>CM035169.1:15779665-16064318 GCA_020205615.1 Panax quinquefolius | reverse complement strand
AAAACAATATAGAAAGACTAAATTTTCAATTAAATTTAATTGTTTAAAAAAAATAATCTTAAGTACTGAATTATAAGAAGAATGAAGAACACAAGTCCAAAACGTAAGATTTTTAAGCGTACCGTTTCTTCAAAATATTTCGATAATGATATAAATAACCTGATGTCACATATCTCACGCAGGGTTATTTTGACATGGCTTAATTTGTTTATCCGGGAGTAGAATATGGTTGGTGGTTTAAGGATTATTCAAACATTTAAATATTACTCCCTCACGCCTCAAATTAATTGCTTAATTTCGACTTTTTAAGTTAAATTGACTATTTTTAATTAATAATTAGTTTTATATAAATATATTTCTAAAATTATAAAAATCGGGATTAGAATAAATCAGAGATATACTTTTTTCTATAATCTTCACCTATATTTTAGCAAAAAAGTAAAAAATTGCTTTTAAAATTGGTCAATTTAACTTTAAAAATCAAAATCAACAATTAATTTGGCATGTAGAGGAAAGAAGACGTAAATTTATGTAGATTCTGAAATATTAATATATACTCCAATATATATTCTTGTGGAGTGGTAGGTAATAATATTAAATAATATATGCCCAGATCCCCAAGCATTCTTAATTCAACCCGAAAACTGGAACAAGAAGAAAAATTTATAGTTCGTGCATGATCTACTATATGTCGACACTGACCATGGGCATAGGCATGTTAATTTGTTTCACGTTCATATACTGTATATGTATGTGTGTATATGCAATTAAATATAAGGTTGTCGTCGGCAGCCAAGTGGAAATGTAGATGTTAGTAATTAATTTAGAATTTAGAATTTAGAATTTAGAAAGAATGTATGTCGTTTAGGTTTTTACCATGTTGATGAAGACATATTTTGGAATAAGGGACATGAGTTTAATTAACAACTAATTAATGTATTTAATCTATTTTAAAGTACTACTACTACAAAAGAAAACCTTATACTTGACTTGAGGCTATGCCTATTAATGGAAGGGATCGAATCCTACATGTGATTCCTCCAAATGAGTCAAAAGCTAGCTGCTAGAATAAAGCATATAATTCTGGCAATTAAACCACCTAAGCATTAGTTAGACCTGATAATTTAGTTTATAAAGCATATAGTTTATAGTTTGAGTATAGCTAGCTAGCATACTCCTCCCTCCCCTTAATAAGAGTTTAATTTGTACTCTCTATTTGATTCGGTCCTATTTAATAATTTCATTATCATGTCATTATTAATAAACTAATGGTGGTTATTTTAAGCTTAAATATGAATAAAAATATTCTTCTAATTAATATTTGTAAATTACAATTGGGAGTCTTAAATTATTGTAGAAGAGAAGGAATAGCATTTATGAGAAAATAATATGTATGATTTGACGCAATTATAAAATCTATATATTTATATATATGTGCGTCTCAGTTCCGGCAAAATATATTCACCATTAAATTGAAGTGAGAATTGATGAAGTTTTTCCTTGACTTCCACTGAAATGTATGATTTCTGCATGCGTTTAGAAAATTTTTATTGAGTAGGGTCGTGTTTGTTGAATTAGTTACATTCCTTTATTGTTGGTATATGATTCAATATATGTTATCATAAAAGTTGAAAAGAAACAAGAGAAGAATAATTAAAGTTCATTCTGAATTATATGAAGATCGATTTCATAGTTTCATGGGCTCCATGAGAAATTAAGAAAATGGGTAGATCGCGTTAAGAACCTATACAAGCAGGAGAAATATATATATATATATATATAAAAGATCGAGGAATTGACTTGTAATAATTAATATAATATGTACACACTAGCTAGCTACCAGGCTACCAGCCACTTAATAGTTAGCTTAAAGTCCTTGATTAAATTAAAGACTCTATGCATGCATTGATCACTAACAGGTATATGCATGTCTTCATGAGTAAATTAAGCAGACGTACGCCTAAAGTAAGGCAAATATTTTTGCATAACTAATCACTTATATATATATATATATATATATATATATATATATATATATATATATATATATATAATATAAAGATCAAGTCATTACTAGAAATTTAACTTATAGCGATTTAGCTATAGCGACTTGGCTTTAACGGAACCGGGTATAGGGTGTCTATAGAAACGGTCACGACCTGACCGACTTCAGATAGAGAGAAAATGAGGTCGCCGCTGACCAACGCCATAGACATAAAAAGATATCAAGAACTAAATATCGATCCTCTCAAGTCTCTAAATCTCACCATCCCTAAATCTCTCATACCCAAACCGTGAAATGTCATAAGACAAAATCATTTTACCCAACCCCTAAATGGCCAAAGAACGATTCGTGAGCAAAGAGAAGAGGAAGAAATCATATCGACAAAGATGAAGATACCGGAGCACAAGTCGCCTCGATAGTAAGACCGTAGGTCACAAGTCGATCTAATCGATCCGTTAGAGCAAAATTTAGGGTTTGTTTTTTTGTTTAATTATTTCAATTTTTTGTGCAAGAAATCAAACCATTTGCGTAATAGATTTGTTAAAGATAGAAATCTGCAAGGAGAGAGGTCGGTATCAGGAAGAAGTGCTCTTTCAGAGAATAGAGGCCACCATTCGCAGAATCCTTTACCTCTTCCTCCTCTCAACGATATCACTTGCATCATCACCGAATCCAAAGAAGGGTATCGATCGCTAAATCGCTGTGTTTTCAATTTATTTCCGCTGAAAATTTCACTATCGAATCGATCGAATAAACAAAGAATAATTTCAGATTGTCGATCGTAATATACCGCTTGGTTTTAATTTTTATTATACAACCGAAAACAAGAACCCCAATTTCTCTTTTGTTACGATAAAAGGAAAACCCCAATTTGGTGATGGTGAGGTTCGTATATGGTTCTAGGAGTATTAATTGTTTCTGAAATGAAGAAAATTTGTGAACAAGTTGGGTTGTATGGAAGGAACACTTGTCTATGTTGCAATTTTTGGGTTAGATTGAATCAACGCTTAGTCAGACTTTCTAATTTTTATTCTTCTTTATGATCAGGCCGATTTTGAACACCCCAAAGAAGGTTCCAAATTCTTCTCTACTTTTTGCCTAGATTCTAGATGCTCATTATGTCAGGGCCAATTTTATCTCCTTTGGGTATCTGCTTAGATTTTACGGCTTTGAGCATCTTTTTCATTTTAGCCATCATATTAGAGAATTCTTTCTCGTTAAGATCTGCTTTTTTCGACATTTAGCAAGAAGACTCTTTTTATAAGACCACGTATAAAGTACACGAGTCTCCTAATGTGCTTCCTTTCGCATTTTCATGCTTCATTCAATCCTCAAGGAGTTTTATCCATGCTACCCATCTAATAAGCACACCGATAGCAAATATTCCTACCAAAAATGTCGAGGTAGTCAAGAGGGTAGTGTGTGATTTTTGGTAATTTGGGCTTAAAGCACTTTATTTTGCACTTAGTTTGTTGTTATGGTTTTTGGTCCAATTCCTATGTTTGCATACCTCGGTGGCTATGGTTTTGTTTCTTACATTACCTCTCATAATCAATACCACCGTCAGATCGCCATGATCGCCGAGAGGCAAATACCATCAAAAGGGTCGACGGCCGAATGACCGAGGAGTCAGTCATTGGTGTCAAACCGCTTTAGAATTGGTCAGATGATATTATGTGTTCAAACTTCTCTTCTTTAATTTTAATTTTTGGAAACACAACATATATGAGTTTTCGTAAATTTAATAGAGTCGCCATGCAAAAAATATTAGAAAGGACTATGTCGAAAGTGAGACAAAATCATGTCAAAGAAATTTAAAATAAATACAAAAGTAATTGATATTAAAATCGGCCAAGGGACTACTTTTTCGCCATTCCTTGTAATGTTGGTCATTGGTGGCCTAAATTGATATTAAAATCATATCACCCTTTTTTCTCGATTCTTGGTGTCGAGTATATTCTTATTCAAGAAAAGTTATCTAGCAGCCAATGATGTAAATCTTGAATCTTATTAATTTCATTGTTTCTTGTGGATTTATGTACTTTTTTGAAAAATTCTGCGGCTTATTCATTACTATGTTTCCTTATCAAATCTGCTTGTTGATATTCTTCCTTCAATTAAGCTTTTTCAAATTGATTTATAAATATTCAATTGAAAAACACATCACATATCCGGCTGATAATATTTAATCGCTAAAATATATATTTTATTCCAACTGTGATTTGAGCATTCGAAAAACAATTTTTTCTATATAGTTGTCGGTTCAAATATTATAAATATATTATTCTTTCTACAATAAAAGATACAAAGAATACATCTATCGATATAAAAGAGCTTTCAAACAAAAAATTTTAGCTACTATTTGAGTCTTGTTCTTAATCTCCTTTAGTTTGAAAAATCATACTATATTGTAATTATATTTTTTCAGATAAAATCTGCTTTTCAAGTCTCTGTTTCGACTTGATCGTCCAAAGAGTAGTGAATAGAGACTCGCTCAAATGAAATTCTAAAGGTCAGTAGAGTCAGTAAGAGTCGCATATGCTGCAAGAGTCGTATGTGTAAAAGTCATGAGGTCAAACCAATCATGCATCAAGAGCAAAAGCACAAACATTAGTTATATGGTGGCCTCTTCACCAACTCATTCTCACAACTACCATACATCACATTTACAAGTGAGAGCTCAGAGCTTTAGAGATGAAGGTAAACACTCTCATTTGCTATATATATTTTACATACAAGTCCTTTTTTTTTTTTTTACTTTGACTACTAACTAACAACTTATATTATACCCCATCTACTAACTAACAACTTATATTATTTTAGAGGTATATACATTCAACACCGCCAAGATATATTCACAGAGCAAAAATAATAGTTTGCGTGCTTAAGGTTTAAGTTTTAAATCAAGTTAATGGGTTTATTTTGTTTTAATTTGCATGTGGAGATCAAGTAATACGGTAGATGCAAGTTTGAGAATTCGAGGCAAAGAATGGAACAAGTGAGAAATAAGGAGAGATCGGAAAGGTGTCAGTTAGGAAGTGAACAATGGAGGAATTATGCATCCGGGTATCATAATTATGAATACAAAAGGGAAACAATGTTATCTCAAAGAAGCTTCATTTTACGGGTTTGATTGTTGAACTCGCTGGCTTTACCATTCTTCACATACACATTAAATTTACACCACAATATAGTGGGATTAATTAATCACTATCTCGATTGCCATCGAGTAGATTGATATTCAATATATCACCCACGATATATTATTCTTAGACAAAACATTAATTAATTGATCAGACCGACGTAAATAATAGTACAATATAATTAACCAATGTTTTTTACTTTGTAATTGAAACAATTGTAATGTTGTAATGTTGTAATGTTGTGAATGATTATAATGTTGTAAAATATCTCTTCTTATATTGTAATGTTGTAATGTGAATGATTTTAAATGATGTATATAATATTTTGTATATTTTATTTTATATTGTATTTGTTTTTGTTGAATAAATGCATTATTAATTAATTTTTTTTTTTATAAAAGTCTATAATGATTTACCATCGAATCGTAGCTATAATATTCTATAAAACATAGGCTCATAGCGACTATCGTGAGCGTAGCAATAACTTTCAAATGACAACTGGGTAAAGAGAAAATACACGATTTCGATTTAATTTATAGCTTGGGCTCATGACCTGGTCGCTTATAGGTCAAAAAGACCGTCAGCTATAAGCTTTTAACCGACCTGACTTTATATGATGGTGTTTAATTGATCGGCCGCTAAAACTTTTAGCGACGAAATTTTTTATATGATGATTTGCCTACGACCGTCGCTATAGGTCGATTTTTCTATAGTAGATACCCTTGTTTATTTCACCCACCACCTTTTTAGGCGATTTGCTTCATATATAATCGTTGTTTATACTTTTAAATGACTTTACAAATATATATACATCACTAAAAAGATAGATTTACGGTTGATAAATCAAACCGTCATTAAAGTGAGAAAGACGTATAAAAAGATAAAGGAAAGATGACTGATCCGAATCAGATATATATATATATATATATATATATATATATATATATATATATATATATATATATATATATATAGGGAAGTTAACTAACAATTAATAAATTGGATAATTTGCAACCAATATAAATATAGAGAATTATTAATATATTCGTCCGTCAATATATAGAGAGTTATTTTGACGAGGAGGATTGCTCAACCACATATATAATTAAGATGAGAGACTTTATAATTTATGACTCCCATCAACAAGGAGGGCTTAGTGCTGTGAACTTAATTTGGACTCTCTCCTATTAATTAATTAATTAATTAATTAATTAGTTTTAATCCTCATCATCAAGCATTATATATAGTATACAATATTCTTTACTATCATGCATGCACTAAGGTACATATATAGACAGCAATATTTGAGATGATCATTACTCATTAGGGAAAGGGAAAGGGAAAGGGAAAGGGAAAGCGGAATATTGATGTCTGAGTTCACAATAAAATTCATCAAAAAAGCAAAAAATGAAAACTTGGTCAAGTGTGAACACAATCCTAAAAACTTATGCTGCTTTAGTCTTTAATAAATATAGAAGTGGGTAGTAGTACACGCAATTATATATATATACGAATCAAAGATTGCAATCTGTTGCCTTCGCTGTTTACACGATGACGGCTCGATCCGTCATTATAAATACCACGTAGCTTCGATTTGAATTGCCGAATGTCAAGCTTATAGACACTAAAGGCAAAGACGACTACTGCCTTTTGGCTCGCTTTTCTTTTCCGCTTTGTGAATATATATATATATATATATATATATATATATATATATATATATATAACATCGATCAAAGTCCTAATTCCTGACTTGATCAAAAATCTAACCCAATTTTTTTTAAAATAACTAAAAAAATATTTAATATTTGATGGAATCGAATTTTTCCATATCATATCATTTTTGGACGCGCTTTTGAATACCTATATCAAAATGGTGGTACAATGCATGCATCGCATATACACGTTATGTTATAATGCACTCCAAATCACACCCAAAACACCAGACATGAAAAAATTAATTTATAATTTTTAATTTTTTTGTGTTAAAAAAAAGCTAAAAAAAAAAAGACCGGATTTTAAACCTGTCCGTGAGTCCTGACAGATCCGGCTCTATATATATATATATATATATATATATATATATATATATATATATAATTCTCACAAAAAGGATGGATATTGTATATATTTCTTTAGCGTAGGGATCTGTGATGGACCATATAATATTGATGATGGTTGTTACCAAGGCAAGGTAATATTTTCCAGGCCCAGCAGATCTGGCCCTGAGTCAGTACCTTGTAATTTGCCAATCTATAAAACCAAACAAAAGGCTTTTCTTGTGTATGTCAAAAGAGTAAAGTAGTTCGTAACCAATCTAGCTTGATAATTATTATACAATTATGAAATCTTATATGTTGATCAAATATGCTAGCTTAGTGGTAAAACTTCCCCTTTTTACTGTGCCAGATACATATTGAACCCAAGTTTCCTTGAGCTTAAAATTGAATTGTAATAATACAAGTTTTAAAAATTTATATATAAAAATTCTTATGTGTTTCCTAACCTTTGAAAATAATTAACATATCTCAAGTTTAAAAGTAAATGAATAAACTCTCGACTCTTTTTTGTGAAATTTTATTTTGGGAAAAGGGAAACTGAAACTTTCTTTCTAATTAATTTTTGTCATTTCTTAAGGTTTTCAATTAGAAATTCAAAAACTACAATAATGGATTATTGAGCAGTATGATAAGGAATGAGGATGACCCTCCTAATAAAACCATTCTCCTTGCATGCAATCCTCCATCTCCAGTAAAGTGGACTATACCATGGACTATATTTAGTTCATATGACATTAATTTATGAGATTGTCTTTCAATCCTTTTAACAGATAGACTATCCCATGGACTATAATACTCCCTTGATTCCATAATAACTGTCTTTTTTTAGAGAAAAAATGTGTTCCAATTTATTTGTCGTTTATAACTTTCTAGGATAATAAATTAATTATTTTCCTATATTACCCCTAACTTCTCTCATTCTCCCAATAAATTTTCTCTCTTGCATTAATAGTTTCTAACTTTCCATAAAGGGGTAGTGATGAAATTTTGCATACAAATATTAATTCTTAAATGATAGGAGTAGAATTAAATGACTTTCTTAATTCACGCGCATTTAATCTAAAAGACGCTTATTACGAAAATGAGGGAATATTAAAAGATTATATTA
Organism: Panax quinquefolius; assembly: GCA_020205615.1. Lineage (NCBI taxonomy): Eukaryota > Viridiplantae > Streptophyta > Magnoliopsida > Apiales > Araliaceae > Panax > Panax quinquefolius. Next base: position 16,056,002 of record CM035169.1, on the reverse strand, counting down.
TATTTAATGAATTCTAGTCCACCAATCATTCTTCCACTCCCATTTAAATATATTAAAAATTATAGTCCACCAAATTCTAGTTTTTTGATATAGTTCAGCACTTTCATCGAAAAAACTCATGTACTAAATTTATTTCGACTGTTTGAGTGAAATATGAATCATAGTCTATACTCCATCCGTCCATATTTAAATGACGTTTTTGAGTTTTTTATTTGTCCCTAATTAATTGACGTTTGTTCAAATCTAGGGGAATTAATGATAATTTTTCCAAAATTATCCCTCATTACTCCACCTATTTTTTTGGTATTTTAAACTCTCAAGTTATGATAAATTAACGATTTAAGAAAGATTATGTATAATCAATATTATATTTAATGCTTTCTAATTATTATTATTTTAATTCTTGTGTTCATCTCTATTTAAATAGGGACGGAGGGAGTATTTAATCTAGGATTAAATTGTCTCCGGTCCGGTCTGTTGGAAATGGTACGTGGGTTGACGACAGACTCCAAGAGGAGAGTAGGGGTGAATTGGTAAAATTTAAGACTTGGCCTTTGGAAGTGGGATGTTGAGAGTTGAGATGAGTTTCAATCTATTCCTTAAAATTACTAATACTTATCGAGTACTTGTATAATTGGTAGGGTACGTAGGGCTCAACTTAATTTCCCACAAAAATTTAACTTGCACTAAATAAATAAGTCAATCATAGGAAATCAAATTTCTTACGGAAGGAACTTTAATTTGGCGTAATTGTCAAGAAAACTGAATTAAATGCATGACAAGGGAAAAAGAAAATTGTTAAAAGAGGAAAAAGTTGCATAGAATTCCAATCCAACTGCAAAGTTGAACTTAGCCGCAAGTACTTTTTTTAATCGAATTTTAGGTAAATTGTGAAAGTGTTATTATACCATAGGTACTGTCCGTCCCTACTTACAACACTTAATAAGGAAATGATTGAAAATGCCTCTAACACATGCTTATTTTTTATTTTTTTTAAAATACTCTCTCAGTAACACGTGTATCTATATATTTAATTTTTATAAAAACTCATTTATTTCATCTAAAAATCTACATTCTCCCTCTCTATATAAAATAACTTGACTTTTCACCTTTTTAAAACTCTCTCATTTTCATTTTCTTATGTTTCCAAGGTCATTGCAGTACCAAGTTTTAAAAGTCTTCCATGGTTGCAAAACAAAAAATTATATGAAGAGAATAAAAATTTACTGTGCACCCATATATATGAAGGTAAATATTTTTGAGAAAACCAAAAATAAAATCCATAATTAATTTTAGAATAGAAAGAGATGAAAACCATTGAAATTTGATGGAGCAGAGAGATGAAAAGTGAAATAGAGAGAGAAAAAGTAGGGAGAGAAATAGTGAGTAAAATCTCAATACGGTTAAATAAAGATATATAGAGTTTAGAAAATATTTAACAAGTAGAAGCTCTAAAAATAGAGAGGGCCAGAGTAGAAAGTGGGTCGACGTTAATTAATTAGTGATATCCTGATCATGCATAATTGCATATATATATATATATATATATATATATATATATATATATATATATATATGTTGCTAGCTGGTGAAAGCGAGAACAGATCCTCTGTCCCCATTTTTCTTATTTCCTTGTGTTCCTCTACTTAAATTTTTATATCTGACATTTTAATTAATTTTAGAGTTAATTGGTATTACGTAAAATGTTAGGTGTTAAAATTTAAATATAGAGACAGAAGATCTGCTCTCGGTGTGAGCAATTACTCGATCGTGCATGGTCTAGCTACCTATCTACAACCCTTGCTTTAGCTCCAAGCATTCTAAAATATTTTTATTTTTCATTCTTATAAGTTACTAGAATTATCAAATAATAATAATAATAATAATAATAATAATAATATTCAAGTGTGTCATTGACAAACAAATATCTACTGTGTCAGTACAGTATATTAGGATGCCTTGTATTAATTGTTCTCATAAAAATTATCCCAACATTCCTACTCCTAGTGTTGGAAATCTGAGAACCATATTCTACCAATAGTATATATATATATATGAGTCCCTTTATCCTGTTTTATGATAGATATCCTACGCGATTAAAATCACGGATCCAAAATTTTTTTTTTTTTTTTTTAGGTATTACACTAAAAAATATTTAATATTTTATAAATTGAAATTTTTTTAATGTTACGATGTTTTGGACGTGATTTGGGTATATATATATAATATATAAAACATATATCTATATACGAGATGCATAAATGCAAATTCGCATCACCATTTTTGGTATAGGTATTCAAATCACCACCAAAACATTGTATTATGGAAAAATTCAATTCATAAAATATTAAATATTTTTTTTAGTTATTTTTTAAAAAAGAAAAAAAATAAAAATTGGGTTAATTCAGATTTTAGTCTCGTCCCGAGTCCTGGACAGATCATTTATCAAAAATATATATATATATATATATATATATATATATATATCTTTAATTATTTTGAGTTCCTTTTTTGAGATAAATAAATATAGTACTCCTAGCTAGACTCTTGACGCCTCAAAATAGGTATACATCACCCATTCCGAAATACAATACATGGTATGTAAACAACTACAACTTTATTATTACAACAAGAAATCCTGAGTTTGAATACAAATATTATCTTCTGATAATATCTATACTCAAATAAATCCTCATCACATTTATTGATACATTATTTTACAAAAATGGTGAGGACTACTAAACAATTCTCTCTAAAACCTTCATTCCATACCCCCACTGCACTCGCTTATATTCTCGCCTCCCGAAAAAAATGGAACAAAAGGAAAAGGGTGAGCTCAACTAGCCCAAGAGAAAGAATATTACGACTAAGATAATATACAACAAATTATCGTTAGTCTTCAACAGGAAAAATCTAATAGAATACAATAGACAACAAATTTTAAATCAATATTCGCAATGAAATAATAATTCATTAGAAGAGTTAAGTAGAGAATGCAAACTACTATCTTCTATGTATGAATTTAAAAGTTCATCGCTCATCTTTTATCCCCAGAACATCAATCAATATACATCTGAATCAAATATTCATCTTTGCACTACAGCCAAAGATATTCATCACCGGTCATGTTCATCTAAACACTGCTCATCTTTGCACTACTACCAAAGATATTCTTCAGAATCATTCATCTTTGCACTACATGCCCAAAGATATTCAATAATATCATCATTTAAGACCGAGGATGATGAAAATATTTTTAAAGAAACGAATCCAAAGGAAACAAAATGACAAGGATTAAGGATTAAGGATTCAGATTTGTTTTATCCATGTCCAAAAATACCTCAAAAATAATCATAGGGTGTAAAATTCAAGAATGATCAAAACATGGATACAATCAAAGCTAGTATCCGTATTAGATATTTTGGACAAAAAGAAGAAATTTTATTTTTCTAATGAATAAAGTCAGATTCAGAATACATGAATGAATAAAGGCCGATACGTGAATAGTAACTCGACACCAAAAGATAGAAATTCCACAAAAAAACATCTTCACGCTTACTTAATAAGACTCGTGAATAAGAACTCGTGAATAAGAACTCATGAATAAGAACTCGTGAATAAGAACTCATGAATAAGAACCCCATAAATGAAAAAGTTCCAAATTTGATAAAAAGTTCCAACTCAATATTTCAAAGATAATGATATCAAGAAATAATATCATTCGAGAAGAAAATAACATCCCTTACCTCGAAAGATTAAGATTTAAATTTAATACCTGTATAGTAAGTAAGGAAACTTGCACCGCCTAACAATACTCAAAGTATACTCAAAATACTCACAAGAATACGCCGATAATATAGAGAGAAAAAACTTCAGCTTCAAAAGATTTTCAATTCTAACCTAAGACCCTATTTATAGAAAACGCTAGAACACCAAAGCGTAAAAATTTAATATAATATTAATATATATATATAAGATTTCTACGCCCACCTTCCTAGATCTGATCTCAGCTCATTATGCACATGTTGTAGCCTACAAAACAAACAAAAAACGTTTTTATTATTTAAAATATTTTAAACTTCCAAAATCAATTATTTCTGAGCTTCTAACTTCAATAATTCATAATAAATAGCCCTTTTATCGAAAAATTCAAATCTCGCGAGTTTTTATAGGAAATTCAATTCTCTACAACTTTGCGTAAGAAAGTTTTTCCAAATTCCAAATGTAAAATTGACCGAAATCCACAAACCAAGCGATTTTACAAAAGCTATAATCAAATTTCACCAATAAATGGGGTCCACCGACATGTTTAATATGTTTTAAACATTTATTGCAACAAAAATACTCTTCCTCCTCAGATACTCATATATCCCACATTCGCTTGTAAAAATATCACCATTATTATATTATTAAAATATAATAATATATTTAAATGAATTATTTTATCGTAAAAGATAAAATTTCAATTTTCAACAATTGTCACATTAAAATTTTTCCATCTATATCCACATAAAATCAATATTTTCCTCATCATATGAATCAATAATTAATTATTCACAAATAATATTACGTAATCACAATATCGACAACCGTGCAGCTCCTGTGAAAGCAGGGGCTTTCCAATAAGAATTTCTTCATCATGCCGCAATTAGGTGACCAAACCTCCCTGTAGATGTAACTTTCTAGACATCGCCAATAATGTTATCTAATAATATTATTCAGATAATATGAATTATTGCTTCGATAATGAAAAAATACCGTAGTAATGACAATTATCAAACAACAAAAATATAAAATATCAACGCAAAGAATTATTAACTCAATAAAATATCGAATAAAGAATTATCGTAACCATTATCGAGTAGTGCCTTCTTCACGTAAGAATCAATAATTGGTGCAATACCGCAACATCGTGTTTTAACCACCGAGTATTTTAACAAAGATAATTCAGAATAACTACGCCAAGTATTTTTAAACAACTTATATTTGTCGCTTTCTTCATCCAATCGCTTCACATGGGGGCCCACATACGGTCATCGCTACCGTCATTATTTAATATTCCCCGACAAAGATTTAATATTCCACGACCAAACTAATATTCCCCACAAACAATGAATATTTTATAACCACTGCTTTATTTTGAAATATTTATGATTTTACCCCTAACTATCCACATTAATCAAATCAACCCTTACTATTTCAAAATAATAAATAGAGAAAATTAAATTTCATTAATAATAAGTTGGGGTCTTACAACTCCCCTCCTTATGAAATTTCGCCCTAAATCGACGACGCGACTGGTGTTTTCAAAAGGTGAGGATACCTCGCTTTCATTTCCGCTTTCCAATTCCCTGTGTCATTTCTCTATAAAGATGATTCCTCCACAAAACTTTAACTTGTGGTATGACCTTTCATACAGTAGGACATGCTCCTTCCTATCCAAGATCTCGACAGTACCTCCTCATACGCTAAGTCTTCTATATTTCGTCCTGCTTCTAATTCTATAACGTGGTTCGGTCTTTCACATATTTACGGCTACGATATGTGAAACACATTATGAACACGAGACATACTTTGAGGTAACGCAAGTCTATAGGCTACATTTCCTACTTCCCACCAAGAATTTGAAATGGACCAATAAATCGTGGATCGAGCTTTCTCTCTTCCCAAATCTTGTAACTCCTTCCATGGAGCAACTCGCAATAATACATGATCCCCTACACTAAATTCCACGCCCTTTCGATGAAGATCCGCATAACTCTTTTGTCGATCTTGTGCCGCTTGTATACGCTTGTCGAATCATTTGATCTTTTCCGTAGTCATATACGCATTCAACTCGGTCCCAACAAATGTTGCTTCACCCACCTCGTCCCAACATATCGAGAGCTTACACTTTCGGCCCATATAATGCTTCAAATGGAGCCACACCTATACTTCGCTCGATAATCGTTGTTGTAGGAGAATTCCACCAATGGTAAATACTTATCCTAACCGCCTTTGAAGTCTCAGGACACAGTAGTCTTAATAAATCTTCAAGAGTTTGAATAGTCCTTTCGATCATCTCGTCTGCTTCGAGGATGGTATGCCAATCAAATCAGAACTGCGCTCCATAGCTTTTTGCAAGCTAACCCAAAATCTTGAAGTGAATCTTGGGTCACGATCCAAACTATGGATACAGTATGCCATGCAACCTCACAATCTCATTCACGCATATACTAGCAAGACGCTCAAGTGAATAAGTCTCCGATGACGGCAAGAAATGAGCAGACTTGGTTAATCTATCAACAATAACCCAAATAGCATTGATGCCTCGAGAAACCGTAGAAAGACCCGTGAATTTAAATCCATGGTAATGTGTTCCCACTTCCATTTCGAAATCTCAAGTGGTTGCAACGGACCCTTTAGGTACTAGATGCTCCGCTTTACACGCCGACAAGTTAAACACATCGAGATAAACTTTGCAATCTCTCTCTTCATATTGTTCCACCAAAATGTATATGTCAAGATCACGATACATTTTAGTACTTCCAGATGGATTGCAAATGGTGTATCAGTGCCTCCATCATAATCTTGTACTTTCAAATCGTAGTCGTTAGAACACAAAGTCTAGAGTGACTCAAGTATTCCTTCTTCATCAATTCTCGCCCTAATAGCTCCTTCAGATTTTCTTCTTCATACGATCATTACCCGGCCTGCGGGCTCGAGCAACCTTAACTTTTTCTATTAAAGTCGGCTCTACGCGATACTTTCGACATCATCGCACTCGCTCCTCGTGATATGATCTTCTACTCAACGCCACGCCCACCACGCTCGCTTTTCCAGATGGTATCAATAGTGTGGTCGTAGTCTTCAATAGCTCGAGCCAACGTCACCGCCGCATGTCGAGTTCTTTTTTTGAGTGAAGAAATATTTAAGGCTTTTATGGTCCTAATATATCTCCACTTTCTCCCCATATAGATAGTGCCTCCATATCTTTAACAAGAAACGATCGGGCCGCTAACTCTAGATCACGAGTAGGATAATTCCTCTCATACTCTTTTTGTTGTCATGAGGCATAAAGCTATGACTTTCCCACGCTGCATGAGAACACATCCTAACCTTTTGCCCTCAAGCATCATCAGAGATAACAAATCCATCCGAACCAGATGGTATTGTTAGAACAAAATGCCGAAATAAGTCTCCTCTAAGCTCTTGAAACTTTTCTCGCATTCTTCGCCCAAACGAATTTTGTATCCTTCCGAAGTTAGCCGAAAGTTAATGGAGTAGCGATTCGAGAAAACCCTTCCACGAATCTCCGATAATAACCAAATAAGCCCAAAAGCTACGATTTTCAACCACCGACTTTTGCTGTTCCCAACTTCAGATTGCTTCAATCTTCACGGATCAACAGATACTCCATGTTTCGACACCACGCGCCCAAGGAATGCTACTTCCTCAAGCCGTAACTCGATTTCTTCAATTTGGCATATAGTTTGTTTTCACGGCCTTCGAGTACCAAATTTCAAATGGTGCTCATGATCTTCACGACTTTTGGAATATATAAGGATGTCATCAATAAAGACAACAACGAATCGATCCAAATATTCCTCAATACTTTGCTCATCATATCCATGAAAGTCAGCAGAGCATTAGTCAATCCAAAAGACATGACTAAGAATTCATAATGCCCATACCGAAGTTCTAAAGGCGCCTTTGAATATCCTCGCCTAATCTTCACCGATGATATCCGTAACTAAGATCGATTTTTGAAAAGAATCAGTGCCCTCAGAATCGGGTCAAACAAGTCATCAATACGAGGTAGAGGATACCTATTCTTGATGGTGACATGGTTCAATTCCCGATAGTCAATACAAAGTCGATACTCCCGCCTTTTTCTTTACAAATAAAACAGAGCACCCCAAGGAGATGTACTAGATTTAATGAAACCGATGTCCAACAATTCCTCAGAGTTGGACCTTTAACTCCTCAAGTTCAATAGAGCCATTCGATATGGGGTTTTAGAAATGGGCTTTGTACTGTGTTCAAGATCAATAAAGAATTCAACTTCACGCTCGGGGTAGACCGGAAGTTCTTCTAGAAATACGCCAGAAAGCAATAACAACAGAATATTATTCAAATTTGACGTGTCTTTATTCAAATCCATAACATGGGCTAAGAAAGCTTGACATCCGCTTTTCAATAAACGAATAGCTTTATGATTAGATATGACAAAGATTGATTTTAATGGTTTAGTTGTTGAATTGCATAACAAAGTCAAGTTAGAATATGAAAACTAACAACCTTACGAAAAACAATCAATTTTGGTATGATGAGTAGTTAACCAATCAATCCCTAAAATCACATCAAAAGCAAGTATCTTTAAAGAGATAAGGTCAATGTGTAAGGTGATGGTGCCAACTTGAATCAAACAAGATTTATAAATAAAGTGGATGTGATGAAAGTTTCTTCTCCAAACTGAGTTTCCACAGATAGTCAAAGTCTAATTTCTCCTGAGTCAAGTTTAAACGCTGAGCACACGCAGAGAGATAAATGAATGGGTAGCACCCCAGATCAAGTAAGGTATAAACTTCGCAAGAATTTATAAATAGCTTACCCGTGATCACCTCGCTTGGGTTCCTCGATTATGACCAAATACAACAAACGCCTTCCCTAATCGCTGACTTCGACTTTTCTCGGGATACTTTTTTGAGTCACCGTCCCTCACTAACTAGGTTTCGCCATCGCATAATCTCGAGCGATATGTCCTTCCTTTCCACAATTATAGCATACCTTGAACTGTTGGGGCGCTTTGGACCGATATGTCCTCTTTTCCGTGATTTATAAAGATATATGACCGGTGGTCGCTTCTCCTCCTTAGAACCGCTTGTCACGCAGACCGCTGCCTTCACACGGTCATTGTTAAATCTCCTTTTTTTAAAATCTCCTCCCACTCGCTTTCTTCTATTTTCACGGCTATGATTACCACCAGAGTGGTTACCATTTTTGTCCGCTTGCTTTTCTCCGCCGGTTATCATTATTCTGCTGATCGCTATCTCTCGTACGATCCTCGTTAGGGTCCTCAAATGACCGCACTCAAGTATCTCGCCTAATAATTGAGCCCTGCTTACAACATCCGGTCAGAGAAAAATTTACGAGAAATGAGATATCGTCGACGCCGCCGTTTCAAACCTCTCAAAAAACATCCGCCATATACGCTCCTCATTCTCCACCAAATGAGGTGCAAACTCGATAACTCGCAAACTTTGCCTCGCATCGAGACACCGCCATGTTGTTTTGTTCTAACTGATGAACTCCACTTCCTTCATACGACGAACACTTTCGTGAAAGTATTTGTCATTAAATAGTTTCAAACGCTCCCAAGACATGCCGAAAAGTACGGATGATGGTACGCTTCACGCATCCCCACCAAGAGTCTCGCCCGCCACTTAAACATAAAGGTGGCGAATGGAACCTTCGTTCTCTCGCATCCCAAGACATCGAATATCTTGTAATTTGTTTGACCCATGTTTCCGCCATGATCGGATCCGCTTTCCTTAAATTCGTGGTCCCAACTTTTCAATCGCTTGGTCGTGATAACCCGTGAATTGCTATCATTTCTCCTCAGATTTTGAACACGAAGTCTCCTCGTTCGATTTTGCATGAATCGCAAAAAGCTTCTAAACATCCCCTCGCTCATCATCTCGCCAAAGGTGTTGTTCACAGAGGAACATCACCACTGCTGCACGCTTCTCCTCGTTGGTGAGTACAAAGGCTCTACACTGGCCTCATTTCCATTGTTAATATTCTCAAATGACATTCTCAAATACCGCCATAAAACAAGGGTTAATTAAGGAAATCAATATATCACATAATATCCTTATATATCGACTAACTAAAAAATAAGCTTAGTAGACACACACTAAGCGAAGGATTTACTCTGCCTCCCTCCTAGTTCTATTCCCCGATCTCCGCCAGAGATCATATCCCTAAGCTCGATACCAACCGCGACGCCCCCAAAATAGGTATACATCACCCATTCTCGAAATTGTCAATACACGGCATGTAAACAACTACAACTTTATTATTACAACAAGAAATCTGTGAGTTTGAATACAAATATTATCTTCTGTATAATATCTATACTCAAATAAATCCTCATCACATTTATCGATACATTATTTTACAAAAATGTGAGGACTACTAAACAATTCTTTCTAAAACCTTCATTCATATACCCCACTGCACTCGCTTATATTCTCGCCTCCCGAGAAGAAAAATGGAACAAAAAGGAAAAGGGTGAGCTCAACTAGCCCAAGAAAGAATATTACGACTAAGATAATATACAACAAATTATCGTTAGTCTTCAACAGGAAAAAATCTAATAGAATACAATAGACAACAAATTTTAAATCAATATTCGCAGCTGAAATAATAATTCATTAGAAGAGTTAAGTAGAGAATGCAAACTACTATCTTCTATGTATGAATTTAAAAGTTCATCGCTCATCTTTTATCCCCGTAACATCAATCAATATACATCCTGGAATCAAATATTCATCTTTGCACTACAAAGCCAAAGATATTCATCAATTGGTCATGTTCATCTAAACACTGCTCATCTTTGCACTACTACTACCAAAGATATTCTTCAGAATCATTCATCTTCGTGCACTACAAAAGCCAAAGATATTCAATAATATCATCATTTAAGACCGAGGATGATGAAAATATATTTTAAAGAAACGAATCCAAAGGAAACAAAATGACAAGGATTAAGGATTAAGGATTCGTTTTTTTTTTATCCATGTCCAAAATACCTCAAAAATAATCATAGCAAGGGTGTAAAATTCAAGAATGATCAAAACATGGATACAATCAAAGCTAGTATCCGTAATAGATATTTTGACAAAAAGAAGAAATTTTCATTTTTCTATTTTCTCATAGTGTCAGATACGTGAATAAAGCCGATACGTGAATAAGAATCTCCACACCAAAAGATAGAAATTCCACAAAAAAATCATCTTCACGCTTCATTAATAAGACTTTTGAATAAGAATCGTCGTAATAGAACTCGTGAATAAGAACTCGTGAATAAGAACTCATGAATAAGAACCCCGTACATGAAAAAAGTTCCAAATTTGATAAAAAGTTCCAACTAATATTTCAAAGATAATGATATTGAAGAAATAATATCATTCGAGAAGAAAAATAACATCCCTTACCTCGAAAGATTAAGATTTCTAAATTTAATACCGTATATAAGTCAAGGGAACTTGCACCGCCTAACAATACTCAAAGTATACTCAAAATACTCACAAGAATACGCCGATAATATATAGAGAGAAAACTTCAGCTTCGTGTGATTTTCAATTCTAACCCAAGACCCTATTTATAGAAAATGCTAGAATACCAAAAAGCGTAAAATTTAATATAATATTAATATATATATTAAGATTTCTACGCCCACCTTCCTAGATCTGATCTCAGCTCATTATGCACATGTTACATTCACAAAACAAACAAAAAACGTTTTTATTATTTAAAATATTTTAAACTTCCAAAATCAAATTATTTTGAGCTTCTAACTTCAATAATTCATAATAAATAGCCCTTTATCGAAAAAATTCGAATCTCATGAGTTTTTATAGGAAATTCAATTCTCTACAACTTTGCAGAAGAAAGTTTTTCCAAATTCCAAATAGAAATTGACCAAATCCACAAACCAAGCGATTTTACAAAGCTATAATCAAATTTCAACCAATAAATGGGGTCCACCGACATGTTTAACATGTTTTAAACATTTATTGCAACAAAAATACTCTTCCTCCTCAGATACTCATATATCCCACATTCATTGTAAAAATATCACCATTATTATATTATTAAAATATAATAATATATTTAAATGAATTATTTTATCGTAAAAGATAAAATTTCAATTTTCAACAATTGTCACATTAAAATTTTCTCCATCTATATCCACATAAAATCAATATTTTCTCATCATATGAATCAATAATTAATTATTCACAAATAATATTACGTAATCACAATATCGACAACCAGCAGCCTCCTGTGAAAGAGGGGCTTTCCAATAAGAATTTCTTCTTATCGGCAAGCAATTAGTGTGACCAAACCTCTCCTGTATGTAACTTTCTAGACATTGCCAATAATGTTATCTAATAATATTATTCAGATAATATGAATTATTGCTTCGATAATGAAAAATACCGTAATGACAATTATCAAACAACAAAGAATATAAAATATCAACGCAAAGAATTATTAACTCAATAAAATATCGAATAAAGAATTATCGTAACCATTATCGAGTAAAGTGCCTTCACGTAAGAATCAATAATTGGTGCAATACCGTAAAGCTATCGTGTTTTAACCACCGAGTATTTTAACAAGATAATCTGTGAATAACTACGCTGTTATTTTTAAACAACTTATATTTGTCGCTTTCTTCATCCAATCGCTCAAGCATGGGCCCATACATGGTCAAGGCCATCCGCATTTAATATTCTCCGACAAAGATTTAATATTCCACGACCAAACGAATATTCCCCGACAACAATGAATATTTTATAACCACTTGCTTATTTTGAAGTATTTCATATTTTACCCTAACTATCCACATTAATCAAATCAACCCTTACTATTTCAAAATAATAAATAGAGAAAATTAAATTTCATTAATATTTGGATATTGGATATGATGACCGAAAAAACTTGCAGACCGATGAATAGCAACTCACCAAGTATCTAAATACTCACAAAATACACTCGATAATCTAGAGAAAAAGAGAAAACTTATGAATTCGGTGTGATTTTCAATTCTAACTTAGCCTCTATTTATAGGAAAAAATGTTAAGCACGTAGAAGGCGATCTTGACTGCTACCTAATGGCTTTACCTCGCTACTATTCCACCCACCAAAAATCGGTCATCTTCCCCAACAACCAAGAGTGGGGCCCACTCAATTCTAGAATTTTCCACTAAAACCTAATTTTCGAATCGATTTACCTCTTAAAATTCATAACAAATTATACGCTCATTTTTAACGGTTCAAAATTTGTGGACATATACTCAACTTATATATGTATAACATATCCAAAAATTACAACGATCCAACTATTCGGATTAAATATTATAACTCACATAATAAAGTCAGTAAGAACAATCGATTTGATCTTTTAATACCTCCAATCCGGCAAAATACGATAAAATACCTCAACATTAATTCATTCATTTATAACCACATAAATAAATCCATCATTTATATCCACATCAAATAAATATTTTCTTATCATATAAATCAATAATTAATTATTCACAAATAATATTACAGAATCACAATAATAACAACCAGATAGTTCCCAGGAAAGAGGGGGCTTTCCGATAAGGATTTCTCCTTACTGGCGCGCAATTAGGTTGTGACAACCCCAAAATAGGTCAAATCCAACCAACCCATTCTGAGTCGCCAAATACATGGTACAGAAAACAACTATAACTTTATTACTATAATTGTCGTGCAAAATACAACAACACATATGTTGTGAGTTTTGGTACTAAAATATACCAACTGTGACTTTGGACACCCACTTGGATAGCACGTCACCATGACACCTTACATAAAGGTGCAAAAAAAACTGCTTTTAGAAATTAAAACCTTTGGGAAGTGCTCAAGGAAACCTTCGTAGATGGGAGGCCATGCTTCTAGGTTATTATAGATATCATATGCCCACAAAATTATCCTTGGTTGACCCAATAGACCCCAAAGAAAAACGAGAAGATTACTATCATATTCTTCTCAATGGTGTCTTCTCTTGACATATTATTATCTCCACCGTCTCTAATTGAGAATTATACTTCAACCAAACTCCAAGATTATATAGATAGTGCTCGTATATATACTCAGCAAGTGGATGAGCACATCCCTGTCTTATGATGACTCGAGGTTGTATGTCATTAGACATCTTGTATGATAGTGACAAAACACCCTTCCAAAGTTGGGTTCGCCTCACCTATTTAGGGAGAACCTCAACAGCTATAGACCACCGTTCTATTCCCCTGTTATTTCCGCTCGACCCAGCTACACTATTATTACCTGAAAGGAATTGTGAAGCAAAAGTGTGACGAATGAGAATTTTGTAATTAATTTTAATATTTATTAAATTAAATAAATATTTTTTGATGATTTAATTATTAGATTAAATAATTAATTGACGCAATTGTGGTAGATTAATTTAATTATATGTGTTACATTTATTAAATTAATGTAGAGAGTTTTTATTATCAAAGTATGCCAAGTTTTTGAAATGCGAATTTTGGATTGAACAAGTGCAATTTTTTGGGCACATAATCGATAAAAATGGAATTTCGGTAGATCCATCCAAATTCGAAGCCGTGATTAACTGGGATCAGCCGAGGACGCCATCCAAGAATCTGAAGTTTTCTTGGATTGGTAGGATATTATAGAAGGTTCATACAAGACTTTTCCAAGATCGCAACTCCGTTAACGAATTTAACTCGAAAAGCTGTGAAATTTGTTTGGACGGAAAAGTGTGAGGAAAGTTTTCAAGAATTGAAGAAGAGGTTGAGTACGGCCCCTGTGTTATCTCTTCCGGAGGATACAGGAAATTTTGTTATTTATAGTGATGCATCGCATAAAGGACTTGGTGTGTCTTTGATGCAAAACTAAGCAAAGTCATTCATTCGTATGCATCCACGACAGATTGAAGGATTAAGAAAGGGTTACGACCCATGATTTGGAGTTAAATTGCAGTTGTTTTTGCTCTAAAAATTTGGAGGCACTATCTATACGGGAGAAATGTGAAATATATACGAGACCACAAGAGTCTCAAAATATATTTTTACACTGAAGGATTTGAACATTAAGGATTACGACTGTGAGATTTTATACCATCCGGAGAAAGCAACTGTGGTTGCCGCGCCCTTAAGTAGAAAGGGTCGTGAGAAATTGATGATGTTAATCGCTCGGAGGAGCTAATTACGTAAATGGAGAAACCGGAGTTGGAAGTGAAGTATCCTATGGAGATTGATGAGAAGCTATTTCGGATGCAATCTGCACAACTCTACTAGATAAAGTAAAGAGGTTCACACTGTGACGAAGAATGTAAAAGGTGACAAAGAAGATATCTCAAGGAACCAACCAAGATTTAAGATGGATAAGGAAGAAATACTTGAGATTTGAAAATAGAATCTGGATTCCGCCAAGATCTGAAATTAAGGAAGAAATTACGAGTGAGGCTCATAGTTCGAGATATTCGATTCACCCAAGTAGTACAAAGATGTATCAAGATCTTCGACAACATTTCTCGTACGGTGGCCGAATTTGAAACGCGATGTTGCGTAATGTGTTTGCAAGTGTCGACCTATCGTAAAGTAAAAGCGTAACATCAGAGACCGAGTGGATTGCTACAACCGTTAGAAATCCCTGAATGGAAATGGGAACATATTACAATGGACTTCGTGGTTGGCCTTCCGACGACTCAGAAAGGCTACGACGCAAAGATGGGTTATCGCTGACCGATCGACGAAAATCCGCATACTTTCCTTCCAATCAAAATCGATTCAACTTAGATCGGTTGGCAAGGTTATATGTGAAAGAGATTGTTTTGAGACACGGAGTGCTTTGGTGTCAATTATTTCGATAGAGATCGCGCTTCACATCAAATTTCTGGAAACGTCTTCAGAATGCATGGGTACGCAATTGAATGAATGAGTACAACTTACCACCCTCAAACGCAGGCCAGACAGAGTGAGAGAACGATTCAAACATTAGAAGATATGTTGAGAGCTTCGTGTGATGGACTTCAAAGGAAATTGGGATGATCACTACCGTTAGTAGAGTTCACACAACAACAACAGCTTACCACGCTTAGTATAGGCATGCCACCACGAAGCGTTATACTACTCAGCAAAAAGTGCGAACTCCGCTTTCTTCGGGATGAAGTTGGTGAAAGACAATTGCTAGGGCCGAATTGGTACAAAGATTACGGCGAATAGTCAAAGTGATCCGAGCACGACTGGTAGCGGCTCAAGATCGACAGAAGAAATACGTTGATCCACATCGTAAAAATATCGAGTTTGAATCAGGTAGTTATGTTTTCTTGAAGGTCTCTCCTCCTTGGGGGGAAGATCGTGTTCGGAAAGAAAGGGAAATTGAGCCCAAGATTCATTGGACCCTTTGAAGTACTGAGAAGAATCGGAGAAGTTGCGTACGAGGTAGCCTTACCTCCAGCACTCGAGAATGTCCACAACGCCTTCCATGTTTCAGACACGACGACCTACAAGGCCGATTACATGCATGTAATTGAATATGAACCCCTATATTTTGAGAAAGACTTATCTTACGAAGAAATTCTCGTCCAAATTGTTTAATCGAAAAGAACAAGTTCTCGAAATAAAGTTATACCTTCATTAAGGTAATTTGGAGGAACCACAACGTTGAAGGTTACGTGGGAACTCAAGAGAATATGATGAAGAATTACCCTCATTTATTTACTTAATTATGTGTAACCGATTCGGGATAGAATCTTTGTGGGGGGGAGAATGAACGGGTAGAATTTATTGAATCGTGATTCTGGGGATGTAATCCTTTTAAGGGGGAAAGATGTGACTGAACGAGAATTTTGTAATTAATTTTAATATTTATTGAATTAAATAAATATTTTTCGATGATTTAATTATTAGATTAAATAATTAATTGACGCATTATGGTAGATTAATTTAATTATATGTGTTACATTTATTAAATTAATGTAGAGAGTTTTATTATCAAAGTATGTGATTATGTGAGCTTATTGTATTAAAAGAAATATTTAATAAGCATATTGGTATTTTAATTAATTTAATTATTAATTAGAGAATTAATAATTTGACATTATTTATTAATGAGTTATTTATTTATGTGACTATGTGAATTTATGAGAAATTATTATATTTTATTTATAATAAATTAAATAAGATATGAGTCTATTTTATAAAGGAGTGTGACATTAATTAAACTATATGATAAAGGTTTTATTTAATTAAATGAGATTAAGTCTTTTGAAGCTAGCCAAACAAGGCCCTAAGAGGAGTTGGTGCGCTTAACCCATGATTGGGCCAATCGACCACTGCTGCCACTCTATCTCGATCATTATATACGACGCCTTCTTTTTCTTTTTTTTCATTTTTGCCTAAGTCTAAGAAATATTCAGAGAGAGTCTGAGAATTTCCAAGAAGAATTAAGATACTGTGAAAGAGAATTGAGAGTGAGGAAACTAAGCCTACTAATTATATCCTACAGGGTAATCTCCTCCTTTCCAAATTCTATTTTACGTATTTAGTTTTCATAAAATGGGTTTCATAGTTTTTGGCTTTCAAACCTCTCATATTATGTCTCTCGTAATTGAGAAATTGTGCTAGTATATGGATATATGTAATAATAAGAGTAGCATAACATGTTTTATATATATATTGCATGATTCCATATCATCAGTTTCATAGTATTACATCGTATATGATTTCTACAAAATTATAGAGTTTGGGTTTTGGCCTTAAGGCCTTATACGTGATTTTAGTATGTCAAACATAAATGTTTTCGTAAAATTTACACTCGTATGATGTTATGCATGTTGATACTGAAGATACCAAAGTTTAAATAAACGGATTCTTGTTATAAACGAATCCAGTAGTGACAATTTTCATGTTTTATTTTCAAAACCTTCAAGAACATCAAGAACAAAGAAAGTAAATGTGTTGATTTTGCAAATTATGTGTTGTAACTTGTTAAAAATCATGCTAGATGGGTTAAGTAATGATTATATATGTATTACAATGATTGGGTAAGTCTAAATTGCGTGTAAAAAATAACTAATTGGAAGTTATGGCCATATTCACGTATAATTTTACGTGTGATTGATTTTGGCCTAATTTGGCCTTATTATGTTCATGAATCGCAGAATCTAGAATCGCAGAAAATAAGCTGGTAACCCGCTTCCTATGCAAGTTACTAAACTAAATTACCTCATACCAAGAAATCAAAATAAATAAATAAATAAATAAAATAAAATAATAATAATAATAATAATAATAATAAATAAATATTTGATAAAATTATTATTAAAATATTTATAAAATAAATTAAATATTTTAATTGAGATATTTATGAAATAAAATAAATATTCGATGAAAATTATTATTAAAATATTTATAAAATAAATTAAATATTTTAATTGAGATATTATGGAATAAAATAAATATTTGATGAAAATTATTATTAAAATATTTATAAAATAAATTAAAAATTTTAATTGAGATATTATGGAATAAATTAAATATTCGATGGAAATTATTATGAAATAATTTATTCGAGTGTAATAATAGTAAGAGAATGAAAATATTCTAATTTAATTAAGTAATTAAATTAGAAGGGTAATGATTTGTTAAATAAAGTGGAGTTTATATTAAATAATTAAGTGAAAATGTAACTAATGAATGTCGTGAATACATATGGTATGTGTGTAGGATTTGTGGTGAATGGAAGTAGTAATCGTTTAGCTTCACGCGATGAGGCAAGTTTCCTAACCCTACTTGTCATTATTGTTCAAGTTTATTAATTACCTCGAGTAAATTATCATTATTATTATTCATATTCAAATGTTATATTAAAGATTGATTATCTTTTCAAAGCATGATTAAGTTATACAATAATTGTCCTATTGTATACTTCCTGAGATTATTATTCAATTTGAATATCATTATTATTGAACCTTATTAGAGTAGCGAACCCTTATTGATTCGACTAGTCCATAGTTGATGAGCGTTCTAAATTTCCAAACCCTTGATGAATTGTCCAAACCAAACTTCTTTTGGTGCGGACTCGAATGTCAAATCGAGATGAATAACCTGCAAAGGGATTTACTTATACGCTAAATAAGAAGATATTCTCAGACATGATTGTACTTGAGGGCTGATCCCCAAAGTACGCAGTAGAAAGGTCCATAGTCTTATGATCATTAAAGATTTCAAGTATAACCCTTGATAACCTAGGACATAGTTCAAGGTCTTATGACCCTCGTAATTCTTTTTGTTTCTTGTTATTCATTCTTGATTCAAAAGTTGAGCTTTTATTCGGATGTGTCTTTGATTTACTCGCATGTTATTATACTTGTTATTTCATTATTATACTTGTGGGCATTAGTGCTCACTCTTGCTTAATAATAATAACATTGCGCTTAAGAACGAAAGAACTCGGATTTAACCTTCCACTAAGTAAAGGCAAGGGCAAAGTTAGCAAGTGTTGAAGACTTGTTATTTTATTTGATGATGTATTTAGGTTAGACTTAAGTTAATGATTTTGTTTAAGACTTAATTGTTTATGATTCCAAGATGATGTTTAAGGTTAGAGTAACTTTGGGATTGTATTTATTATGTAGTTGATGTAACCCCATAAAGGGGAGATTTATTATTATTTCTATATATTGCATGGTTTGCATTTATTATGGGTAGATAGATAAATGATATTTATACAGCGAACACCAAATCCGTGGAATTGAAGTACCGGGATTTGGGGGTATCACAAAAGGGTGAGCAACCACAACTAGCTCAAGAAAAGAATATTATGACTAAAGATAATTAAATTTTCAATAGCCTTCATCAATAATAAATCGAGATTTAGAAATATATGGTAGATGATAAAACTTTCCAACCATAGTTGCGTAATGAACGAACAATCCATTAAAAGAGTCAAATAGACCATAAAAAGTCTATTATCTTCTCCATGTTAAAAATCCACCAACAATGTTTTATCCCTATAACATCAATCAACAGTTCTGGTCCACAATCATATGAATAACTTCATAATCAAAATTGTGATTCTAAATTTCTCTTCGCATCCGGATTGAAGATAATTTTCATCACCGTCTTTACCTCAAACATCAAAGATCATGGTTATACCAAATCACGCCTCTGCTCATAATCATACTAATAAATTCATCTTTTTTTACTACGCGCGAAGGATATTCATCAATGCACCATCTTTTGCACTATGCCCCAAGATATTCATCAATAATTCATCTTTGTACTACGGGCCAAATGTAAGACCACGAAATTTTTTAAATAAAAGGAATTTCCTCTATTTATTATTTTGAAATAGTAAGGGTTGATTTGATTAATGTGGTTAGTTATGGGTAAAATCATGCAAATATTTCGAACAAGCAAGTGGTTATAAAATATTCATTATTATTTTGGGAATATTCGTTTGGTCGTGGAATATTCAATCTTTATCGGGGAATATTCGTAATGCTTGCCAGCCTTTCTTTGCGGGCCCCATAACTAAAAAGCGATTGGATGAAGAAAACGACAAATATAAGTTGTTTATAAATAACTGACGTAGTTATTACTGAATTATCTTGTTGGAATACCCGTGGTTAAAACACACTAATACGCGTTGTTGAACGATGGAAGATACCGGTATTGCACCAATTATTGATTCTTACGTAAGAAGGCACTACTCAATAATGGTTACTGATAATTCTTGCTCAATATTTTATTGAGTTAATAATTGTGCGTTGATATTTTATATTATTGTTGTTTGAATAATTGTCATTACACAAGATTTTTCATTATCGAAGCAATAATTCATATTATCCGAATAATATTATTAGATAACATTATTGGCAATGTCTAGAAAGTTCTGTCTAAGAAGAGGTTTGGTCACCTAATTGCGGCGCCAAAGAAGAAGAAATTCTTATTGAAAGCCCCTCTTTCCTTTAACCGCCTCAGGTTGTCGATATTGTGATTCTGTAATATTATTTGTGAATAATTAATTATTGATTCATATGATGAGAAAAAATATTGATTTTATGTGGAAATAGATGGAGAAAATTTTTAATGTGACAATTGTTGAAAATTGAAATTTTATCTTTTTCCGATAAAATAATTAATTTAAATATATTATTATATTTTAATAATATAATAATGGTGATATTTTATAACGAATGTGGGATATATGAGTATACGAGGAGGAATAGTATTTTTGTTGCAATAAATGTTTAAAACATGTTAAACATGCTCTGTGGACCCCATTTATTGATCAAATTTGATTATAGCTTTGTAAAATCGCTTCTGCTTGTGGATTTTGGTCAATTTTTGTTTGGAATTGAAAAAACTTTCTTCTGCAAAAGTTGTAGAGAATTGAATTTCCTATAAAAACGCTTGATTTGAATTTTCTGATAAAAGGGCTATTTATTATGAATTATTGAAGTTCAAAGCTCAAAAATAATTGATTTTTGGAAGTTTAAAATATTTTAAATAATAAAAACGTTTTTTGTTTGTTTTGTGGGCTACAACATGTGCATAATGAGCTGAGATCAGATCTAGGAAGGTGGTATTAGAAATCTTAATATATATATAAAATTATATTAAATTTTCTAACTTTGGTGTTCTAAAGATTTTCCTATAAATAGGGTGCTTAGGTTAGAATTGAAAATCACATCGTAAATCAAGTTTTCTCTCTATATTATCGGCGTATTCTTGTGAGTATTTTGAGTATACTTTGAGTATTGCTATACTGTTGCAAGTTCAAGTCATAGCTTATATCCGGTGTTTCAACTAAAGGTCTTGTCTTTCGAGGTAAGGGATGTTAATTTCTTCTCAAATGATATTATTTCTTCAATATCATTATGCTGAAATATTGGTTGGAACTTTTTATCAAATTTAGAACTTTTTCATGTCGGGGTTACTATTCACGAGTTACTATTCATGAGTTCTTATTCACGAGTTACTTATTCACGAAGTTCTTATTCACGAGTTACTATTCATAAAAGCGTGAAGATGTTTTTTGTGGAATTTCTATCTTTTGGTGTCGGAGTTATTATTCACGATAATCGGCACTATTCACGATATCTGACACTTATTCACGAATACGGCACTATTCACCTAAAAATGAAAATTTTTCTTTTCGCCTAAAATATCTATTCGGATACTAGCTTTGATTGTATCCATGTTTTGATCATTTTGAATTTTACACCCCTATGATTATTTTTGAGGTATTTTTGGGCGTGGATAAAACAAAAGTACTTAATCCTTAATCCTTAATCCTTGTCATTTTGTTTCACCGGATTCGTTTCTTTAAAATATTTTTCATCATCTTCGGTCTTAAATGATGATATTATGGAATATCTTTGGCCCGTAGTAGTGCAGATGAATGATTTCTGAAGAATATCTTTGGCCCGTAGTGCAAAGATGAGCAGTGTTTAGATGAACATGACCAATCGATGAATATCTTTGGCTCAGAAAGCAAAGATGAATATTTGATTCCGATGTATAGTGATTGATGTTACAGGGATAAAAGATGACGATGAACTTTTAAATTCATACATGAAGATAGTAGTTTGCATTCTCTCTACTTAACTCTTCTAATGAATTATTATTTCATTGCGAATATTGATTTAAAATTTGTTGTCAATTGTATTCTATTAGATTTTTTCCTGTTGAAGACTAACGGTAATTTGTTGTATATTATCTTAGTCATAATATTCTTTCTTTGGGCTAGTTGAGCTCACCCTTTTCCTTTTTGTTCCATTTTTCTTCTCGGGAGGCGAGAATGTAGCGAGTACTTAGTCGGGGTATGGAATGAAGGTTCTAGAGAGAGTTGTTTAGTAGTCCTCACCATTTTGTAAAATAATGTATCAATAATTATGATGATGGGATTTATTTGCGTGTGGATATTGTCTAGATGGCAATATCTGTATTTAAACTCACAGTATATATGTTGTCGTATTTTGCACGACAAATGTATTAATAAAGTTGTAGTTATTTCTGTACCATGTATTTGGCGACTCAGAATGGATTGGATGGAATGGACCCATTTTGGGGGCGTCACAGTTGGTATCAGAGCTTAGGGATATGATCTCCAGCGAGATCGGGGAATAGAACTAAGAGGGAGAGACGAGTAAATCCTTCGCTAAAGTGTCCTACCTAAGCTTATTTTTTAGTTGGTTAGTATATAAGGATATTATGTGATATATTAATTTCCTTAATTAACCCTTGTTTTATGATGATGTTTGAGAATGTCGATCGAGAATATTAACAATGGAAATGAGACCGTGGAGACGCCTTTGACTCTCACCAATGAGGAAAACGTGCAATGAGTGTGGCAATGTTCCTCCTGTGAACAACACCACTGAAAGCGATGATGAGCGAGGGGATGTTTAGAAGTTTTTGCAGATTCATGCAAAATCGCATGAGGAGACTCGTGTTCAAAATACAGGAGGAAATGATAGCAATTCACGGGTTATCACAAACGCAAGCGATTCAAAGAGTTGGGACCACGAAATTTAAGGGAAAGCGATCCGATCATGGCGGAAACATGGGTCAAGCAAATTACCAAGATATTCGATGTCTTGGGATGCACTTGGAGAGAACAAAAGGTTCCATTCACCACATTTATGTTCCGTGGCGGCGGCGATTATCATGGTGGAGTCTCTAGAAGCGTACCCCATCCAACCGCACTCGGCATGTCGTGGGAGACGTTTGAAAATGTTCAATGACAAGTACTTCCCGAAAGTATTCGTCGTATGAAGGAAGTGAAGTTTATTAGGATCCGGAGCGAGAATAACATGGCGGTGTCCCAAAGACGAGGCGAAGTTCGCGAGTTATCCAGTTTCGCACCTCATTTGGTGGAGAATGAGGAACGTATGACGCGGATGTTTCTAAGAGGTTTGAAACCCATATACGTCGAGATCTCATTTCTCATAAATTTTCTCTATTCGGGATGTTGTAAATGTGGCTCAATTATTAGAGCGAGATAACGAAATACGGCCAACCGAGAGGACCATAACCGAGGATCGTATCAGAGATAGCGGTCAATGAAATAATGATAACCAAATGGAAAGAAACAGACGGACAGAAAAAGGTAACCACTCGGTGGTAATCATGGCCGTGAAAATAGAAGAAGCGAGTCGGGAGGAGATTTTAAAAAGAGGAGATTTAACAACGACCGTATGAAGACGCACGATGGTCTTAAGAAGAATCGGTTTCTAGGGAGAGAATGACCACCGGTTATATATCTTATAAATACGGAAAGAGGGACATATCGGTCAAACCGTCCACAACAGCTCAAGGTATGCTATAATTGTGGAAAGGAAGGACATATCGCTCGAGATTATGACGTAGAATAAACCTAGTTCAAATGAGGGACGGTGACTCAAAAGATCGTCCCCGAAAAGTCAAAGTCAACGATTCCGGAAGAAGCGTTTGTTGTGATTTGTCATAATGCGAGAACCCAAACGAGGTGATCACGGGTTAGTTAATTATAAATTCTTGCGAAGTTTATACCTTACTAGATTCCGCTCTACCCATTCTTTTATCTCTCTTGCTTGCCAACGCTTGAACTGAACTTGACTACGAAGAAATTCGACTTTGACCTATATATGGAGACTCAGTTAGGAGAAACTTTCATTACATCCGTTGTTTAGAAATCTTGCTTGATTCTCGTTGGCACTATTATATTACCCGTTAACCTTATTTCTATAGAGATATTTGCTTTTGATGTGATTTTAAGGTTAACTACTCATCATGCCGAAATTGATTACTTTCGTAAGGGTTGTTAGTTTTCAGATTCCTAAGCAACCTCGTTATTCAATTCAAGCAATCAAACCATTGTAGTCAAACATTTTCATATCAAGCCATGAAGTCATTCGTTTATTACGGATGTCAAGTTTTCTTAGTCCATGTTATGGATTTGAATAAAGACACGCCGATTTGAATAATATTCTGTTGTTATTGATTTTTCCCGACGTATTTCAAGAAGAATTTCTTGGTTTACTCCCAAAGACCGATATTAAATTTTGTATCGACTTTGAACCCAGTACAAAACTCATTTCTAAAATCTCATGTCGAATGGCTCTATTGAACTTCGAGAGTTAAAAATTCAACTATAAATTTGGTACTGAGCCTTTATCTGGTGACTTCCTTTGGGGAATGCACCAAGCCCCGACTCTTCGTAGGGGACACCATATTAGATGCGATAGTAGAACTGATAGGTGTCATTGTAACGTGATATCCAAGGTGGGATATGAGTCACGATTGAGAACAACCTAAGCTCAGAATCGAAATAGGTAGCTTTTCAGAAGCAGTTGGTTATTATCGAGATTCGTTGAAGGATATTCTCGAATCGCTATTCCATTAACGCACCGACTCGTAGAGATACAAAACTCGAATGGAGCAAGGAATGTGGGAAGAGCTTGAAGAACTCAAGAGGAGACTCATTTCAAAGACATGTTACGACCATGCCATCCTGGAAAAGCGAACGTGGTAGCTGACGTGTTGAGTAGAAGATCGTATACAAGTACGAGTACGATATTGTCAAAGACTAATTTCGCATAATTTATAAATAATAGAGATGGAGATGAAAACTCTAGGTACCCACGTGACGATATACGAGTATAATCGAATTTAATCGATAAAGTTAAAGTTGTTCAAGCTACACACCGGAGCTGATGAATTTGAAGAAGGGGGTGCAAGAAGTTGTTATTTCAAAAGCGAGAATCGGTGAGGTGAGGAAAGCTTAAACCTTCGATTTATTAATCCATTTGAAATTCTCGATCGAATAGGAGCGTAGCCCTATAGACTCGTTTTACCGCCAAGTATGGCGCACGTCATAACGCTTTTCACGTATCGATGTTACGTAAATATGTGGACGACCCAAACCACGCTATTGAAGTTAGAATCGGACGAGATAGCCAAGAATTAACGTCACGAGGAGGTATCTCATCAAGATCTTGGATAGGAAAGAACTTCCTATGTAGAAATACCACAAGTTAAAGTTTTGTAGAGAAACCATGCTATTGAAGAAATGACGAGTTGGAAACGAAATGAAAGCGAGGTATTCTCATCTTTTCAAACACAGTGCGTGTCGTCAATTTCGAGGACGAAATTTCATAAGGAAGGGAGGTTGTAAGACCCCAAATTTTTTAAATAAAAGGAATTTCCTCTATTTATTATTTTGAAATAAGAAGGGTTGATTTAATTAATGTGGTTAGTTATGGGTAAAATGCATAAATATTTGAATAAGTTAGTGGTTATAAAATATTCATTATTGTTTGGGAATATTCGTTTGGTTGGGAATATTCGTCAATCGCTTCGTGAATATTAAATGCTGACGATGCCTTGATCTTTTTCGGGCCTATAACTTGAAAGCGATTGGATGAAGAAAATGACAAATATAAGTTGTTTATAAATAACAGCCAGTAGTTGTTATCGTTATCTTGTTGGAATACCGGTGGTTAAAACACACTAATCTGGCGTTGTTGAACAAGATGACACGAAATTGCACCAATTATTGATTCTTACGTAAGAAGGCACTACTTCGATAATGGTTACGATAATTCTTGCTCAAAGATTTTATTGAGTTAATAATTGTTGCGTTGATATTTTATATTCATTGTTTGATAATTGTCATTACACGGTATTTTTCATTATCGAAGCAATAATTCATATTATCTGAATAATATTATTAGATAACATTATTGGCAATGTCTAGAAAGTTCTCGCTCAAGGAGAGGTTTGGTCACCTAATTGCGCCGCCATGAAGAAGAAATTCTTATTGAAAGCCCCTTCCTGAAACTGCACAGTTGTCAATATTGTGATTCTGTAATATTATTTGTGAATAATTAATTATTGATTCATATGATGACGAAAATATTGATTTTATGTGGATATAGATGGAGAAAATTTTAATGTGACAATTATTGAAAATTGAAATTTTATTTTTTTCCGATAAAATAATTCATTTAAATATATTATTATATTTTAATAATATAATAATGGTGATATTTTTACAACGAATGTGGGATATATGAGTATACGAGGAGGAAGAGTATTTTGTTGCAATAAATGTTTAAAACATGTTAAACATGTCGGTGGACCCCATTTATTGATTTGAAATTTGATTATAGCTTTGTAAAATCGTCTGCTTTGTGGATTTCGGTCAATTTCTATTTGAAATTCGGAAAAACTTTCTTCTCGCAGTTGTAGAGAATTGAATTTCCTATAAAAACGCGAGATTTGAATTTTCTGATAAAAGGGCTATTTATTATGAATTATTGAAGTTCAAGTTCAAAATAATTGATTTTTGGAAGTTTAAAATATTTTAAATAATAAAACGTTTTTTGTTTGTTTTGTGGGCTACAACATGTGCATAATGAGCTGAGATCAGATCTAGGAAGGTGGGCGTAAAATATTAATATATATATTAATATTATATTAAATTTTCTATTTGGTGTTCTAAGCGTTTTCCTATAAATAGGGTGCTTGGGTTAGAATTGAAAATCACACCAGAAACTGAAGTTTTCTCTCTATATTATCGAGCGTATTCTTGTGAGTATTTTGAGTATACTTTGAGTATTGCTATACGGTGCAAGTTCAAGTCATAGCCTTTATATCCTGGTGTTTTGACTAGAAATCTTGTCTTTCGAGGTAAGGGATGTTAATTTCTTCTCAAATGATATTATTTCTTCAATATCATTATCTTTGAAATATTGGTTGGAACTTTTTATCAAATTTGGAACTTTTTTGTATGGGGTTACTATTCACGAATTCTTTCATTCACGAGTACTATTCATAAGCGTGAAGATGTTTTTTTGTGGAATTTCTATCTTTTGGTGTCGAGTTACTTATTCACGTATCGACACTATTCACGATATCTGACTATTCACTTAATCTTCAAGACTATTCAATTTAAAAAGAAAATTTTTCTTTTAAATCAAAAATATCTATTCGGATACTAGCTTTGATTGTATCCATGTTTTGATTATTCTTGAATTTTACACCCCTAAGATTATTTTTGAGGTTTTTTTGGACGTGGATAAAACAAAAAGTACTAATCCTTAATCCTTAATCCTTGTCATTTTGTTTCACCGGATTCGCTTCTTTAAAAATATTTTCATCATCTTCAGTCTTAAATGATGATATTATGGAATATCTTTGGCTCAGTAGTAAAAGATGAATGATTTCTGAAGAATATCTTTGGCCGTGAGTGCAAAGATGAACATGTGTGTTTAGATGAACACGACCAATCGATGAATATCTTTGGCACATGGTGCAAAGATGAATATTTGATTCCGTATGTATAGTGATTGATGTTACGGGGATAAAAGATGATTTATGAACTTTTAAATTCATACATAGAAGATAGTAGTTTGCATTCTCTACTTAACTCTTCTAATGAATTATTATTTCAATTATGCGAATATTGATTTAAAATTTGTTGTCTATTGTATTCTATTAGATTTTTTCCTGTTGAAGACTAACGATAATTTGTTGTATATTATCTTAGTCATAATATTCTTTCTTGGGCTAGTTGAGCTCACCTTTTCCTTTTTGTTCCATTTTTCTTCTCGAGGAGGCGAGAATATAGCGGAATACTAGTCGGGGTATGGAATGAAGGTTCTGAGAGAGTTGTTTAGTAGTCCTCACCATTTTGTAAAATAATGTATCAATAATTATGATGGGGATTTATTTGCGTGTGGATATTGTCTAGATGGCAATATCTGTATTTAAACTCACAGTATATATGTTGTCGTATTTTGCACGACAAATATATTAATAAAGTTGTAGTTATTTCTGTACCATGTATTTGGCGACTCAGAATGGGTTGGATGGAATGGACCTATTTTGGGGGCGCCACACCAAAGATATTCATCAATAAGTCATCTGTGTACTATGGGCCAAAGATATTCATATCTCAAAGAAATATATAATCATTTCAGAATTTACATAAACAATAATTATAACCATGTTGATCAATTCACCTTTACACTTAAGCTAAAGATATTCAATTATAAATTCAATGGTCATGATTATACCAGTCACAATTCAACTTTTCACTACTGGCTAAAGAGAACCCTAGTCATGATCATACCAATAATCTACCCATCTTTACACTCCAGTGAAAGAGAATTTCAACATCGTAGTTATAGAAATATTATATATGATAATAAAATCAATATAATCAATACATAGTTTTAATCTCCGTAGTAATATTCATAAATCAACTATAATTTGGTTATAAAAAAAGAAACCAATTTTGTAGTGAATAGTATCCGTGAATAGTAACTCATGAATAGTAACTAAGTGAATAGTAACTCATGAATAATAACTCGTGAATAAGTAACTTTCATGAATAGTAACTCATGAATAAGAACTCGCTGAATAAGACCTCGTGAATAAGAACTCATGAATAAGAACTCGTGAATAGTAACCCCGACATAAAAAAGTTCCAAATTTGATAAAAAAAATTAAACCAATATTTTGGCATAATGATATTGAAGAAATAATATCATTTATGAAAAAAATAATCTCCCTTACAATCCCTTCAAATTTCTTACTATCCCTTACCTCAAAAGAGCAGTACTTATGACTAGAATAACGCTGAACGAACTTGCACCGTATAGCAACACTCAAGATATCAAAATACTCACAAGAATACACTCGATAATATATAGAGAGAGAAAACTTTAGTTTCTGGTGTATTTTTCAATTCTAACCTAAGCACCCTATTTATAGGAAAATGCTTAGAACACCAAAGCAGAAAATTTAATAAAATATTATTATATTTATATAAATTTCCTACGTACACCAAGAATTTGAATTCAGCATGCATTCAAGACTAGTGGGGCCCACCAAAAATATAAAAACATTTTTCTTAATAAAAATTATTAAAACTTCAAAATCAATTATTCCTGAACTTCAATAATTCATAATAAATAGCCTTTTATCGAAAATTGAATCTCATGAATTTATATAGGAAATTCAATTCTCTACAACTTTGTAGAAGAAAGTTTTCCAAATTCCAAAATGTAAATTGACCAAATCCACATACTGGATTTAATTTACATGCTATAATCAAATTTCAATCAAGAAATGGGGTCCACCGACACACAAAAATATGTGTTAATCATTTAATGCAACAAAAATACTCTTCCCCTCATATACTCATATATCACACATTCATTGTAAAATATCATCATTATTATATTATAATAATATAATAAAATATTATTTTATCGAAAAAAGATAAAATATGAATTTTCAATAATTGTCACTTTAAAAATTTCTCCATCTATATCCACATAAAATAAATATTTTCCTCATCATATAAATTAATAATTAATTATTCACAAATAATATTACGTAATCACAATATTGACAACCAGGCGGCCTTCAGAAAGAGGGGGCTTTCCAATAAGAATTTCTCCTTACTAATGCACAATTAGGTGACCAAACCTCTCCCAAGTATGTAACTTTCTAGACATTGCAAATAATGTTATCTAATAATATTATTCGGATAATATGAATTATTATTTCGATAATAGAAAATACGTGTAGTGATAATTATTAAAATAACGAAGAATATAAAATATCAACGCAACAATTATTGAATCAATAAAATCTTTGAGCGAGAATTACTTTGTAACAATTATTGAGTAGTGCCTTCTTACGTAAGAATCAATAATTGGTGCAATACCGGTAATGCTATCTTTGTGTCTGACAACGCGTATTCATGTATTTTAATCACAGTGGTATTCCAACGGTGTTAATTGGTAATAACTACGTCGTTATTTATAAAACTCCTTTTAGTCGCTTTTCTTTATCCCATAGCTTATTACATTATGGGGCCCACACGAGGTCGCTACGCTCGTCAGCATTTATATTCCCTACGAAAAGAATATTCCACGACCAAACGAATATTCTCCTACAACAATGAATATTTTATAACCACTTGCTTATTTTGAATTTTTTTTCATATATCACCCTTAACTTTAACTTTTATAAATTTAAACATTTACTAAATAGTAATTATAAGAAAAATTGAATACTTTTATTCATAAAATTCGGGGTCTTACATAGGTGACCAAACCTCTCCTTGACAGAACTTTCTAGACATTGCCAATAATGCTATCTAATAATATTATTCAAATAATATGAATTATTGATCGATAATGGGAAATCTTTGTAATGATAATTATTGAAACAACAATAATATAAAATATCAACGTAGCAATTATTGAACCAATAAAATAAAATATTGAGCGATAAAGAATTAGTGTAACAATTATTGAGTAGTGCCTTACTACGTAAGAATCAATAATTCAACAATCTTTGTGTAATACTGGTATCTACTTTGTGCGACCACGCGTATTTACGTATTTTTAACCACCGGGTATTCCAACGATGTTAACTTGATAATAACTACGCCAGATTATTTATAAAAACTAAATTTTGTCGTTATCTTCATCCCACGCTTATTACATTATGGGGCCCACAAATGATTATACGGCACATACGAATATTCTCCCACAAAAGAATATTCCACGACCAAACGAATATTCCCGACAATTGAATATTTTATAACCACTTGCGTATTTTGAAAAAAAATTCATATCTCACCCTTAACTTTAAACTTTTATCAATTTAATCATTTATTGAATTGTAATTATAAGAAAAATTGAATACTCTTATTTCATAAAATTTGGGGTCTTACAAATCATAAGTAACAATAATAAATAATATATAATTAACAAAAATGACAATGACAACAAAATAAACTATATAATAATAACTTTGCAAAAATAACACAACTTTGCAAAATTAATAGTAAGCATTTGTGTAAAACCACATAACCTTGCTCGGATGCAACCACGAAAAATGGGTGGATATATGTATGAATTATTATCTGAGAACCTCATTAATTAGAAATAAACTAACCAAATCACTCAAATCAGTAGCCTTTCTTAAATAAAACTTACGAGCTATATAATCGGGTGCCTACAAATATCTTAGTGATTACTTGATTGAGGATATGATATCATGCACTTGTATAATTATATCCATTTCTATGACCGCAGAGACTAGTGTTTTCACTCTCCAATATCGTAGATCTTGTTGATCTATGACTGCAGAGATCTGCACAGATAACATCCTACATGTATGCATTGCAATCTGATGTCACGAGGACACGAAATCGCAATGATAGGATCAATCAGATCCTCAACTTTTCCATCTTTCCATAAACTCCAAGCCTGAGATAGCATAATAAATATTGCATCATTCGCATTGTAACCAACAAAACTTGTGAATGAGAAGAAATAAAAAAAAGACTTACATATCAAATAACGTTAGTACATTCAGGTGAGCGAAAAATAGTGTTCCTCTGGCCGCTGACAATTTCTACTGGTAATACTCCAAAGCTATATACATCTGATTTCACAGAAAATAGGCCTTCTATTGCATACTCTGGTGACATATAGCCACTGCATTATTGTATAGCGTTTAATCCAGTCGAGTTGTGTTTTTTGGGTTGGATCTGTCATTGCATACATCAGAATATGTCAATATGGAATTGCAATAATAAGCAGCAGTAAATGTACATAAGCTATACTATAAGGCTGAAAGAACAAACCAAAATGAAATGAATCCAAGCTTTTGTTAAGCATGTATTCATAAGAAGCAAAAAACTGAAATAACCCAAGAATCGAATACTTCAAGAACTAGCGTATACTATTCGTAACAAAAAACATAAGTGAAGGGTACCTCCTTTTTTATGCATACCACATAAAATTGAAACAGAAGTAGATAACATTACTTATATTTCATACATTTAAAGGATAACACCGAATCTGAAATGCCATTTCTGCAACAGCCTTGGAAAGCAACTCTGTTTAAAAGCAGATAATAATGTTAAGGAAGGTTATGAGTTATAAAGCTAAACATTTCTTGTGTTTTGCAACAGGAATTAAAGATTTGATCAAAATAGGCGATTCAAAGAGTATTCATCGTCATCTACTAAATAAAAATAAAGAAAGAAGAAAAATAAAATATAATTAATACCATGGATTATTGCTCCTCGGTGACCAAGTCTTCTCTGTCCCACTTCTCGTAACTTTCTCGACATGTTTCGAATTTTGAATGAAGCTTAAGTAGGTAGTGCATATGATTCAAGTAGTACACAACATACCTCGTAGTACACAACAATAATAAGTGGACCAAGGAGTCAGTGCAACATAAAATCTGAAACAAGAGGTTGTGCAACACAAACTAAAAATAAACTGAAACCAAATATTCAATACACAAACAACTAAAATAAACAAACTAATACCATAGAGTTCATTGTAATACAAACCGAATCCAAATATCGATGAGTCTTTGAAACCAAGCAAATATCTGAATGAGTGTCTTTGCCCATAAAGCTACTGCAAACACAAACCGAAACTCCAATGCAATGAGTGTCTTCTTTGATAAGCATAGCCATGAAGTGTACAAATTCCAAACACAAAGATCGGCTCATTTTTTGCACCAAAACTGTTTCAGGTTAAGAATTAGGGGTGTTCACCGGTAATTAATCGGACCAACCAAGGCCATCACTGCATCAACAGAAAAATGAATCCGATCGAAATTGGATACCTGATCTTAGGTTGAACCATTTCTAAGCCAGAATAGCCGGTCGAACCTAAGTGCGATCTTCGGTTCGAACTTCTTATGTATGCATTCCACTACTTTCATACCTCATTTCCATTAACAGTTTTAAAAATCCTAAATTACAAACACATTCTCAATCGATCCAAGCACATTCAACCGAACATCCAAGCACATTAATGATTCAACTACTGAACTATTAAGTCAAGGGCACATTCATGATTCAACCGAACATCCAACTACTGAATCGAACATATTACATGGCATATTATAGAACATTAATCGCCAACTACAAAATCGAACATATTACAATTTACAATTACAAGCATATCCAATCGAACATCAATCGCCAAAATATCCACCAATGAACATCAAGCGTACACATGAAAGAAACCTGACAACAATGAACCCAAAGAACTACAAGTCTACAATCTAAAATATTAACTTGACTAAGAAAGGCGACAGAAATCAAAGACCTGAAGAAGCGTGTACAATTCATAAACTATGAACCAAGCAAAGGCGTAGTCAAATAGACTAACAAAGGCAAAAGAACAACAAAGACAAAGAAGAAGTACTTTGAACCAAGCATGTAAATTAGGAACTCGAGTTGAATAATAATATATAAAAAGGCCTTATCATTAGTATCATGAATATCATTTGAATGAACTATCTGGTACATGAATGTCAAAAAATTATGTTCATTATCCCATCATAAAAATGAACATGTGCATAAGAGTTGGAGAACATGCATGCTTACTTAATGATTATGTCTCAATTCATATTAAGCATACTACTAAAATCTGAATTCATTAAATTCCATCAATTCATATCTCCATTAAATTCCACTAAAGCATACTACTAAAACTAAATTCATATTAAGCGGTTTACTTAATGATTATGTACACGAGTACCTCTCTACATATTATTCACAAGTGTCATATCTCGATATCTCCATTAAACTCCACCATCCATATCCAAAACTTGAAAGAAATTCTAAGAATATCAAAAGATAATAAAAATAGTTAAAAGTAAGTCATTAACATATAAACAATTAAACATTATAAATGAAAGCTATATAATTTAAAATGAAGGATTACCTTTCTCAATTGTTTCAAGTGAATCTAAGTTCTCCTCCACGGATTGGTTGTTTGCTTGAACGATGCCAATCTTGAAAGCACAAATAAGAGCTTGTACCATTCTAAGAGTTAAAGAACTCCTAAATGAATCAAGTACATGACCACCCGTAAAAATGCCGCTTCGTAAGCAACGGTTGATATAGAACCGCCAATACATCCTTAGCCATTTGAGAAAAATGGGAAATCTAGGAGAATTGTTTTCCACCAACCTAAAACATTATATTTTGAATTCGTTTGATCAACATGCTCACTCAAATACTTATCTAATTCGGTATTATCACTTCCTAGAACATCTGCAAAGTGTTCTATAAATTTTTCACTCATCATTCTCCTTGACTTGTCTCAACCATACACATCAAAACTTTCACTAGACACATTAGATTGTGCACTTTGGGATGATTGTGCACCTTGTGATGCATATTTGAGACTATACCATTTAAACAATTCCTCCATGGCATCACACACCGATTTTATCATTTTGTTTGCCATTTCAGTTCCACTCCCATACATTGCATTGAAAGTAAATTCCACAAATGCTAATTTATGTCTAGGATCTAGAACAACCGCAATGAACAATAATTTATTCATCTTATCCACATTCCCCCAATATTTATCTAGTTTTGCTCTCATCCTCATCGCCATTTCTCTCATGCCATATTCATGCTCATTATATAACAAGTCATTCAAAACATCATCAAGCTCAATAAATTCATGAAAAAAAGTATTTGATGTCACATAAGATGTACCCGATACCTTCACTGTAATGTCAAAGAAACACTTCAAGAATACCACCAATTGTTTCACAACATCCCTATTTTCTATGGTAGGCCACCCATCACTCGATTCCATTTCCAATTTGAATAAAGGGTCTTTGCTTGCAAGCCTATTAAAAGCACGTTCAAAATCTATGGCCACATTCAACATAGAATAAGTGGAGTTCCATCTAGTGGACACATCTAGGATCAATGAAGTATTTTTCTCAATTTTCTC
Source organism: Panax quinquefolius (assembly GCA_020205615.1). Classification (NCBI taxonomy): domain Eukaryota; kingdom Viridiplantae; phylum Streptophyta; class Magnoliopsida; order Apiales; family Araliaceae; genus Panax; species Panax quinquefolius. The sequence goes on along the minus strand of CM035169.1, from coordinate 16,020,406 downwards.
AATTTCAACACATTCTTTGAATTTTTTAATCCTAGATGGAGATTGTCGCACCTACCTAACCATAGATCGAACACGAGATATCGAAGGAGTCGCATCTTTCAACCCATCACATACAACCAAATTAAGTATATGAGCAACACACCTCACATGGAGAAATTTATTATCACAAATGCTATGACCCCAAACTTTCAATTGAGTTTTCAAATATGAAATTGCAACATCATTGGAGCTAGCATTATCAACTGTGATTGTGAAAATTTTATCAATGCCCCATTCCCTCAAACAGTTTTCAACCGACATACCAATGTCTTCCCCTTTATGACTAGTAATTGGGACATAGCTAATAATTTTCTTTTGCATATTCCACTTATCATCAACATAATGAGCAGTCAACACCGTGTAATTAATTCGTTGTATGTAAGTCCATGTATCGGTAGTAAGACAAACCCTTTGAGATGTATTTTTGAAGTAAGCTTTCAATTTCAATTTCTCCTCTAAAAAGCGCTTCAAACAATCTCTAGTTATGGTGGTACGTGAAGGCACATTGAATTTTGGACATGCAACCGACATCAAGTATTTAAAGCCCACATTCTCCACATGGCTAAAAGGAAGTTCATCTACAATTATCATATATGAAATTGCCCTCCTAATTAACTCTTGATCAAATTTCCATAAACAAACACTAGTGGTTGATTCCCGTTCCAACTCTTGACCCCCTTCATTAATCCTTGATTGTGGAAAATTTAGTAGTGATTGTTTTCTTTCCCTTAATTGAATATTAGGAGGGTACAATTTACATCTTGCATTATGGTTTTTTAAACCACTTGTCCCATTCTTTCTCGAGTCGGCTTTTAAAACTTGACCACAATATTTACACTTTGCCTTTATTTCATCATTTTGCTTAAATCTTACATAATGTTCCCATATAGGAGCACGAGTCTTACCAATTATTTCCTCGACCGATTCAACTTCATTTTGCATTTGTGTTTCGCGTGTCTCACCTCCTCCATTGTCTCCTTGATTGCTTGGGACTTGGATTGGATTTGCAGTTTCTGATATTGGTATATTATTGTCCATATTCTCCATCACCGCACAAAAAAAATCACTATAAACATAGATAATAACTAATCATTCATCAACACCATCATAATCATTTTACCACCATGATCAAGCTCAACATAGCCTTTTCATTTACTGCAAAGCTAATGGCATACAAATAACTGCTTCCCATAAATAATTAAATATCATTAGAAGTATGAGAATAGTAATGATAAGTTGATAACCATAGAATATTAATGATAACCATAGAATATTGATTGAATTTTAACATGAAAACAGAGTGACAAAAGTTGACTAGCAAATTCAAAAAAATGTTAACATAAGTTCATATAAAATCTGAAAAGGAACCAAAGTTTAAAACCCTAAAATTGAAGTTAAAACATGAAAACAGAGTGACATAAATTGAAGTTTGTAGCGGAACTAAAATTGAAGTTTGAAACCCTAAAATTGAAGTTTGCTAAAATTGAAGTTCAGATCTTAAATCAAACGAATAGAAAGTAAAATTACATAAACCTAGCTGAAGAATGAATATTAGAAGATAGCCGGAGTCTGGAATTAGAAAAATTACCTAAGCAAAGCTAGCCGGAGGCCGGAGCTCGGAGGGAGAGTCGGAGAGCCGGAGAGAATATAGTCGGAGCTCGGAGGGAGAGGCGGAGATCCGATAGCCTGAGGCTGAGAGTGAGAGACTGAGAGGATCGTAGATGGAGTTAAAGCGAGTGGCATTGCGAAAACCAAAGTAGTCAAGTAAATGCGAATGAAGAAACCACTGAAAGTAGTGAAGACCAAAGTAGCGAAAAGAAACCACAGTGGTGAGAGGCGTGAGTGTGAGAAGCATGAAGTAGCGAATGAAGAAACCTAGATCTATTTGGAAAGTGGTAACTAGTAAGTGAAGAAGAGTCAGTGAAGAGAAGTAGTAAGAGAACAAAGAACGATCCGGAAAAATAAAATTAGTAAGTTAGTAAATAACCAGAGATATTATTATTAATTATCCTCAAGTTCTTATCGATCAATTCAAACCACGAACCAAAAGCAAAACAGAACCTGCTTAACCGTAGATATACTGAATTATTTTACCAAAACCAACAGCTTTAAGATTTATCAAGAACCGGTAGGTTCGATAGATCAGGTTCGCCCAAAAATTGAAAAAACCAATTTTTTTGCCCACCCCTATTAGCAACTGAAAACTCTTAAATCCTGCAAATATAGAAGATGAGTTAGAAATAAGTAAAAAACTAACTTGTAATAAATAACAAAAAATGTCAAAATAAAAAAGATAAGAAACTTATCTTTTTTTTAGACTTTACACCAAACTAGTTTCCTTGATGGTTGTGCACTATCAACTTAAAGCTGTAAGCCAAATATTTAAACTCCAAATTCCAAACTCGATTGAAAAAGCTAGTAGTTTGGCACCATTTCATAAACCAAATTCCAAAATGCTCGATTGAAAATCCAAAGTTCCAAACAAAATAACCAAAGTCCAATGATTCAAGTTCAACAGTTCAATAGTAAACAAAGTAAATAGCAGTTCAATGATTCGATTTAAAAACTAAAATATAAACAGCAATGCATCATATCAATATTTTCTTTATTGCATCAGCACTTCAGTCTCCAAGCTCACCTCCTGCATTGAATCTTCATCAGCCTACATTGTCAAACAATTAATATTAAGTTGAGGCTGATTTTCAGTTTGAGTATTTGGCACTCGAGATGGTCCAGGTGGGTCTTTAATCAAACTTATGGTCTCATTGTTACCTCAAATAAATAAACAAAAAATTATCAGAAATTCAGAATTAGAGACAAAGGATATAACATATGCATGCACAATAAAATTGTCTTATTGAGTATTACATTCAACTAAATACATTTTGAAATATAATGTCAAATAAATTAAAATACAACAGTCAATCAGTCATGCTCACATAAAAATAGTATTGTAATATAGATTCAAAAACTAGAACTATATATATACTTATTTAAGTTCAGCATTCACCAAAGGTATGCCAAAACTGTGATGTTCTTGCTAAAACTTCTCAAATATTTAAGGTGATTACAATTTACGGGAAAAGTTATAAATGATGTATGATTTGTTCTAGTTTAAGATTATGCATTCGGTTTTTCATATTGCTCAAACATTTGTTGATTTATTTGCCTAATGGTTATGAATAGAGTTTACGGATGCTAGGCTAATATCGAATGATGTACTAACTGCAAATGCCATATCTACGGACCACGGTAGCAGAGATTAAATACCGATCGTTAGGTAACTTAGGAATCTCGCTCAAGGTTTCAAACCTTCGAGTGAAATGCTTGCATGCACAACATTAAGGACAAATACACAATCTACATTGCATTGTAGTTACCTAAATTATATCCTACCATTGATGTGAACCAATGCATCAAGTGATTTAATATTCTTATTTATATGAATAGTCACATCGATCGATGTGAACCACTGATGTTAGCATACTTTATTTATCCTATAAATTACAAGGAACATTTTACTGAATGATGTTCTCGTATGTAGAGGGAATCTACATTATGGAAGTTAAAGTTTTTCGTGAAGGATGCTCTGCATATTCAAGGTAAGAGCTCAGCGAGCATGGGTGGCAACAACAACCAAAACAACAATAACAAAATAAAAAAGGAGATTTGTGATGCTCTTGCTAAAACTTATCAGAAAAGGAGCAAAAAAAAAGGAGATTATTTTGTATATATTTGCAGATTTTCTTTTTATAATATGGATATTAAATGAAACATCCAACAACAAAGTACAAAAAAATGCAGGAAAACATCAGATAATCAATAAATAGTTAACAATAAATCAGATGTGTAAAAAGTTAACAAAACACATGAACATAACATTACATAAATCGATTAAATCTTTCAAAACCACATACCCATCAACAAAAAACTATAGATCTATACTGAACATACCTGAAGCATCAAAGTGTTCCATTGAATAAGATCGAATTGAAACTTGAAAGCTAAAAATTAGGGTTTAAATTTTTTGATTGGGGATTTTTGGTATAACAAAACTATAGAAGAAATCAGAAGATGGATATATATATATATATATATATATATATATAAGTAAGAACTGACTAACACGCATTTTCACTTCGACCTTTATGGCTTCAGCTTCATCAATCGTGTTTTGGGAATAGGGCTTTAGTGATTCTGAGATTGAATCACTAAACGAAGAGGCAAAGAGGCCATTGAAGAGTCGGTGAAATGAGACTGAAAAGTCTCGAGAGTCGAGAGGCGATTGAAGTAATGAAGTATGAACTGAAGATTGTCTAAAGAATCAGACTCGAGTCAAGAGATTGAAGTCGGACAATCGGTGAACTAAACCTTTCCACTTCTTTATCAGAGATCGAGCAGTACCGAACCCTTAAACGAGTAAGGTTCATCGAGCAAGGATCGAATAAGGATCAGATGAAAGAGGATGGTTCGAACCCTAAAATGAGCGAATAGTACTCTGCTCAGATTCGATATCAGTATTATAACTCAAAAACGAGCCTTTGGCCCATATTAATTCGACTCGGATGGTTACCGAATCCGAGACCAGAATCATATTTTCGGGTCGAACCCGAATCGGGTACCGAGTTACTCGGATCGTTTTTCACCCCTAAATAGAATGTTGACACATATAGAGTCTCGCCTGCATGTCAGCACTCTATTGATCAATTAACCAACTTACTCAAAAATAAATTCCTTACTAACCACCCCCTAATCTTTCACATGACCCTACTAGTTGTTCCCAATATGACGACTCCAGTCGACAATAAGGATGCGATCTTTCATGAGACGCATTTAGCTTTTTCTGCAACTTAATTCACTGTTGTGCATACACCAGAGATAATATATACGTGGCTGTTGAAACTCTCTTAACTGCAAAATCTAATTAAAGAAAGAATATCCCCAATTATATAAAGTACGTACAAGAAAACATCATATTATATGCTCCCTCTATTTTATCTTTAAAATTAGGGATACACTAAATGAACTATTACAAAAAAAAAAAGTTAATTCCGACTCAATTATTTTTGACCAACATCAATATTATTCTATGTCTGATTATAGAATATTCCGTTGGATATAATTTCCTTAGAAATAGATTAATGTGGACGGAATTCCATCGAATATACTCCTTCCGTTCCTAAAAGATTGTCATTTTAAAAGAAAAAATTTGTTCCAAAAAGTTTGTCGTTTACAATTAACTTTCAAGGAGAATAAATTATTTATTTTCCTATATTACCCCTACTTTCTCTTATTGTCCCAAGAAATTCTCTCCCTTAGTATTAATAGTTTTCAACTTCCCATAAAGGGGTAGTGATGGAATTTCAAACAAATTTTACTTAGTAAACGGTACTTTCTTAATCTATGTACTAAAACCTTAAACGACAATCTTTTAGGAACGGAGATAGTAAGTGACAGTGTGACACTACAAGGCGTTAAAAATTTCGTCAGCGTGAAATCTTTTCTCAATATTCAATCTTCCCTAATTTTGAAGGAATATTCTGTCAACAATAAATAAAAATCTTATTTCACTCAAATCTCCATATTCATTCCGCTCACTTCTTCTCACCTCTCTCTTAATTCTACACTGCATACTGTTCAACTATATGATGAACTGATTTTGGGTTTAATTTGTGCAAATTTGAGTTTGATATGTAATGTATGAACATAAAGGAATTTATCAATTTTTGGCTTGCTTATGCGTGTTTAGGTATTGTGTGTATATTTGATATGTCTGACGGAATAACACCTATTTTCTCGACGGCTATTTCTTCGAAATTAAGTTTCATGTTCTGGCACGTGTCCCTCATCTGGCATCCACAAAAGATTGTCCGTCGGGAATAATCTGTCGGAAAAAAAAGAGTAATATATGAAGTTAATTTATAGGGAATCATATTAATTTAAAGCTAGCTAGCTACGTGTCAGTCGTTTACCAATCAAGTTTGTTATCGACTAAATTCATCTTATTCTTTGACGTTGTGGGTGGACAGAGAGGAAGAGAGAGATTTTAAGGAACATGCAGGTAGCAACCTTAAAAACATTTTCATCTGAATTATTAGATCGAGAGATTTAGGGCGCAATACTACTTTACAAGTATATATGTTGGCCACATGCATGCTAAACAGTTGCCATTTAGTACAGCCGAATATTGTTTAGTTTAGTATGTTGTCTTCCCAAATCATTTCTTTTCGACTTTTCCAATTCCCATGGAGGATTAAAATAAGCTTTTTGGTGATATGATATACAGATAGTTAAACAAGTTTCATGTTTGATAGAATGTATTTTTTAACAATTTAAGAATAATTTTGTACATTGTGCTTTTATCAGGAGTATTTAAGCTAAAAGCACAAAATAATCTACTTCAGTTAAAACTACTTTTGAAATCAAATCTATACTCTTTAAACATGTTTTCACAGAGTTATCAAACATCAAAATATTTGTATTTTAAACTTAGAATTGATTTTAGTATAATTCAAAAAAACCAAACGTACTACGTACAGGCTCTGAATTTTTACATAGAGAAAAATAAAAGGGTTGTTTGAAAATTTAATGCAAATTTTTTTTGACCAAAAATGCAAATATATTCTAGAATGAAAATGATGAACAACTTGTAAAAAATATTCTAAAAACTGAAAATACCATTAGATAGTGGTTTCTCAAATTTATAGAAATGTCAATTTTCTTAATTCACAAATGCGGGAAAAAATAATAATAAAGTATTCTTTTTTCTTGTGTTGATCATGCATATCTCTTATAAATTTTAATTTATTTTCCTTTTTATTCTTTCAACGTCACAAATAGTCTAGTAAAAAATGATTCACGATAATTAATTCTACTTGATTTTAATTTAGCTTAACGTAACCAACCATTTTGGTGGTGGTCAATCAAAAAGGAATGAACTCATTGATGAGTGGATTAAAAAATTATGAATAATTTTTTATTTCTCTAATAGTGCATGTTACTTGTTATGTTTTTGTGTTAATATTCAGTAAAAGAGACAAGGATGGACTTAGAAGTTAAAAAGAGAAAAGGATGAGAAACTAGACAAATCGACCTAGCGGCACGGGACGCGCTGAGAGGAATTGAGCTATTGCACTTATAACACGGGACGCGCCGAGAGAAATTGAGCTACTGCACTTATAACGCGGGGTGCGCTGTTCATTGAAGAAGCCTAAGGCAGGTCGCGCCGCTCTGACGGATCAGATAGATATATTGTTACCTTTTTGTTTCAAAGTTGATCCAAAAGAGGATTGTTACTTACCTTATATACTAGGGTTTTGTTAGGGAATTATATATGCTATATTTTGGCTTAGTTTAACTGGACTTTTGACTGTAATTCATTGAGAGTCATTTGTACCGGAACTTGGAGAACACATAAGGCGAAGATTAAAGCTTAAAGACTGGAGATTGTTTCTCTTAATTTCATTATCTGTACTTAAGATGTTATTTAATTTTAATCTTCTAGTTTTTATTATGGTGATGAACTAATTTTCTAATTAGTATATAATACAATGGAACCTTTTGCGAAGTAGTAATTTACTGATTGATTCTTTTGAGTTGATCGATTATTATATTTTGTGTTTAATGAAATAATTGTTTGATCAACAATTAGCCTAATATCTTTGATGGAATTGAAATAGGAAATCTTAGATTATATCATAATATAAATAACGTATGAATTTGTAGATTCTTGGTAAGAGTAACATAACAGTGTATGAGACTAATTAAAGTATTTGTATGTTATGCGTAACCTTGTTAGAAGTTTGTGCTTAATGAATCTATTTTAAAAATAGCAAAATAATTGAAATATGTCTTTTTAATTTATTAATCATTGAAAGATGCAATTCTAGTTAGCAACTCGTTGAATTAATTAAGTGGGAAAAAATAAGGTGATTATTGTAAAGTAATTAGGGAAATTTTATTCATATGGTGTCTAAATCATCTGGTGATCAATATTTGTTAGTTAACTTAGTTTTCACTTTTATTTAATTATTTTCAAAAATCAACTTGAATGACTATATTTAAGTGAAGTTAAATTGATAAAAACTTGATAATTAAAATATATAATTATTAGTAACTATTTTCTATAAATTAAACTCTTTTATTTATTTTTATATTACTTAAATATTGACCACGTACACCTGCACATATTATTACTATATATTCAGTATATAAAACGAACAACTCATAACTTATGAGGCTTTAGACAAAACATGAAACAAAAAAAAATTAAAGAAGAGGTAGTAGGGATTCGTGGAGTACAACATGCATGTTTCCATTTAATTCACATAATTTCAATTTTCAGGATGTATGTAGGAGTATCATGTATGGATATATATACTACTACTTGTTTTTTTTTTTTTTGAAACATGCAATATGGATAATAATACATAAATGCAGGAGTGCGTAATTCAAAATGAAGACGAGTGTTTAATTACTACTATATCCACATGCATCTACCTAGCTAGCTACTCGATCTACTTATGGATCATACTTACTCCATCCATCTCTAAATAACTGACATTTTGAAGGTTTTCATACTTATTAAGAAAGTCATTTATTACTCTAATTTTATCATTAAGATTGATATGTATTACCACAATTACCCTTGCATTAATTAAGAAAAGATGTATCTATAAAATACGGGTTATGCAGATAAATGAAATACTCCATATAGTTGAGGGTAATAGAGAAAAAATTATAATTAATGCTTATTAGAAACTTGATAACGTCAAATATATTAGGAAATTTTGAACTCCCTATAACGTCAATTATTTAAGGATGGAGGGAGTAATTAATTTCTGATACGTCCGTCTGATCGGTCGGTCAGTCTCATTCTAGTCGTGATGAATTCAAAGACATTAGAAATTGCCCTCCAACCCCTCCTAATTAGTACTTCCTCCATTCCAAAATAAGTGACGTTTTGAAAGAAAATTTTTATTCCAAATTATCTGTCGTTTACAACTTTCAAGGAGAATAAATTAATTACTTTCCTATATCACCCTTACCTTCTCTCATTGTCCCAAAAATTCTCACACTTAGTATTAATAATTTTCAACTTCTCATAAAGGGGTAGTGATGGAATTTCACACAGATTTTAATTATTAAATGATAATATTAAATGACTTTCTTAATCCATGTGTAAAAATCTTAAACGACACTTATTTTGAAAAGGAGGAAGTAATAATAATTTTGAATGAACGGTTGAGGTGTTGCACAAAATAGCTAGCTAGCTGTTGATGAATAAGTTTGGATAATGTTTTGAAAAGTTTTAACGTGCGTGTGTATATATATATATATATATATATATAGGATCCTTTAACTTGAAATGAAGAATTTTATGGTAAGTTCACTTTATGAAATTCACTCCATGCTTAATCTGATCTTGACACGTATTTAAAAGAGTGATATCTCCTACCACGTGTCGGTAACATCAGATTGAAAAATGAAATAAATTTATCATTAAGTTCACTTTATGCTAACTATTCCCATCTATCCAAGAAAAATACAAATAATTTTGAATTTCCAGCTCACCCTAATAAATCATTTGAACAATCCAAAGTTTGGGATAAATCTCACCGTCCATAGTCTTGGGAGATTACTAAACTATTCTAGTATATATATATATATATATATATATATATATATATATATATATATATATATATAATGAAATCTTAATTAGGAAACTTTTTTGGTCTAATTATTTATGATCTTATCATCAAATGAAAATCACTCACTCTTCATGAGTCAATTTTTTTTTTCTTCTAATTTTCTTTTTGATCATTAATGAACCTAGCTTCCTTTTAAACGAATACAAAGTTAATATGGCTCCCTCCCGTTCATGGCTATATTGTGAGACCCCAGATTTTATCAATAAAGATTTAAATTTTGTCGAAATAATTTTTAATATTATGGTGTGAATTTGAGATAATATTATAGTTGTGAGTAGTATTTATAAATTTTGTAAAAAGTATGCAAGTGGTTATATTATATTCGATTGGTAGGGAATATTAGGTTTAGCAGGGAATATTCGTGACAACGACTCAATCATTGGTGGACCCCATAATGTAATTATTGTCGGATTGAGAAAACGACAAAAATATTTTATCGAAATAACAATGGAAGTTTTACCGTTGATCTTCGTTGAACTACTCTAAGAGTAAAAGTACGATGAATACGTGTGGTTGCATAAGAAAGATACCACGGTATTGATTATTGATGCTTATGTGAGAAGTCACCATTTGATTCCATTATCACCGATTAATAATATGAATTATTATAATGATAATGACGTTTTGTTTTATTCAGATTATTAACGTAATAAAACAAAACATCTTTTATATAAAATGTATCTTTTATTAAAGTTATTCTATAAATAGAATATATTATATTTTATTATGCATAAATTAATGTATAGTGTTTTGCGTAGTGTTTTGTATAGTGTTGCATAGTGTTTTGCATAGTAAAATGTTTTTATATAAATAGAATATATGATATTTTATTTAAAAGATTTTGCTTTAAATATGGACCGCAATCGGATTATTAAAGTAAATCAATCTGGAACTGCTTCATGGATTAATTACTATGCATTCTATTTTCCTATAAATAAAGCTCATTCCTTCATTATTTTCTTACAATTCAATTTGAACTCTAGAGAGAAATTATGAGAGAAAACTATAGAGAGAAAATCTATAGAGAAAAGAAGAAGAGTATTCGGTACTTCACTACTTTGATATCCAAAGGTCTTTTACGATAAGGGGTATTATTTGTTGTACAGTAATGGGTGTTATTCTTTCTTATTCATGAAGAGAACTTCATTATTCCATTCATTATTATTCATTGGAATAACTTTGTAAAAGTGGTATACCCTATACATAACTCAGATATGCACGTGAGACCTATACTTGGTGAAATCCTTATGTTATTCCATTCTTATTTATTACATTGGAATAACTCAGATACGCTAATCCCCTATACTTGGTGATCTTCTTCATTATTCCATTCTTTATTATTCTCGTTGGAATATCACATGCGTGTGTTTTACACCGACACGGTTCCATTGTTTATTATTCGCATTTATTATTCTTTGGAATATCCTCATGCATGTGTTTTACACCTTAACCGGTTCCATTGTTTATTATTCAAAGATTTATTATTACATTTGATCATCCTCGCTTGTTGTGAATTTCACGACTGGTTTCGTTATTATTATTCTCATTGAATAACCTTGTCTATCGGCACTGCATTCACGGTGATTTCTTTTGTTATTCCATTCTTTATTATACCCAAATGGTTAAAACTTTGATTTCTATACTCCATGAAATTAGTAGAATATCTTTGATATTTGCGCTTTCATCCAAAGATCTTTTCATGGAAATATTCTTCCGATCATTCTTGAATTTTACTCTACAAAACAATTATCTTGTTGATAATTTGGACTTTCTTAATTCCTCGGATAAAATAATTCTTGAACTTGTTTTATTGAATTATTATGTCATTGTCATCATCCTCATGATATATTATGTTATCTTTGCTTACGTGCATAGATGAACTTAGTATGATTATGACTGAGGATCATTCGGTATAATCATGGCTTGTTATAAATGATGTGACAAAAGTCCTCGGTGGCACAGTAGAATGCGATGATGGATAGTTTTTGGTATGATTATGACCGAGGGTGATTCGGTATAGTCATGACCATTGATAATTTGATGAAAATCCTTGGCCGTGGTACAGGGATGATTAGATGTTGTGGTTTATTTATTAAGTCGAGTCTCGCCGATAAAATTGATGAAAACCTTTTAAAACCTAAAAGATAGTAGATTTTATTCTCTACTTGACTCTTTTAATGGATTGCGTATTCATTTGCCGCAGCTTAAACCGGTTTGTCTATTGTATTTTATCGCTTTAACACTTTGTTGAAGGCTAATGATAATTTATTCTGCATTATCTTAGTCATAATATTTCTTCTTGGGCTAGTTGAGCTCACCCTTTTTCTTTCACCGTTCTCTTCGTGAAATGAGAACATAGTTGGGACGAGTCGGGAACGGAGTAATGGTCCGAGGATAGCATTAGTAGTCCTCACTATTTTGTTAAATAAAGGTGATAATAGTTGTAATGAGGACTCCTTTTGAGTTTGTATAATATCTAGTAGACAATATTTGTATTCAAACTCACGCTTTATGTCGTATTATACCACACGCTTATATTAGTAAGTTGTATTTGAATTTATGTACCATGTAAGTGGCGACCCAAGATGGGTGACGTATACCTAATTTTGGGGGCGTCACATTTGGTATCGAGCTTAGGGATATGATCCTGCTAAGAGGTGAGAATAGTACTAGGAGGTGAGAGACTCGAATACCTTCGCTAGAATAACCTACCTAAGTTTATGTGCTATTTTATTGGTCGGTTGAATATAGGGATAATTTATTTACATGTCAATTAACCCTTGTTTTGTGGCATGTTTGAGAATGGCATCCTAAAATGCCGAGATAAGCAATGAAGCACATGAGAGTGTTGATTCATTTCAAACAAAAGGTAACGACCAACAACACGATAATAATCATACCGGGTGGCAACGACTATCGAACAATGATAACCATCGTGGGGAAATTATCATGCTAAGAATGGTAACCACTTGGTGGTAATCATGGCAAAGATAATAAAGTGGAAATTTCAAGAAGAGAAGGTCATTTAGCTTGATTTTGTCGTATAGTGAAGTCAAGTCCAAATTTGGGATAGTGGCACCAAAGGCGGATACTGACACAAAACAAAGTCGGTGGTTTTTGTGAAGAGCATTTTTGTGACTTCTCAAAAGTGGGTAACCCGAACGAAGTTAACACGGGTTAGTTAATTATAAATTCTTAGAAGTCTATACCTTATTAGATACCGGTTCTACCCATTCTTTTATCTCTCTTGCTTTGCGTTCAACGTTTAAATTTGACTCCTGGAGAAATTAGACTTTGATTTATCTATTGAAACTTCATTGGGAGAAACCTTCACTTCCAATCGCTTATTAAATCTTGTTGTTTCAAATAAACACTTTCATGTTACTGTCGATCTTATCTCTTTGAAAATACTTGCCTTTGAGGTAATTTTTGAAACGATTGATTAACTACTCATTATTCTTTTTGTAAGGTTGTTAGCTTTCATATTCCTAACCAACTCATTATACTGAATTCAAAGTAACCAAATCCTAAAGTTAATCATTTGTTATATCAAGCCATAAGTAAAGAGCCCCGATCCTTTCGTTGTTGACTTCCTTGTGTGGAATGCAAAGCCAAACTTTCAGAGGCGTACGTCGTGATCAAGATGGCAAGTTGATAGGTATCATTGTGAGGTGCTATCTCAGTGTTAAGGGATAGAAGTCACAGTTGGTATTAATGTGACGTACTATCCAAGTCTTGACGAGAGTAATGCTTTGAATGATATTTCTATCATTAATAAATTTCTTAACGATTCTTGAAGACTTTCTAGCCTACCCTAAAGCGTGAAATCGAATTTTGTATTGACCCCAGTACAAAACCCATTTCTTAAACCCTCAAATATTTCTTTAACTAAAATGAATAGTTTACGTGGTTTATGATGAAAGTCATAATAAAAGCATTGGACTAATGAAAATCATGGGTATACGTGGTATTAGTAAGTGTTATGATGAGTTATGTTGGTTAGTATGTGAAAACATGAAAGTTTCTTAAAAATCACAAGGAGTTAAAAACGAGATTTTGGTGAAAAACATAACATGAAATTCAATTGACCATATCTCCTATTATATTTTGAATTTTTGAGTGTGGTCAAGTCCTAGAGTTAGATCTACGAGTTACCTAACTAATCCAAGTGGATTTACTGGAAAAGGTGTTGTAGATTTTTGTGTGGACTGATTTTAGCAAAGGAGTGCAAAGCTGCAAAAAATCAAAAAAAAGCTTTGCCATGAATTTTAGAGGGGCTGTTTCGGCCACTTAAATTATGAGAAAAATTCTGGCCTTTTGGGACATGAAAGTATATGGTATAAAGTACCTCCTGTCCAAAAATGAGCTCATTCTCGACTTAAAATGAGCAAGTTATGACTATTTCAATATTTAGGTTTTTCCGAAAAAAAGCGCTATAACCTAGGAGTTCTATAACTCCGATGACCATGAAATTTAAACTAGAAGCTCAAGTTAACATGTGTAAGGTCCTGCCAAGATTTGGGAATTTTTGGAGTTAAACTTGAGGTAGCTAATTTCTTAAGGAATTAATTAGAAATTAATTTTTGAAAAATAGTAATTGAATTTTAAAATTTCAAAAAAATATATTTTCATTATGGGACTATATTATGCTAAATCTCAGAAAAGAAATATTTTTGGGACTAATTTGGTATTTTTCATGAAAATAGTTTAGTTACGAACATATGAGTTAAATATGTTATGTGAAGTAACAAAGTTGAAAATAGGATTTTATGGCTAGAGAATCCTATATAGAGTATATGCATATTTTTTGATGAGGAATTGATAATTGGTGATGATATCTTATGAGTATGGCGCTTTGAATGATTAAATGCATTATATGATAAAGCGTAAACAATTGAGATAAATTGTTTATAAATTTAAGAAGTATTGTTATAATATTAATGATATTAGATTATGAGATTATTAAGTGATTGATAACATGGGATATTCTTGAATCCTGGATAAATTATATTATAAATGTTTAATATTTATCCTTTATCTCATTTGATTGATTCTTTATATCATTATCCTCATGCTTATATTATGTTGAAAGTCATCTCGTGGCACGTAGTGCATAGATGGACTTGGTATGATTATGACTGAGGATTGTTCGGTATAATCATAACCGTAATTGAAAACACGATTATCTTTGTACGTAGTGCATGGATAATTTGTGGTCGTGATACTAATGAATACACGATTATCTTTGGTAGTAGTGCATGGATAATTTGTGGTCGTGATACTAATGAATACATCGATTATCTTTGCACGTAGTGCATGGATAATTTGTGGTCGTGATACTAATGAATACACGATTATCTTTGGCCAGTAGTAGTATGGATAATTTGTGGTCGTGATACTAATGAATACACGATTATCTTTGGTAGTAGTGCATGGATAATTTATGGTCGTGATACTAATGAATACACGATTATCTTTGGTAGTAGTGCATGGATAATTTGTGGTCGGATATTAATGAATACACGATTATCTTTGTACGTAGTGCATGGATAATCGTGGTCGTGATAATAAAGAATATCCTCGGCACGTAGTGCGTGGGATGATTCGATGATGTGGATTAATTATTGAAATGAGTCTCAAAGAATGAAATATTAATTCATGGATGTGGTAAAAGTCATCTTTAGTCGTAGTGCGTTGATAGACTTGGTATGATTACGACCAAGGATTATTCGGTATATAATCATGATCAGAATTGAAAACACGAATATCCTTGGCCGGTGGTGCATGGATAATTCGTGGTTGTGATACTATTAAGTCGCTGCGTCTCAAAGATTATTGGTTTTACAACAGATATCTTGGCTTTGTGGTGTAAAGATGAATTGTTAATGAATATCTTTGGTAGGATTAGAAGATGAATTTAAATGATAAAGGTATTCAAAGTATCCTCACCTCTTTATCATACTGTGTACGTACCTAATTTCGAGGGCGAAATTCCATAAGGAGGGAGATTGTGAGACCCCAGATTTTATCAATAAAGATTTAAATTTTGTCGAAATAATTTTTAATATTATGGTGTGAATTTGAGATAATATTATAGTTGTGGGTAGTATTTATAAATTTTGCAAAGTATGCAAGTGGTTATATTATATTCGATTGGCTGTCGGAATATTCGGTTTAGCGAGGGAATATTCGTACAACGACTCAATCATTGGTGGACCCTAGCATGTAATTATTATCGGGATTGAAAAACGACAAAAATATTTTATTGAAATAACGGTGGAAGTTTTACTGGTTGATATCTTGTTGAACTACTCCGGTAGTAAAAGTACAATGTCGTGTGGTTGCATAGTAGAAGACACCAGATTGATTATCAATGATAATGTGAAAGTCACTCGGTTTGATTCCATTATTGTTGATTAATAATATGAATTATTATAATGCGATAATGACGCTTTTGTTTTATTCAGATTATTAACGTAATAAAAGCGAAACATCTTTTATATAAAATGTAATACTTTATTAAAGTTATTCTATAAATAGAAATATATTATATTTTATTATGCATAGTGTTGCATAGTGTTTTGCATAGTGTTTTTGTATAGTGTTGCATAGTGTTTACAGATAAGAAAATGTTTTTATATAAATAGAATATATGATATTTTATTTAAAAGATTTTGCTTTAAATATGGACCGCCAGATTAAAGTAAATCAATCTGGACCGCTTCATGGATTAATTACTATGCATTCTATTTTCCTATAAATAAAGCTCATTCCTTCATTATTTTCTTACGAATTCAACAAACTCTGTAGAGAAATTATAGAGAGAAAGTTATAGAGAGAAAATCTATAGAGAAAAGAAGAAGAGTATTCTCGGTACTTCACTACTTTGATATCCAAAGGTCTTTTACTGTAAGGGTATTATTTGTTGTATTCAGTAATGGGTGTTATTCTTTCTTATTCATGAAAGAGAACTTCATATTCCATTCATTATTATTACGTTGGAATAACTTTTAGCCAAGTGGTATACCTTATACATAACTCAGATATGTGACACCCCCAAAATAGGTATACACAACACCCATTCTCGAGTGCCAAATACATGATGCAAAACAACTACAACTTTATTATTACAACAAGAAACTGTGGGTTTGAATACAAATATTATCTTCTGCACAATATCTATACTCAAATAAATCCTCATCACATTATTGATTCATTATTTTACAAAAATGGTGAGACTACTAAACAACTCTCTCTAGAATCTTCATTCCATACCCCATCTAATACTACTCGCTACATTCTCGCCTCCTGAGAAGAAAATGGAACAACAAGGAAAAGGGTGAGCTCAACTAGCCCAATTAGAAGAATATTATGACTAAGATAATATACAACAAATTATCGTTAGTCTTACGGGGAAAAATCGATAGAATACAATAGGCAAACAAGTTTCGGATCAATATTCGCATGAAATAATAATTATCATAGAAAGTTCGTAGAGAATGAAATCTACTATAATCTATGAATTTAACGATCCATCATCAATATTTTATCCTCGTAACATCAATCAATATTCATCTCAAATCAAACATTCATCTTTTGCTACAGCCAAAGATATTCATCGATTAATTCATATTCATTTCAACACTTCGTTCATCTTTTGCAGACTACGGGCCAAAGATATTCTTCGAAATCATTCATCTTTTTCCTAACTGGCCGAAGATATTCTTGAAATCATTCATCTTGCACTACGGGCCAAAGATATTTTTCGAAATCATTCATCTTTTTTACTTCTGGGCCAAAGATATTCAATAATATCATCATTTAAGGCGAGGATGATGAAAATATTTTTTAAAAGCGAATCCAGTGAAACAAAATGACAAGGATTAAGGATTAAGGATTCGTACTTGGTTTATCCACGTCCAAAAATACCTCAAAAATAATCATAGTGGTGTAAAATTCAAGAATGATCAAAACATGGATACTGATCGAGTTAGTATCCGAAATAGATGTTTTGACTAAAAGAAGAAATTTTATTTTTCTATTGAATAATCTTAGATATCGTGAATAGTCTTAGTATCGTGAATAATCTCAGATATCGTGAATAGTAACTCCGACACCAAAAGATAGAAATTCCACAAAAACATCTTCACGCTTGAATAGTACTCGTGAATAGTAACTACGTGAATAAGAACTCATGAATAGTAACTCGTGAATAGTAACTTCATGAATAGTAACCCATGAATAAGTAACCCAGAGCATGAAAAAAGTTCCAAATTTGATAAAAACTTCAGATCAACATTTCATAGATAATGATATTGAAGAAATAATATCATTACAAAAAATAATATCCGCTTACCTCGAAGATCGGTTTCTTAAATTTAGAATCTAAGGTATAGAAGGAACTTTGCAATCCGTTCTAGCAATACCAAAGTATACTCAAAATACTCACAAGAATACGCTCAAAATATCGAGAGAGAAATAGAGAGAAAACTTGAGTTTCTACTGTGATTTTCAATTCTAACCTAAGCACCCTATTTATAGGAAAATGCTTAGAACACCAAAGCAGAAAATTTAATATAATATTAATATAATTATACAAATTTTCCTTAGCCCACCTTTTTGGTCAAAACACCAGCCACACATGTTAATGATGTCCAAAAAATACAAAAAACGTTTTTCTTAACAAAAATAATTTAAACTCCCAAAAATCAATTATTTCGGAGCTTCGGAACTTCAATAATTCATAATAAATAGCCCTTTCATCAGAAAATTCGAATCTCACTTGAGTTTTATAGGAAATTCAATTCTCTACAACTTTGCAGAAGAAAGTTTTTCCAATTCCAAACAAAAATCGGCATCGAAATCCACAAATCCATCGATTTTACAATGCTATAATCAAATTTCGATCGATAATTGTACCAACACACAAAACATGTATTAAACATTTAATGCCACAAAATACTCTTCCTCCTCATATACTTTCATATATCCCACATTCATTGTAAAAATATCACCGTTAATATATTATTAAAATAATATATTTAAATGAATTATTTTATCGAAAAAAGATAAAATATTAATTTTCAACAATTGTCATTTTAAAATTTTCTCCATCTATATCCACATAAAATCAATATTTTACTCATCATATAAATCAATAATTAATTATTCACAAATAATATTACGGAATCACAATATTGACAACCAGGCGGTTCTCAGGAAGAGGGCTTTCAATAAGAATTTCTTCTTCTTGCTACCATGATTAGATGACCAAACCTCTCCTGAGACAGAACTTTCTAGACATTGCCAATAATGTTATCTAATAATATTATTCAGATAATATGAATTATTGCTTCGATAATGAAAGATATTGTGTAATGACAATTATTGAAACAACAATGATATAAAATATCAACGCAACAATTATTAACTTCGATAAAATCTTTGAGCAATAATTCTTTGAACCATTATTGAAGTAGTGCCTTCTTACGTAAGAATCAATAATTGGTGCAATCTGCGTAATCTTCTTCTTTCAACAATGGCGTATTAGTGTGTTTTAACCACCGCGGTATTCCAATCCAATGATTAATCTGCAACAACTACGCTGTTATTTAAAAACAACTTATATTTGTCGCTTTTCTTCATCCAATCGCTTTACATTATGGGCCCACACATGGTCATTTTAACGTAAATGCATTTAATATTCCCCGACGCATTCCACGACCAAACGAATATTCCCCGACAACAAATGAATATTTTATAACCACTTACTTATTTTGAAATATTTGCGTATTTAACCCTTAACTATCCACATTAATCAAATCAACCCTTACTATTTCAAAATAAAGGAAATTCTTTTTATTTAAAATTTTGAGTCTTACAAAGATCTGCTAGAACCACTATACTTGGTGAAATCCTTATGTTATTCCATTCTTATTTATTCATTGGAATAACTCAGATCTGCTTAATCCCCTATACTTGGTGATCTTCTTCGTTATTCCATTCTTTATTATTCATTGGAATATCCTCATCGTGTGTTTTACACCTACTTCGGTTCCATTGTTTATTATTCCGCATTTATTATTACATTTGAATATCCTCGTCGTGTGTTTTACACCGACACGGTTCCATTGCTTATTATTCAAGATTTATTATTCTCATTGGATCATCCCATCCGATTGTGAATTTCACCTCGACTCGGTTCCGATTATTATTATTACATTGGAATAACTCGTCATACATGCAATCTGCATGCATGGTGATTTCTTTTGTTATTCCATTCTTTATTATACCCAAATTGGTTAAAACTTTGATTTCTATACTTTCTATGAAATTAGTAGAATATCTTTGATATTCAAGCGTTTAATCCAAAGATCTTTTCATGGAAATATTCTTCCGATCATTCTTGAATTTTACTCTACAAAACAATGATCTTGTTGACAATTTGGATGTTATTAATTCCCTGGATAAAATAATTTTGAACTTGTTTTATTGAATTATTATGTCATCATCATCATCATCCTCATGATATATTATGTTATCTTTGGCTTACGCCAAGATAGATGAACTTAGTATGATTATGACTGCAGATCATTCTAGATATAATCATTGTTATAAATGATGTGACAAAAGTCCTCAGGCACATGTAATGCAGTGATGATGGATAGTTTTTGGTATGATTATGACCAGGTGGTGATTCTAAGATAATCGTGACATTGATAATTTGATGAAAATCCTTGACCAAGTAGATACGAGGATGATTAGATGTTGTGGTTTATTTATTAAGTTCGAGTCTCAAATGATAAAAATTGATGAAAACCTTTAAAACTTAAAAGATAGTAGATTTTATTCTCTATTGACTCTTTTAATGGATTAATATTCCTTGCGCAGCTAAACCTGGTTGTCTATTTTATTTTATCGCTTTAACACTGTTGAAGGCTAATGATAATTTATTCTGCATTATCTTAGTCATAATATTTCTTCTTTGGGCTTAGTTAAGCTCACCTTTCTTTCACCGTTTTCTCTTGAAATGACGGTAACATACAAATTTAGACGAAGTCGGAAGCGGAGTAATGGTCCGGAAGGATAAGATTAGTAGTCCTCACTATTTTGTTAAATAAAGTGTGATAATAGTTGTAATGAATGACTCCTTTTGAGTTTGTATAATATCTAAGAGACAATATTTGTATTCAAATCACGGTTTATGTCGATTTGCATACCTACATTTATATTAAGTAAGTTGTATTTGAATTTATATATTATCACGTAGTGGCGACCCAAGATGGGTGACGATACCTAATTTTAAAAAGCGTCACATATATTAGACACTCATTCCGTGTTATAATATATATGCGTTTTAAAATCACAAGATAAAAATTAAAAAAATAATTATATAATATTAAATATAATTTTAATTGTCTATAATATCTTTTATTATATATATATTTATGTCACTTTCTTTTATTTGTAATATTTTTTTATGAAAAATAAATTTTAAAAATATTATAATTAATTCTCTTAAACTATATAAAATGTCAAATAATTTTAAAAAAATAAAATTATTTAAAACGTAGTATATTAATATACGAGACGGAGGGAGTATATTACAACAGCTTCCCCTTCCTCATCAGCGACACTGGAAACACCTAACCAACTTTCCAGACGCACTAATGACCTAAACTTTCCAGACACACTAATAATATCGCAACGCGTGTCCACAGACATCCCACCCCCCTCTTCTTTTGTTTCTTCATTCCTAAGCTTAAACATCAATCTTTATCGGGGTCCACATCCACAGGTCGTCACCCTGCTGTCTGTTTAAAAAGCCTAGGGGTACCCCACCACTAAATGCCACTTGACTCAAAAGCTATGCCCTTAAAATACATGTTTTGACCAAGATGCCCCTCGGTTTCACCCTTTAAATATCAACCTCGTCCCACTCCTTTCTTCCCTTTTCCCTCTCCTGCCTCCCATATAATTTAGCGGTTTTCCAGCCATGTTGTCCTCTGATGGGTTTTTTGGAACCACTTTTCCGGCTTTCGAGCCTTGGGATTGCCAAGAACCGCACCTTTCGTTTCAGCAAGATGAACCGGTTTTTAGTCCAGACCCAACACAAGAGCAGGTCTTTTCAAATTCCGGTTCTGACAACTCCGAACCAATGCATATAAATTCAAATCCCGGCTCCAAAGAAGAGAGCCGGAAGAGGAAGAGTTCCGATTCCGGTTTAGATGATCCTACAGTAGTTGACGAGCGAAAGCGGAGACGGATGATATCAAACCGGGAATCGGCTCGGCGGTCCCGCATGAGAAAACAGAAACACTTGGAGGACCTAGGAAATCAAATGAACCGGTTTAAGTTAGAGAACCGGGACATGATGAACCAGCTACGTGTGTTCACGCATCATAGCCAAATCCTACAGACAGAAAATGAATTACTCCGGTTCGAGTTAGTGATGCTCCGGCAGAAACTGTGGGACATGCATCAAGATTTGGTCGTTCGGCAAATTGAGCAACAATTATCTTCTTCGTTGGCCATGCAATAAAAATAACTTTACGCCCATCAAATGAATTTTACAAACTAACCCCATCAACATTAATCACATAATAATCTGTATTAAGGGAGCTTAATTTTCATGGATCTTTCAAACATGCATGCATGAACCCAGAAGATAGGAAAATGGGATTTTTGTTGAGCTCAAAAAATGGTTGTTTTGGAAAATTGTTGGTTTCAGCAAAACCAGAGTTATCATTGTGTAAAGATTTACCAAGTGTATTTTGGTCTATATATTAGCTAGCTAGCTAGGCTATCTTAAAGGTTTTGTTGTATTAATTAATTTGTTGTGTTCTCGGTTTTAAACTCTAATGTTTTATAAACATTTATACGTACTTTCTTTTTTGTCAAGGTCTTATGTAGTCGTATCTATGCAGCCAAGAATGTAGTATAACTTATGGGGCAAATTAGTATGATATTGCATTATGAGACTAACAAAGAAACCAGATTAATAACTAACGTCTAGTACGTGTATACTTCATATAACTATATATTTGGCTAGCTCGTGCATGTTACTTATTTAACAATGTCGTCACCATTAATTTCAAATTACTATAAATGTTTAACCATTATTTATTTAATTTCCAGTACTTAATTGACGAATTAATTATAGTACTCCTAATGATTGATTGACAGATAAATGTCCATACTCAAGTACGTACGTCAAAAAAAATACTACGGTAAGAACCAAGATTCAGCAATACAAGAATTAATCAATTTCAGGCGGCGAATTATTATAATGAATAATACTACTTTGTACAAGCAAACTGATTGCTCCATATTAATATTTAATTTACTTTTTTTTGGTTTATACTAACTTGATTGGTTTTGGAATTAAGCGCAAAGAAGAAAATCTAAAAATAGCACTCCCTCCGCCTCCGCCTCCGCCTCCGCCTCCGCCTATAAAAATCATATCCCCAATAGTTTCCCTGCCCGACCTTACTTTTCTCGATCGGGAATGGAGCTTATATAATTTGCCTTTTCACCTTTATAAAGGAGGAGTATAGCTAGCTAGGTATATATACCTATAAGAGATGAATTCTAAAATTATTATTGATTCTTTTCAAAGTCAATTTTAAATTCAAAATTAACATTAGTAGTATTTCATTTAGTTTATATAATAAATACAATTATGAATATGATCATAAACTATTTAAAAAGAATTTATTATATATTTTTAAAACTTAAATTAAACATATTAATTTTAAATTTAGTTTTACAATATATAATTCAAAACCGATAGAATAGTACCGTTAAAAATATATAACTTTTTTTTATATAGAATAAAAAAATTAACAAATAAAATTTTATTTTATGAGTTTATGATTGAGTTATGATGGGAGGACCCACATATCCTGACCAAAGGACGTAATCCAATCAACCCTTAACAAAAAGAGGAACGATACATACATCATCCCCATTTTAATTAAAATACTGAGTACTAAAAGTATTCATATATAATCAAAACACTAGTAATAAATACTAATAGTACTATTAATGTAGATTAATTATTAAGTTCAGTGCGCAAATAAAGGTATCCTACTTATGCTACAGCGCAACGGATATTAATTAATTAATTATTAACTAAATTATAAGCTTTATTTCATTTATCCCAAATTGGCTGTTTTGTTGTATGTGGGAGGCCTTGAGGGCACACGTAAGTCTGGATTATAACTCTTGTTACTTATTATAACCATAACTTTTTGGCTCGTCACTAGAAATATTTTAAATTTTAAATTGATATAATAAATTTATTTAATTTTTATTAATACAATTATATATGATATATTATTATTAATTATATTGTTTTAAAATTTTAAATAAACTATATACATCAATATAATTTTAAAATGTCTAGAATTAACTTAACTTTTATATATTACCTTGAAAAAGCTATGTATGTTTTTTTTTTATTATATTCCTTTCTTCTCTGGTAAGTTACAAGATTTAAAAGAATTTGTTGGTCAAGTAAAATTAAAGCATACGGCGTAGAGAAAGGGACCGAACCAAAACAAAACAAGGAATCTATCTATGTCCACGAATCTAGATTTGACTCGACTTGCGTTTCATCACTGTACGTGTCACTACTAATTAAGTAAGATCCTTTTAGCTCAATAAAAATACATATCAATATCAGCTTTTCCTCCATATTTACAACTTTTTTTCTTTTCAAAATACTACTTTTATATTTTAGTCCCTTACCCGAGAGGATATTCTAATCTCTTCTTGCATGCCTTTAGTCACAAAAATAAATTCATGTCTCAAAATATTATACCAACCTTAAAGACAGCTACAGCTACAGCTGAGCATACCTAACTCAGAAAGTCACATATTATAAACCCAGGCACAATGATGAATGAACCACTACTGCTCTAATAATACAAAACAAACAAATAGATTATTCCACCACGAGACAGACACGGAGGTAGTTAGTTATATATATGAAACATTATTGTTAACGCCAAAATCTTTTCTCACGTTCCAATCACTAAGACGCGTCCGATATCCCCGCGATTCAATGTCAACACTAAAAACTTGACGATTGACCGACGTCGAGGATAAATCCATGTGAAATCGATATCGGCGATCATGCTGCTATGATGGAGGAAAATAATGTCTAGTCTTGAGAGAAACACAAATCGATTGTGTGTGGTGTCCTGTTTGTTACTTACCTTTCTTGTGTGATCTTTTGCCCCATACGCACTTCTGCATCTTTATCATCAACACCCACTATCTCCTGACATTCCCTCCCTCCGGTCATCTCACCGTAAAAGCGTGTAGTTCACTTCTCACCGCTACCACTCACACCACCACCGGCCATCCGAGTCCCATCCTCATTAATGCCATGCAGAAAGGTGGCGGATAACAATCAATAATCGCTATCTTATGTAATGATTATCGGTCAAAGATGGGTTAACTGGTAATTTGTGTAATGGATCGATCCAAGGATTTAGCCCAATACAATAAAGATGGTCCAGATCGACCGGATCCAAAAAAATAACCCACTAATCGCAATCAAATAATCGGGCTCAATCATTCTACCAACAGACAAAAAAAAACATAATCCAAGGAAGAACCCATTAGGTCCTATTCGATAATTAAAAGTATCACGGCTCAATGATTGCCCCAGCCTTTTATTAAATGGATGTTTAATAGAAGACCGTAAATAATATAGGTCCACGATATAATAAATTGTAATAAGTCAAAAGGGCCGATCTGAATCTATTAAAGCCCAACTGATGAATGCCAATCAACAATTCAAATAAAATCAGGGGCCCGACAAAGAGAAACTCATTCCAGTTAAAACATTATACCCACATCCGGACGCTACCTCTTCGTCATTCATCATCATTGTTTAATAAATGTGTCACCACCACAGTGTAAACCGGCCAATATAAAAGGTAATTTCCCCCAATTTTGACAGTTTTACTTACCATTTCAAATTTCAGACGTCTTTTCGAGCTTTAGACTTCCTCCTCTCTTAGATTTCTTTATTTTCTCTGAAAGTCGTAAACAATGGCAGCATCATCGAGTACTGATAACGCCTCTCCACTTCGCATAACCCCCGTCACCACTGTTCCTCCTACACCTAACCCTAATAAGGTGTGACGCCCCCAAAATTAGGTATACATCACCCATCTTGGGTCGCCACTTACATGGTATGTAATTTAAATACAACTTACTAACATAACTGCCGTGGTAATAATACGACATAAACTCGTGAGTTTAAATACAAATATCGCTCTACTAGATATTATACAAACTCAAAAAGGAGTCCTCATTACAATTATTATCACACTATTTCACGTAATAGTGAGGACTACTAATGCTATCTTCGTGACCATCACTGCTTCCCCGACTCGTCTCAAATTTATATTCTCATTTCCTAAAGAGAATGTTGAAAGAAAAGGATGAGCTCAACTAGCCCAAGAAGAAATATTATGACTAAGATAATGCCAATAAATTATCAAAAGTCTTCAACAATGTTAAACCGATAAAATACAATAGATAACCAGCTTTAATCAAGCAATGAATATGGAATCCATTAAAAGAGTCAAGTAGAAAATAAAGTCTACTATCTTTTAGGTTTTAAAAGGTTTTTTCATCATTTATATAATTGAGACTCACTTTTAATAAATATTCCACATCATCGAATCACCCTCGCACTACTACCAAGGATATTCTTTAAGATCACGACCACAATTATTCACGCACTCACGGGCAAGAATATTTGTGTATTCATTAATGGTCATGATCATGCCAACAATCGTCCCATCAATGCACTACTACTAATCGAGGATTTTTACCACATCATTTGTAACATTACTACCATGATTACAATCGAATAGTCTCGGTCATAATCATACCAAGTCCATCTATGCACTACAAAGCCACGTATGACTTTAAAAAAATATAAACATGAGGATGATGGCAATGATATAAGAATTCAATAAAACAAGTTCAAGAATTATTTTATCCAGTGAATTATTAACGTCCAAATTATCAATATGATACTTTGTTTTGTAGAGTAAAATTCAAGAATGATCGTAAGAATATTTCCATGAAAGATATCGGATGAAATGCAAATATCAAGGATATTCTACTAATTTCATGGAGTATATAAGTCAAAGTTTTAACCAACCGGGTATAATAAAGAATGGAATAACAAAAGAAATCACCACGCATGCGATAGAATCGCATGTGCAAAAGTTATTCCAACAAAATAATAAATAATCGGAACCAGTCGTGAAATTCACACCGATGGATGTTCCAATGAATAATAAAGATGGAACTGGATCCGGTGTAAAACACAGATAGGATATTCCAATGTAATAATAAAGATTTTAACCAGTCCTGTAAAACACACGCATGTGATGTTCCAATGAATAATAAAGATTTTAACCAGTCCCATGTAAAACACACGCATGTGATGTTCCAATGTAATAATAAAGATTTTAACCAGTCCGGTGTAAAACACACGCATGTGATGTTCCAAATAAATAATAGAAGAATGTCACCAAGTATAGGTAAAATCACAGATACAAAAGTTATTCCAATGTAATAATAAGCAATGGAATAACAATAGCTTTCTTCATTAATAAGAAAGAATAACACCCTTACTTTTGGTAGGAGATTGAATACCGCAAAGAAAGGTAGTAACAAAATACTCTTCTTCTTTCTCTCTTATTCTCTATACTTTCTCTCTCTAGCTTGAATGAATTAAGTGAAAATAATGAAGCCCTAGGCCTCTATTTATAGAAGATTTCTAGCTTAAAGACCGCCGTGTGAAAAGCGGCTGGCTTGATTTATTTGGCCGTTCGACGCTCGTAATGTGAAACGACAAAGTGGTTCGATCGGCCAGAATGTGAAATGACAAGTGGTTCGACGTCTGTAAAGGTAATTACTATTAACGAAGGTAAATACTATCGACGGTAAGGTAAATACTATTCACAAGGGTAATTACTATCGACGAAGGTAATTACTATCGATGAAGAGACTCTTAGATGATGACATATGAGCCCCCATAAAATAATCAAACTTACCACAAATCATTTTTTTTTCATCAACACATATTTAATCTTTCAACAATTATTAATCATTTATAACTTGTCGCCTCAATTATTGATTTAATACTATAACATATTATATGTATGATAATGTGACAATAATTGAATCAATAATATAAGAGATATGATGCAAAGAATTATCGTAGTAATAATTGAGCATATAAATGAGTGACTTCTTCACGTAAGATCAATAATCAATACCGCAGTGCTACTACGCAACTACACGACATCGCATTTTTTTTACCACCGGGGTAGTTCAATAATGCTTTTAACTGTAATACTCCACGCTTTTATTTTTATAAAATATTTTTGTCGCTTTTCTCAATCCGATAATAATTTCATTATGTAGGGTCCACCAATGATTGAGCCATTATACTTAATATTCCCTAACAAAAAGAATATTCCCCACCAAACGAATATTTTATAACAACTTGCATACTTTGCAAAATTTATAAATATTACCCACAACTATAACATTATATCAAATTTATTCCATAATATTCAAAAATAATATTTATAGAAAAATTCATCTTTATTTATAAAAGTTGGGGTCTTACAACCTCCCTTCTTATGAAATTTAAGCCTCGAAATTAGGTACGACTGGTATGTTGAAGAGGTAAGGATACCTTGATTTCATTTCAGATTCTAACTCCCAAGTCATTTCTCGACATCGTGGTTCCTCCACAAAACTTTGACTTGAGGTATAACCTCGGGCGTAGAATATGTTCCTTCATTATCCAAGATTTGAACAGAACCTCTTCATACGCCAAATCTTCCGCTATTTCGTCTGGCTCTAACTCAATAATGTGGTTCGGGTCTTTCACATATTTACGTAACATGGATACGTGAAAACGTTATGAACACGAGACATATTTGCAGCAGAAAAGCGAGTCTATAGGCCACGCTCCTACTCGATCGAGGATTAAAATGGACCGATGAATCGAGGATTAAGTTTCCTCTCTTTCCAAATCTTGTAACTCCTTTCCATCGAACAACTTTTAACAAGACACGATCTCCTATATCGAATTCCACGTCCTTTCGATGAAGATCGTCAAGATAACTCTTTTGTCGATTTTGTGAAGTTTTTATACGTTGTCGGATCGTTTGAATCTTTTCCGTAGTCATACACGCATCAACTCCCATCCCCAACAACGTTGCTTCACCCACCTCATCCCAAAGATACCGAGAATGACACTTTCTTCCATACAACGCTCGAATGGAGCCATGCCAATACTTGCTTGATAACTGTTGTTGTTGTAGGAAAACTCCACCAATGGTAAAAACTTGTCCCAACTCCTTGAAATCAAGGACACAGAGTCTTAATAGATCTTCAAGAGTTTGAATAGTCCTCTCCGATCGCTCGTCGTCTGAGGATGATATCTTAGAAAGCTAAATCGTAAGTCTGTGCTCATAGCTTTTTGCAAACTAACCCAAAATCGTGAAATGAATCTTGGGTCTCGATCGAAAACTATGGATACCGGCGATACCATGCAGCCTTACAATCTCGCTTATGTACATACGAAGCAAGACGTTCAAGTGTATAAGTTTCTCGAGATCGGTAAGAAAATGAGCAGACTTGGTCAATCTATCAACAATGACCCAAATCGCATCAATGCCTTGAGAAACCTTAGGAAGACCGTGCTTCGAAATCCATGGTAATGTGCTCCCACTTCCATTCTCGAATTTCAAGTGGTTGCAATGGACCTTTTGGTACTTGATGCTTCGCTTTAACTCGTTGACAAGTTAGACACCTTGAGATAAACAAATAAGCTTATCTCTCTCTTCATATCGCTCCACCAAAATGTATGATTTAATATCACGATACATTTTGGTACTCCTGATGGATTGCAAATGGTGTGTTGTGCGCCCCATCATGATATTATACTTTAAATCGGGTCGTTAGAACACAAAAGTCCGGAGTCGACTCAAGTATTCCTTCTTCATCGATTCTTGCTTCCTAAGATAAGACCTTCTTGCACTTTTTTCCTCATACGCGATCACCTCCAGTGTCCGAGCTTGAAAGCAGCTTTTAACTTTATCGATTAAAGTCGGTTCTACTCAGATACTCGCTATCATCACACGCGTCCCTCGAGTCTTTAACTCTATCTCCATCCTTTGCAAGTCACACAAAATGGGCCTTTATGTTGACAATATCGCACTCAGATTGCTTGCATATGATTTTCTACTCAATGCGCCACCTACCACGCTCGCTTTTCGTGATGGTATTGATGGTACGATCATAATCTTTCAACAGCTTCAAGCCAACGTCGTTGTCGCATGTTGAGTTCCTTTTTGAGTGAAGAAATATTTGAGGCTTTTATGATCCGTAAAGATCTCCACTTTCTCCCCATACAAGTAATGCCTCCAAATTTTAAGTGCAAAGATAATGTATGCCAACTCTAGATCATGAAGTAGATAATTCTTCTCATATTCTTTGAGTTGTCATGCGAGGCATAAAGCTATAACTTTTCCATGTTGCATAAGAACACATCCCAACCCTTTGCCTCAAGCATCATCAGAGATGACAAATCCTCCGAGCCGATGGTATTGTCGTAACAAAATAAATAAGTCTCATCTTGAGTTCTTGAAAACTCTTCTCACATTCTTCGCTCCAACCGAACTTTGTATCTTTCCGAGTCACCGAAATCATGGAATAGCGATTCGAGAAAATCCTTCCACGAATCTCCGATAATAACCAAATAAACCGAGAAAGCTACGTCTTTGGTCATCGATTTAGGTTGTTCCCACTTTGAATAGCTTCAATCTTTGGCCGGGTCAATGATATTCCACGACTTGATACCACGTGCCCAAGGAATGCTACTTCTTCAAGCCGAACTCGCGATTTCTTCAACTCGCATAAAAGTTTTATATTCACGGCTTTTTTGGAGTGTCACCTCAAGTGTTGCTTTCATGATCTTCACTACTTTTGGAATAAATAAGGATGTCATCAATAAAGACGACCACAAAGTGATCTAAATATTCCTTGAATACTCGGCTTCATCATATCCATGAAGGCGCGAGGAGCATTAGTCAATCCAAAGGACATGACTAGAATTCATAATGCCCGCACTCGAGTTCCGGAAGCCGCTTTTGAATGTCGGCAGCTTCTAATCTTCAATTGGTGATATCCTAACGAAGATCAATCTTTGAAAAGAATTTGGCTCCTTGCAATCGGGTCAAACAGTCATCAATACGCGGCAATGGATACCTATTTTGATGGTGACATGATTCAACTCCCGATAATCAATACAAAGTCGCATACTCCCATCTTTCTTCTTCACGAATAGAGCAGGAGCACCCCAAGGAGAAGTACTAGGATCTAATAAAGCCAATGTCTAACAATTCCTCGCATTGGGTCTTTAACTCCTCGAAGTTCAATAGAGCTATTCGATATGGGGCTTTGGAAATAGGTTTTGTACTCGGGTTCAAGGTCGATACAAAATTCAATTTCACGCCTGGGGTAGGCCAGAAGTTCTTCTGGAATACGTCGTGAAATTTATTAACAATAGGAATATCGCTTAAAACCGATTTATTTTTATTTAAATCAGAATATGAGCTAAGAAAGCTTGACATCCGCTTTTTCAATAAACGAATAGCTTTTATGGCTTGAGATGACCGTGATTGATTTTAATGGTTTGGTCGTTTGAATTCGCATAATAGGTTGATTAGGAATATGAAAGCTAACAACCTTACGAAAACAATCAATTTTTGCATGATAAGTAGTTAACCAATCAATCCTTGTAATCACGCCAAATGCAAGTATTTTTAATAAAATAAGATCGACAGTAATGTGAGGGTACCGATTTGAACCAAACAAGACTTATAAACAAAGGATGTAATGAAGGTTTCTCCCAACGGAGTTTCCACAGATAAGTCAAAGTCTAATTTCTCCTGAGTCAAATTTAATCGATGAGCGCAAGTAGGAGAAATAAAAGAATGGGTAGAACCTTATCAAATAAAGTATAGACTTCATTAGAGTTTATGATAAACTTACCCGTGATGACCTCATTCGGATTCCTCGCTTCTTTGGGAGGTCACAACAAACGCCTCCCTCAGACTACTGGGCTTTGAATTTTCCGGGACGGCCTTTGGTGCCTCCATCCTAGTCGAATTTGTCTTGATGAAACGACAAAAATCGAGCTAAGTGACCTTCTCTTCCACAATTATTACATGCTTTGACGGCATGACGCAGCTTTGATCGATGTGTCCCTCTCCTCCGCATTTGAAGCATATGATAGGTTGTCTTTCTCCTTCCTTAACAACGGGTCTTTGTCGACGCTTTTCCACCATCATTGAATCTCCGCTTTCTGAAATGTCCATTCTTATTGTTTTGGCCCTCGACACCACCGGCGTGGTTACCATATCTAGCCTCGTTGATTCCCTCCACGCTTGTTGTCACCACTTCGATGACTACTCACCGGTATTATAATTTTGCTTACCGCTTCTTTTTAGTTGTGTTGACTTCATTATCGCTCGCTCCACTAATCGAGCCCTATTTACAACATCCTAATACAAACACGCTTTTATGAGAAATAAGATGTTGACGTATCTCCGCTTCAAACCTCTTAAAAACATTCGCGCCATTCTCTTCATTATCCACCAAGTGGGGACGCAAAACCGTGATAACTCCACAAATTTTGCCTCGTATCATGACACGGCCATATTGTTTTGTTCCAACTTGATAAATTCCACCTCCTTCATGTGGCGAATACTTTCGTGAAAGTATTTGTCGTTGAATGTACCCTCTGAACTTTTCCCAAGATATCTTCAAGATAAAGAAGTTGAGTACGCTTTCTGATTCCCACCAAGAATCCGCTCTCTCCGCAAACATAAAGCGGCAAGAAAGTGGAACCTTTTGCTCCTCGGAGCATCCCAAGACATCAAATATCTTGGTAACTGCTTTTATCCATGCTTCCGCCAAGTGGTTTTGCTTTCTCCGTAAACTCCGGTGGTCCCAGCCCTTGAATTGTTTAACGGTGACCGCCGAGAGTTTTCCGTGTTTCCACCCCACGCTTTGGACAGAGTCGCTTCTCGCCTCATTGTTGCATAAATTGCATAAAAGCCTCCGAACATTTGATCATTCATCATTTGGTCGTTGTTGTTGTTTGTATGAGGATTGTCGCCTTCGATGCACATTATCCTCGATTATTGATATGTGGTGAATCAACGATCGCTCATGCCCCATCATTATTCTCAACATTCTCGGATGTCATTTTCGACATCGCCACAAAACAAAAGGTTAATTGACATGTAACAAATTATCCCTATCTTCTAACCAACCAATAAAATAGCACATAAACTTAGGTAGGTCATACTAATGAAGGTATTCCCGCCTCCCCTCCTAGTACTATTCTCACATCTTAGCCGTGATCATATCCTAAGCTCGATATACTAACCGTAACGCCCCCAAAATTAGGTATACATCACCCATCTTGGGTCGCCACTTACATGGTACGTAATTTAAATACAACTTACTAACATAACTGCTGTGGTACAATACGATATAAATCGTGAGTTTAAATACAAATATCATCTACTAGATATTATACAAACTCAAAAAGGAGTCCTCATTACAATTATTATCACACTATTTCACGTAATAGTGAGGACTACTAATGCTATCTTCGTGACCATCACTCGCTTCCCAGACTCGTCCCCCAGTTTATATTCTCATTTCCTAAATAGAAACGTTGAAAGAAAGGGTGAGCTCAACTAGCCCAAGAAGAAATATTATGACTAAGATAATGCCAATAAATTATCAAAGTCTTCAACAATGTTAAACGATAAAATACAATAGATAACCAGCTTAATCAAGCAGCGAATATATCAATCCATTAAAAGAGTCAGTAGAAAATAAAGTCTACTATCTTTTAGGTTTTAAAAGGTTTTTCATCATCATTATAAATTTGAGACTCACTTTAATAAATATTTCACATCATCGAATCACCCCTCGCATCTACTACTACCAAGGATATTATTTAAGATCACGACCACAATTATTCATGCACTACGTGCCAAGAATATTTGTGTATTCATTAATGGTCATGATCATGCCAACAACTATCCATCAATGCACTACTACCATCGAGGATTTTTACCACATCATTTGTAACATTACTTGGCCATGATTACAAATAGTAGTCTCAGTCATAATCATACCAAGTCCATCTATGCACTCACAGCCACGGATGACTTTAAAAAATATAAACATGAGGATGATGACAATGATATAAGAATTCAATAAAACAAGTTCAAGAATTATTTTATCCAGAATTATTAACGTCCCAAATTATCAATATGATAATCGTTTTGTAGAGTAAAATTCAAGAATGATCGTAAGAATATTTCCATGAAAAGATATCGGATGAAACGCAAATATCAAGGATATTCTACTAATTTCATGGAGTATAGAAGTCAAAGTTTTAACTAACCGGGTATAATAAAGAATGGAATAACAAAAGAAATCACCATGCATGCGATAGATCGCATTGCAAGCAAGTTATTCCAACAAAATAATAAATAACGGAACCAGTCGTGTGAAATTCACAATCGAGCGGGATGTTCCAATGTAATAATAAAGATGGAACCGCATCCTGTGTAAAACACACGATAGATATATTCCAACGTAATAATAAAGATTTTAACCAGTCCTCCTGTAAAACACATGCATGTGATGTTCCAACAGAATAATAAAGATTTTAACCAGTCCCTGTAAAACACACGCATGTGATGTTCCAATGAATAATAAAGATTTTAACCTGTGTCCTGTAAAACACACGCATGTGGATATTCCAATGTATAATAAAAGAATATCACCAAGTATAGGTAAACCACAGATATAAAGTTATTCCAATGTAATAATAAGCAATGGAATAACAACGATTCTCTTCATGAATAAGAAAGAATAACACCCTTACTTTTGGTAGAGATTGAATCTTCGCAGAGGTGTAAGAAAAAATACTCTTCTTCTTTCTCTCTATTCTCTATACTTTCTCTCTCTATAGCTTGAATGAATTAAGTGAAAAATAATGAAGCCCTAGCCTCTATTTATAGAAGATTTCTAGCTTAAGACTTTCTTAGTGTGAAAAGGCAAGTGGCTCGACGAATGGTTCGGTTTGGCGCTCAGAATGTGAAACGACAAGTGGTTCGGCCTTTGTAATGTGAAATGACAAGTGGTTCGACGTCTGGTAAAGGTAATTACTATTAACGAAGGTAAATACTATCGATTTAAGGTAAATACTATTCACAAGGGTAATTACTATCGACGAAGGTAATTACTATCGACGAAGAGACTCTTAGATGATGACATACGAGCCCCCATAAAATAATCAAACTTACCACAAATCATTTTTTTTCATCAACACATATTTAATCTTTCAACAATTATTAATCATTTATAACTTGTCGTCTCAATTATTGATTTAATACTATAACATATTATACGATGATAATCTTGTGACAATAATTGAATCAATAATATAAGAGATATGATGCAAAGAATTATCAGTAGCAATAATTGAGCATAAATGTGAGTGACTTCTCACGTAAGCATCAATAATCAATACCGTAGTGTCTACTATGCAACTACACGACATCGTACTTTTACCACCGGTAGTTCAATGCAGCTTTAATCAGTAACACCTCCGTCGTTATTTTTATAAAATATTTTTGTCGATTCTCAATCCGACAATAATTACATTAATGGGGTCCACCAATGATTGAGCCATTGTATGCGAATATTCCTAACAAAAAGAATATTCCTCACCAAACGAATATTTTATAACAACTTGCATACTTTTACAAAATTTATAAATATTACCCACAACTATAACATTATATCAAATTTATTCCATAATATTCAAAATAATATTTATAGAAAAATTCATCTTTATTTATAAAAGCTTGGGTCTTACATAAAGGCCACTTTGAGTAAGACACAATCGAAAAACCCCTTCCAAATCCTCTATTTTCTTCCGTAGTGCACCCAATTCCCTCATGCCAATACTGCCTCCACCATGAACGCAAAAAGAGTTCAAAATGCTTATGTCTTGACCAGTTCCAATGACTCATCGGTTTATTTGCCCCCCACCACCACCGAGAGGATGTACCAAAGTGCTTGACGGGTACTGGATCTGTCGTGCCTCGACCTTGCTAGAAAAAGGGGTTCGATTCCCTTTACACGTTTTCTTGGTCACCCTTCTAGGGTTTATTGGCGTCGGCTTACCCAATTAGTCCTCGAACTCATACATTCACATCTTGGCGCTTATCGCCATCTTCAATATGTGAAGTGGTGTCGCCCCACCCTCGACTTTTTCTTCTCCATATATTCCGTCAGCAAGTCCAGAGAGAAGGGATTCAAATTTCTGGGCAAGATTCCTTCAAAAGTCGGAGAGGATTTCGAGCGACGGTCTCTAGTTAATACTCCTTCCAGTAACAAAAGATGGCATGAGTAGTGGTTCTTCGTTAAAGGACCTGAGATTGCCTCTCTCCCTGACTGGACAACATTAGACAAAGTATCTGCTGACTTCGGAGATATAGCCGAGGAACGCGTGAAAGAGATGATTGTGCTTCTGGATAACTTCCCGAAGAAGGAGTGGAGTTACAATCTTCTCACCAAATAAGCTTAGTTGTATGACCACAAATGTGAGTCTCAAAGTTTTCGAATTTTTATTGAAGTAAAGTTTTTGTGTTTACTATTGTAGAAAGAACTAATAGAGTGTGTTTCTTTGTTGCAGTGTCTTTGATCAAACCTTCCTCGATGGATCGAAGGGATCTAGAAAAATTCCTTTCTGGCAAACCTCCAACATCTCCTCCTACCGAAACCCCCCAGGAAAAGATTCTGGCTTCTGAAGCTCCAGATCCCGAAGATCTTTCTGTAGAATCAGAGGCTGTAAAAGAGACTCTCCAACTTTACAAGAAGAAGAGAGCTGTTCGAAAGCCAAGAAGTATCGCTCAAGAATCCCAACGGATTACTACTTGTAGCCTGATCGATATGCCTGAAAAAGAACGAATGCAGGCTCTTCGAATCAAGAAAATGCGAGTCAAGGTAACTCCGTTGTCTGCCGAAGAGCTTCGGGTTCCTACTGGCCCAGTGGGAATTTAGGTTTCTGAAGAGGGTCCTGAAGAACAGCCTGAGGCTTCAAATGCCTCTCGAAAAAGAAAACAACCCTCGGATGACCAACCACCACCACCCGAAGAACCGATGCCAGACCAACCACATCCGTCACCTATCCGTTCGCCGACCCGGGAACCTACTCCTGCTCGTTCTCCATCCCCCGAGAACATATACCTGGATCCTTCACCATCCACTTCGCATGAAGAACGGACGCCTTTCATCTCAATCCCATCTGCCGATAAGTTTGGGAATGATGCAAGGGGGTCCCCAACTTTTTGGCCCCATTTTAATGCGAATTATCCCTTCCATCTCTTCAACTCATTTATCAGGGAAATCGATGAACATCGATTCTAAGAATAGTTCAATCATGGATCTTCTTAAAGAAGGCATGAGCTATCACGCCAAGGTAAAAGTTCAACTCATTTGTGCATTCTTTTTGGATTTATATGCATTTCTTTGTAAACTAACGAATTATCTCATGAACATCTACACGCTAAGGTCTTTGTCTTCTAGCGCCTTCTTCCACGCTACCAAGAATCAAACCAAGAGGATGTCGCCGTCGTCGGAAAATAGGGTTCGGAGTCGACTTGGAATAAGGCAAGGACTGACCTCGGCGATGCTCTCTTCAATAATGAAAATCTTCAAACAGACTTAACTCGAAGAATGGAGGAACTGAAGATCTGCAAAGAGGACTTGAAGAAGACGAAGGCTAGCCAACAGGAGATGACGAGTCTGAATATTGAGCTTGACACTCAGAATCATGCTCTAAAGTTCATGAATGAAGAACTCTTTATAGCCAATCAAAGCCTGGCTATACAAGTGGATAATCTTCGGGAGGAAGCTCGTGCTGACAAAGAGAAGAATTTAAACATTCGTCTTGAGCTTCAGGGTAAGTTGGAAGCTTTGCAGGCTTTAGGTCCACCCTTAACTGAAGAGCTTCAGGAGTAAATATATAACGAGTATCGAAAGTCAAATGAGCTGAACGAGAAGGTAGTTAAGATGTTTTCTGATGGTTATTATGATTGCCGAAGAAAGGACAAGGCAAAACTTGTCGCGATCGAAACGGATCCTACCATTCTCGATTCGTCTGAAGATGAATCCGCAGCCTGAAGAGGGACATCTATTTTTCTTTTTTAGCATATAGGATTTTTGTAAAAAAAAATTCATATTTTTGTCCTTGTAATTGGAAATATATTAATGAAACATGGGTTTTGTTCTTATGACTTGGGTGCATTTACTTTCTGTCAATACTTCAATATTAATTCAACTAAAAAATGTAGATACTCTTTCATGGACTCAACTCGAACTATTAAGTAACAACTAGGCATGTCATATAATAGATAAGATGAAGTTAAAGAGTGAGGCATTCCGAACTCGACACTTAGAAAAAATTTAGGTAATAAAGTAAAGGGATACTTATTCATTACGGAAGTGTGAGACAGGTCTGCTTCATTGGAAATTTGTTTACCCCAAAAGGCCTAACAAAACCACAAGATGACATTTTCCTACCACGAAGGGCTGACGAAGTCTAAAGAACGACAGCTGCCTACCACGAAGGGCCTGACAACGCTCAAGGATTTGACTTGCCACTTACCACGAAGGGCCTGACAAGGTCTAAAGAACGATAGTTGCCTACCACGAAGGGCCTGACAACGTCTGAAAGACGACGCTTACCTACCACGAAGGGTCTGACAAGGTCTAAAGAACGACAGTTGCCTACCACGAAGGGCCTGACAAGGTCTAAAGAACGACAGTTGCCTACCACGAAGGGCCTAACAACGTCTGAAGGACGACGCTTGCCTACCACGAAGGGCCTGACAAGGTCTAAATGTCGATAATTGCCTACCACGCAGGGCCTGACAACGTCTTAGGGATGGCGTTTGCCTACCACGAAGGGCATGATAAACCCATTAGGACCACCTGGCATTAAGGCTGCCATCGAATGGTCAGCAAGTCCACCCAAACCTCCTTACACCACTTAACTGAACAGGAACGAAGACAAGATTCGTTTGTGAAAAAAGGGACTTTTATTGATGATGACGTGAATATTTACAGACTTTCGATGTACTGACATTATATTTACTGAAAGTATTTCCTAAGCCTGCCGACATGCCAAGTATTTTTAATTGCTGACCCGTCTAATGCCTTCAGCCGATAAGTCTCCGGCTTCAGCACTTCAGTGACTTCATACGGTCCTTCCCAGTTCGGCATCATCTTTCCAAGATTCTGAGGTATAGATGCTTCGACTTCTTTGAGGACAAAATCCCCACTCTAATCGTGACTTTACCCCTTATTATAATGCTTAGCCACTCTTCACGATAGAGTCGCCAATTTGATCAAGGCTATTTCTCTGACCTCGTCAAGCAAATCGAGATTGGCTTTCAGTCCTTCTTCATTGTAGATCTCTTTGAATTGACTAACTCGAAGACTTGGAGATCCAATTTCAACTGGGACTAAGGCATCAGTACCATAGGCCGGTTGAAGGGCTTAATCCTGTCAGTAGTCCCTCGGAGTAGTCCGATAAGCCATAATACGCTAAGCAGCTCTTCTGGCCATCTTCCCTTGGCTTCATCCAATCTGCGTTTGATCCCATTCAGCAGCGTTCTATTGGTCACTTTGACTTGTCCGTTTGATTGAGGATGAGCTACTGAAGTCTTTCTGTGCTGAACCCCCAGTTCTTTCAAAAATGCTTCAAATTTCGATCCCACGAACTGACGTCCATTGTCCGATATTACCACATTAGGAATTCCAAAACGAAGCACTACTGATTCTTTCAAAAATTTTAAGCATTCCTGTTCCGTTATTAACCTAAGTGGCTTTGCTTTTACCCATTTGGTCATTTAGTCGATGGCAACTATAACAAAACTGACCTGACCTTTTGCTTTTGGTAATGGACCCAGTATATCAACCCCCCAGACAGCAAAGGGTATAGGAGATAAGATTGAGTATAGTTCTTCTGGTGGTTGATGTGGGATCGAACTGTTGAGTTGACATTTCTCACACTTCTTGACGTATTTAGTCGTTTCCTTGAAGATGGTAGGCCAATAGTACCCCTGACGAAGTACTTTGTAGGCTAATGACTTAGCGGCCATATGGTCGCCATAGATGCCTTCATGTACCTCTCGGAGAGCATATTCAGCTTCAGATGGAGTCAAACATTTCAGTAGTGGAGACGAGAAAGCCCTTCGGAACAAATCCCCATCAATCAGAACAAAATTAGCACTCTTGTACTTGATTTTCTTGGCTAACATCCTATCCAAAGGTAAGACGCCATCTGCCAGATACTCTAGATACGAAGTCAACCAGCAATTGGTTCGGTCAACGCACATTACCGATTCATGATGAACACTAGGATGTTGCAAAATTTCTAAGTAAACCGATCCATCAAAGACGTTAACATCCGTAGTGGCTAATTTAGAGAGTGCATCAGCAATGGAATTGTTATTATGCTTGACTCCCTGAAACTCGTAGGATTGGAAATATTGAAGTTGTGACAACCCCAAAATAGGTCCATTCCATCCAACCCATTCTGAGTCGCCAAATACATGGTACAAAAAACAACTACAACTTTATTACAACAATTGTCGTGCAAAATACAACAACACATATACTGTGAGTTTGGATACAAATATATACCAAATGTGACACATGTCCCAACCGTGACAAGACACCTCACAAAGACACCTTACATAAAGGTATAGTCAAAAACTATTTTAGAAACTAAAATCTTTGGGAAGTGCTCAAGAAACCTTCGTATATGGGAGGCCATACTTACAGGTTATGATAGATATCATATGGCCACATAATTATCCTTGGTTGACCCAATAGACCCCAAAGAAAAACGAGAAGATTACTATCATATTCTTCCCAATGGTGAGTCTTCTCTTGATTTATCATTATCTCCACTGTCTCAAATTGAGAATTATACTTCAAACAAACACCAAGATTATATAGGTAGTGCTCAGTATATATACTCGGCAGTGGATGGATGAGCACAACTATGTCTTATGATGACACGAGGTTGTATGTCATTAGACATCTTGTATGATAGTGGCAAAACACCCTTCCAACGTTGGGTTCGCCTCTCCTTATATGATTCACCAAATATAACTACTAAAAGATGTATACAACACACTTGTTCTATACTTTGCTTGGGAGAACTCCACAACTAGAGACCACCGCTCTATTCTCTTGTTACCCCCGTCGACCCAAATTACACTTTTTTATTACACCGAAAGGAATTGTGAAGCAAAAGGGTGAGCACAACTAACTTCAAGAAAGAATATCATGACTAAAGATAATTAAATTATCAATATCCTTCATCAATAATAAATCGAGATTTAGAACATATACGGTAGATGATAAAAATTTCAACCCATAGTTGCAAATGAATGAGCGATCCATTAGAAGAGTCAAATAGTACAATACATGCCTATTATCTTCTCCATGTTAAAAGTCCACCAAAATGTTTTATCCCTA
Source organism: Panax quinquefolius (assembly GCA_020205615.1). Lineage (NCBI taxonomy): Eukaryota > Viridiplantae > Streptophyta > Magnoliopsida > Apiales > Araliaceae > Panax > Panax quinquefolius. Next base: position 15,978,944 of record CM035169.1, on the reverse strand, counting down.
TAACATCAATCAACAGTTCCTTTCCACAATTATATGAATATCTCATAATCATAATTGTAATTCTAAATTCTCTTCGTACCTGTGATCGAATATAATTTTATCACATGTCTTTACGAAACATCAAAGATCATGGTGATACCAAATCACGCTTCTTGTTCATAATCATACTAATAAATTCATCTTTGCACTACGGCCAAAGATATTCATCCACAGTTCATCTTCGCACCACTGGCCAAAGATATTCAACAACAGGTCATCTTTGCACTACGGGCCAAAGATATTCCTCAATAGTTCATATTTGCACTACAGGCCAAATATATTAATATCTCAAAGAAATATATAATCATTTCAGAATTTATATAAACAATAATTATAACCATGTTGATCAATTCACCTTTGCACTTAAGCTAAAGATATTCAATTATAAATTCAATGGTCATGATCATACCAGTCACAATTCAACTTTTCACTTCATCGCCAAAGAGAACCCTAGTCATGATCATACCAATAATCTACCCATCTTTATACTCAAGTGAAAGAGAATTTCAACATCAGGGTTATAAAAATGTTATATATGATAATAAAATCAATATAATCAATATAGTTTTAATCTCCAGAGTAATATTCATAAATCAACTATAATTTGGTCAGAAAAAGAAATCAACTTTGTCGTGAATAGTACCCGGGAATAGTAACTCATGAATAGTAACCCCGACTCAAAAAGGTAGAAATTCCACAATAAAATTCTTACCAATATTTCGGTATAATGATATTGAAAGAATAACATTTCTTAAACTTATAAACAATTTATTTTAATTGTTTACACTTTACTAAATAATGCATTTAATCATCCTAAAATGCCAAACTCATCAGTTTTCATCACCAATAACCAAAACCCTCATCAAAAATCTGCATATACCTCATATAGGATTATCAAGCCATAAAATCCTATTTTCCAATTTTCTTCCTTCACATAACATATTTAATTCATTTATTCATAACTAGTCCATTTTCATGAAAAATACCAAATCAGTTCCAAAAATATTTATTTTTTGGAATTTAGCATAAAATAGTCCCATAGTCAACATATATTTTTCTCAGAATTTTTCAAATTCATTTACTATTTTTCATATGGCCAAAACCGTTGAATATTTAGACATTTATCATAAATTGTAATTTTATCCAAAATTTCCAAAATTCACAGAGTACACTGATATTATATAGATGCACTCCCAATAAAAATTTCATCAATTCTGGAGTTAACCACAAGGAGTTATAAGCGGTTACTCTTAATCTATACATCCAAAAATAACCATTTTTGGACACAATCAATAAAACTCATCAACATATCATTTCAAATTTTTCCAGAAATTTTTGAAGGTCAAGAAGAAATAATCGAAAATATAATAACCCTTAAAATCCCTTACTATCCCTTACCTCAAAAGAGCAGCAGACTTCAATTGGATATCGGATATGATCAAGGAAACTTGCACACTGATGAATATCAACTCACCAAGTATCTAAATACTCACAAAATACACTCAATAATCAAGAGAGAGAAAGAGAGAAAGCTTATGTTTCTAGTGTGATTTTCAATTCTAACTTAGCCCTCTATTTATAAGAAAATTCTAGCAGACTTGGCATGCAATCTGATGGTTTTACCTACTACTATTCCCACCCACCACATTTGAAATAAAATTGAACACATTTCTTAGCCAACCACAAGTGGGGCCCACTCAATTCTAGAATTTTCCACCAAAATGCTAAATTCGGATACTTCAATAATTTCTGAACCATTCACCTCTTAAAATTCATAACAAATCATACGTTCATTTTTAACGGTTCAAAATTTATGGACATATACTCAACTTATATATGTATAACATATCCAAAAATTACAACGATCCGACGGTCGGATTAAAAATTATAACTCACGCAATATATCTCAAAAACATTCGTTTAATTTTTAATACCTTCATTCCGACAAAAATACTGATAAAATACCTCAACATTAATTTCTTCATTTATAACCACATAAATAAATCCATCATTTATATCCACATCAAATAAATATTTTCTTATCATATAAATCAATAATTAATTATTCATAAATAATATTACAGAATCACAATTATGATGACCAGTAGCTCCTGGAAAGAGGGGCTTTCCAATAAGAATTTCTCCTTCTTCGCGCAATTATTAGTGACCAAACCTCTCCTTGATGTAACTTTCTAGACATTGCCAATAATATTATTCAAATAATATGAATTATTGATCTGATAATGAGAAATATTGTGCGTTGATAATTATTGAAACAACAATAATATAAAATATCAACGCATCAATTATTGAATCAATAAAATAAAATATTGAATAAAGAATTACCGTAACAATTATTGAGTAGTGTCTTCTTACGTAAGAATCAATAATTCAAAAATACTGTGTACAATACCGTGTGCTATTGCAAACAACGCGTATTACTTTATTTTACCAACCGTATTCCAACAAGTTAATTAATTGATGAACGATTACGTAGATTATTTATAAAAACTTAATTTTGTCATTTTCTTCATCCGATGCTTATTCTCATTATGGGGCCCATAAATGGTCTTGGCCATCGTCATTTAATATTCCCTACGTAAAGAATATTCCACGACCAAACGAATATTCCCCAATAACAATGAATATTTTATAACCACTTGTGTATTTTGAAAAAAATTCATATATCACCCTTAACTTTAACTTTTATCAATTTAACCATTTACTAAATAGTAATTATAAGAAAAATTGAATACTTTTATTTCATAAATTTCGGGTCTTACGTAAGTCGCTTTTTCAATTACGCCAAATACTTGATCATTCTTGGACCTCGAGCTTCAGATTCTTTCAGGAGTCGCTTAATGACTAACCGAGAATCATCAAGATGACTATTCTCTCGCACTTCAAGACTCTTATTTAATCGTATTCTTCTGCAATCTTGCCTCATACTCTACTTTCCGTTGTTCGTCGCTCTGAACTTAAATCTAATGGCTCATTGTACTTTTGAATCCTCCCACTCGTCGTAATAATCCATGCTCCACCGACGTCCCGTAGTAGAAGACCCATCTGCATCATACAAATCCCACGAACTCTGCTTTTCTCAAGAATCAGAATCGCTCGCTGATCCTTCACCGCCGCCACAACTTCATCGCCTTCTTAAAACGAACATTCAACTACAAAATCAGCGAGGCTTGCCCTTTGATGGCGGTTCGGGGATGATATTCAATGAAAAATTGGGATAACTCCATCGTCCACGCAGCTAATCTCCCCGATATCTCAGGTTTGCCCATAATCTTCTTTAAAGGCTGATCCATGTATACTATTAACAACCTACCCTGGAAGTATTGCCTAAGCTTTCGACTAGCAATTATTAAATCAAAAGCAAACTTTTCAATGTTTGGGAACCTTGTTTCAGCATCCCGAAGGACATGGCTTACATAATAAACTGGGTGTTGCTTACCCCCAACTTCACGCACCAAAACTGCTCCTACTGCCAATAAACTAGCTGCTAAGTACAAATACAGAGGCTCAGCAGGAGCGGGCTTCACCAACAAAGGCGCCGAAGATAAGTTGGACTTAATGTTCTGAAAGGCGTTTTCACACTCCGAAGTCCATTGAAATGCCTTTGCATTCTTCGGCCCTTTCAACGTATCAAAAAACGGCAAACACCTTTCTGCCGACTTGGACATAAACCTCCTCAAAGCTGCAATCCTTCCAGTCAGACGTTGAACATCTTTAAATGACTGAGGAGTCTTCATGTTCAGGATCGCTTGAATCTTCTCTGGATTGGCTTCAATTCCTCTTTGATAGACAGATAACCGAAATTTGCAAATTTCTAGGCCAGAAGGTGCACTTAGTAAGATTCAGTCTCAAGTTGTGATGACGAATTGTCTGAAAGCATTCTTCTAAATCATCCAGATGTTTATGTACCAGCATGCTCTTAACAATCATGTCATCCACGTACACCTCTATATTCTTACCCAACTGATATCTAAAGATGTAGTTCATCGTCCTCTTGTATGTGGCCCCGGTATTGATGAGGCCGAAGGTCATTTTCTTATAGGCATATACCGAACGATGCGTAATGAACGCCGTCTTTGGTATATCCTCTTTACTCATAGAAATCTGATGGTACCCAGAGAATACGTCCATGAAACTTAATAAAGCATACCCCGAAGTGGCATAGATGAGCTAGTCGATGTGGGGCAGCGGGTAAAAATCCTTTGGACAAGCTTTATTCAAATCTGTATAGTCGATACAGACTCGCCATTTCCCGTTTTGCTTCTGGACCAGCACCACATTTTCCATCCACTGCGGGTAATCGATCTCAAAGATGAAATCAGCAGCTAACAACTTTGCAATCTCTTCATCGATGATTCGTTGGCTTCTTTGACGGGTCTACTTCCAATCGATGCTCAACAATATCCCTGCTCACTCCCGGCATATCCTGAGGTTCCCATGCGAATATGTCAACATAACATCGCAGGAGCTCCATGAGGTTCGTTCGGAGAGGTTCCGGCAGACCTGAACCTATTTTCACTGTCTTGTTCGCCTTGCCCGGGATGAGTTCTATCTCCTCTGTTTATTCAGCTGGCATGACCAATGGTTCGGAACTACTCTCAGTGAAGGGTTCGATCTCTATCGCCATGGTCTGCTTTTGCTTCGATACCCCCACTCCCGAAGTGATCACAACATTTCTATAACATCTTCTGGCCAGATCCAAATCTCCTTTCACCTCACCGACCCCATGAGCCGTAGGAAATTTGATTTTGAAATGAGGGATTGAGGTCACATCTTGTAAAGCAATTAAAGTAGGCCTCCCCAAAATAGCATTATAAGTAGAATCTACATGCACAACATAAAATTTGCAAATAATCTCTACCTGCTGAGGGGCCGTTCCGAAAATGACCGGTAGTTCAATGGTTCCAGCCACCTTGACCGGATCGTTACTAAAATCGTACAAAGGAGCCTCCTGCCCTATCTCCATCTTCCGCCCGTCTAGATGCATCTTCTGATAAGCGTGGGCATACAGAATATTTACAGAAGACCCATTATCTACCATCATTCGCTTCATATCCACCGAACCCACTTCAAGTAGATTAGCACCAATGATCCTCATGCGAGTTCGATGGTTTTCGAAGGTAATCCTCATTAGTAAAGGAGATTACCGTACTTTGATAAGGTCTATCGATCTTGAGGGTACCACCATCGATATGACCGAATCCAAGTGACTTCAGCGCTTCTTTCCAACAAGTTTGCTGTAAGTACCCCAAAGATGACATCTATCACATGCCATGCAGTTTGTCCGGAGTTAGCAACGCTTCTTTGAATCGGTTGAGCTACCGAACAGTCCTCTATCCTGCAGCTTGATTCGTTCTAGCGACCACATAATCGAACTAAAGCCCCACCTTGTACCTTTCTTTCAATGAAATCTTTCAAACTAGCACGATCGTTCGTATGCGTGACCTCGAGGCTTGATGGTAATCACAATACTTACGAGGATTCCCTTTTCCGGGCTTAATGTTATCTCGAGGTGGCTCGAAGATAGGTTGATTCTTAATCTGATCCAAGATAACAGCCATATCAGTGTTAAGTGATGTGTACGTCCTATTCACTCTCTGGGTGGGAGCGGACAAATGTCCTCCACCCTGTCACCAATTATTGTATTTCTTCGACCCGCCTTCATAGCGATCTTTATTCCCTTCATTTTTCTTCTGGTCCCCATCGGTTTTGTCCCGATCTATCTCCTTAAGCCGGTCTGAAGAAGGACGTTTGAGGCTGTTCATGGCTTCCTCCACCACGATATAGCCTTGACTTTGTCGAAGGCTTCAAATGAGACTCTTCTGTGGTGAAACATTAATTTCTTCACCAACTTTTCTCGATTTGACCAAATCTAACCCATTCTCAAAGCAATCCATTGACTTATAGATCGTTCAGTGTCCGCATCACTGCGACTTCTCTTCACGAACCGCTTCACATATCGGGCCAAAGACTCATTCGAATCTTTATCGAACTGAGCCAACAAACCGGTTGATTTTCCCTCCTTTTGTTGCTCGGTGCGAAGCATGAAACTTCTCGCATATGTCCGCCTAAGATGAAATTAAATCCGAGGGCAAAGTCTCCATCCATTGTCTGACATCCTTTCTCGAAAGTCGTGGACAAAAGTATGACACTTAATTTACAAAGATCGCTAAAGTCATAATAATCTATCAGTCGGTCGAACGCCTGACTGTGGTCGTAGGGATCCCCCGATCCATCATAACTTTCAATGTGGTGTAACTTCTTGGTGGGGTCAGCTTTCTCTATTAGTGTAAGACCCCAACTTTTATAAACAAAGATGAATTTTCTATAAATATTATTTTTGAATATTATGGAATAAATTTGATATAATGTTATAGTTGTGGGTAATATTTATAAATTTTGTAAAGTAAGCAAGTTGTTATAAAATATTCGTTTGGTCGGGGAATATTCTTTTTGTCGGGGAATATTAAATGCGACGGCTCAATCATTAGTGGACCCCACAACGGAAGTATTATCGTAGTTAGAAAAACGACAAAATTATCTTTCTATAAAAATAACTACAGAGGTGTTACTGTTAAAAAGCTGTTGAACTACCCGATAGTAAAAATGCGATACTGGCGTGGTTGTATAAGAAGTACACGATATTGATTATTGATGCTTATGTGAGAAGTCACTCAAATTTATGCTTTCGATTATTGCTACTGATAATTGTTTGCATCATATCTCTTATATTATTGATTCAATTATTATCACGATATATCATCCAGTATAATATGTTATAGTATTAAATCAATAATTGAGACTACAAGTTATAAATGATTAATAATTGTTAAAAGATTAAATATGTGTTGATTAAAAATAAAATGATTTATGGTAATATTTATTCAATCCTTGATGTATATAAAGAGTCTGTTATGAGACGTTTGTGGTAAGTTTGATTATTTTATGGGGGCCCATATGTCATCATCTAAGAGTCTCTTCGTCAATAGTAATTACCTTCGTCAATAGTAATTACCTTTGTGAATAGTAATTACCTTCGTCCGATAGTAATTACCTTTTACCGCAGACGTCGAACCACTTGTCGTTTCACATTACGGTATCGAACCACTTGTCGTTTCACATTACAAGTGTCGAACCACTTTTCTTTTCACATCACCGATTAAGTCAAGCCACTTCAGCATTTTCACGTGGCGGTCTTTAAGCTAGAAATCTTCTATAAATAGAGGCCTAGTGCTTCATTATTTTCACTTAATTCATTCAAGCTATAGAGAGAAAGTATAGAGAGAATAAGAGAAAAAGAAGAAGAGTATTTTGTTCTTACACTCTTTAGTATTCAATCTCCTACCAAAAGTAAGGGGTGGTATTCTTTCTTATTCATGAAGAGAATCTGTTGTTATTCCATTGCTTATTATTACATTGGAATAACTTTTGTATCGTGGTTTACCTATACTTGGTGACATTCTTCTATTATTCTATTGGAACATCCTATCGTGTGTTTTACACCTGACTGGTTCCGTCTTTATTATTATTCTATTGGAACATCACATGCATGTGTTTTTTCACCTGACTGGTTCCGCTTTTTATTATTATTCATTGGAATATCCTGTATGTGTTTTCTGCCGGACTGGTTCCATTCTTTATTATTACATTGGATATCCCATACATGCATTTTACGCCTTCTGGACTGGTTCCGTTATTTATTATTCTGTTGGAATAACTTTTGCTGTGCGGGCCTATCGCATGCATGGTGATTTCTTTTGTTATTCCATTCTTTATTATACTCGGTTGGTTAAAACTTTGACTTCTATACTCCATGAAATTAGTGGAATATCCTTGATATTTGCGGCTTCATCCATATCCTTTCATGGAAATATTCTTCTCGATATTCTTGAATTTTACTCTACAAAAGATGTCGTGTTGTTGATTTTGGATGTTATTGGTTCTAGATAAATTAATTCTTGAACTTGTTTTATTGAATTCTTATATCATTATCATCATCCTCATGTTTATATTATGTTGAAAGTCATCGTGGCTGTAGTAGTGTATAGATGGACTTGGTATGATTATGACCGAGACTATTCGGTAAATCATGGCCGTAATGTTTACAAATGATGTGGTAAAAATCCTCGATGGCCGTAGTGCATTGATGGACGATTGTTGGCATGATCATGACCATTAATGAATACACAAATATTCTTGGCCGTGTAGTGCATGAATAATTGTGGTCGTGATACTAAAGAATATCCTTGGCCAGTAGTGCGGGGGTGATTCGATGATGTGGAATATTTATTAAAGTTTGAGTCTCGGCTATAACAGATGATGAAAAACCTTTTAAAATCATAAAAGATAGTAGATTTTATTTTCTACTTGACTCTTTTAATGGATTCTTTGGTTCATTTGTAGTTAAACTTGATGTTCATTATATTTTATCGGTTTAACATTTTGTTGTAGGCTAATGATAATTTATTACGCATTATCTTAGTCATAATATTTCTTCTTGAGCTAGTTGAGCTCACCCCTTTCTTTCATTTATTCTCTTGAAATGAGAATATAGTTGGGACGAGTCGGGGAGCGGAGTAATGGTCCGGAGGATAGCATTAGTAGTCCTCACTATTACGTGAAATAGTGTGATAATAATTGTAATGAGGACTCCTTTTGAGTTTGTATGATCTCTAGTAGACAATATTGTATTCAAACTCACGGTTTATGTCGTATTGTATACCACGATTTATATTAGTAAGTTGTATTTAAATTACGTACCATGTATCGACTACCCAAGATGGGTGATGTATACCTATTTTTGGGGGCATCACGGTTTGGTATCGAGCTTAGGGATATGATCCACAGCTAAGATGTGAGAATAGTACTAGGAGGGAGAGGCAGGGGAATACCTTCGCTTTAGTATGACCTACCTAAGTTTATGTGCTATTTTATTGGTGGGTCGAGAATATATGGATAATATATTACTGTCAATTAACCTTTTGTTTTGTGGCGATGTCTGAAAATGACATCGAGAATGTTGAGAATAGCGATGGAACACAAAGCGATCATTGATTCACCACATATCAATAATCGGGATAATGTGCATCGGGAAGGCAACAATCCTCATGCAAACAACAACAACGACCAAATGATGAATGATCAAATGTTCGGAGGCTTTATACAATTCATGCAACAATGAAAAGAAGCGACTCTGTCCAAAAACGTAGGTGGAAACACGGAAAACTCTCGGGCGGTCACCGCTAAACAGTTCAAGAGCTGGGACCACCGGAGTTTAAGGAGAGCCAAAACCACTTACAGCGGAAGCATGGATAAAGCAGATTACCAAGATATTTGATGTCTTGGGATGCTCCGAGAGCAAAGGTTCCCTTTGCCCCTTTATGTTGCGGAGGAGGCAGATTCTTGGTGGGAATCGGTAAAAGCGTACTTAACTTTCTTTGTCTTGAAGATATCTTGGGAGAAGTTCGAGGGTCGTTCAACGACAAATACTTTCACAAAGTATTCGCCACATGAAGGAGGTGGAGTTTATCAAGTTGGAACAAAACAATATGGCCAGTGTAATAGCAATACGAGGCAAAATTTGCGGAGTTATCACGGTTCGCCCACTTGGTGGATAATGAAGAGAGAATGTCGCGAATGTTTTTAAGAGGTTTGAAGCGGGAGATCGTCGAACATCTTATTTCTCATAAAAAGCGTGTTTGTATTCGGATGTTGTAAATAGGGCTCGATTAGTGGAGCCCGATAACGAGTCAACCTTGACTAAAAGAGAAGCGGTAAACAAAATTATAATACCGGTGAGAGTAGTCATCGAGCGGTGATAACAAGCGTGGAGGAATCAACGGGCGGATATGGTAACCACTTGGTGGTAATCGGGGCCAAAACAATAAGAATGGACATTTCAAGAAAAGGAGATTCAACAATGATGGAAAGACGTCGACACCAAAGCACCGTTGTTAAGGAAGGAGAAAGACCACCTATCATATGCTTCAAATGCGGAGGAGGGACACATCGATCAAACTGCGCCATGCAGTCAAAAGCATTTTATAATTGTGGAAGAGAAGGTCACTTAGCTCGATTTTGTCGTTCATCAAGACAAATTCAACTAGGATGGAGGCACCAAAGGCCGTCCCAAAAAAGTCAAAACCGGTAGTCTGAGGAGGCGTTTGTTGTGACCTCCCGGAGAGCGAGGAACCCGAATGAGGTCATCACGGGTAAGCTTATCATAAACTCTAATGAAGTCCATACTTTATTTGATCTGGGTTCTACCCATTCTTTTATTTCTCCTACTTGCGCTCATCGATTAAATTTGACTCAGGAGAAATTAGACTTTGACTTATCTGTGGAAACTCCATTGGGAGAAACCTTCATTACATCCATTGTTTATAAGTCTTGTTTGGTTCAAATCGGTACCCTCACATTACACCGTCGATCTTATTTCATTAAAAATACTTGCATTTGGCGTGATTCTGGGATTGATTGGTTAACTACTTATCATGCAAAATTGATTATTTTCGTGGTTTGTTAGCTTTCATATTCCTAACCAACCTATTATCTTAATTCAAGCGACCAAACCATTAAAATGAATCACGGTCATCTCAAGCCATAAAAATTTATTCGTTTATTAAAAAGCGGATGTCAAGCTTTCTTAGTTCATATCACGATTTAAACAAAAATATGTCGGTTTTTGAATGATATTTCTATTGTTAATAAATTTCTGACGTATTCCCAGAAGAACTTCTTGGCCTACCCCGGGCGTGAAATTAAATTTTGTATCGACCTTGAACCCGGTACAAAACCTATTTCCAAAGCCCCATATCGAATGGCTCTATTGAACTTGAGGAGTTAAAGACCCAACTGCGAGAATTGTTAGACATTGGCTTTATTCATCCTAGTACTTCTCCTTGGGGTGCTCTGTTCTATTCGTGAAGAAGAAAAGATGGGAGTATCGCGACTTTGTATTGATTATCGGGAGTTGAATCATGTCACCATCAAAAATAGGTATCCATTGCCACGTATTGATGACTGTTTGACCCGGTTGCAAGGAGCCAAATTCTTTTCAAAGATTGATCTTCGTTAGGATATCACCAATTGAAGATTAGAACACGTGACATTCCAAAGGCGGCTTTGAGAACTCGATGCGGGCATTATGAATTCATAGTCATGTCCTTTGGATTGACTAATGCTCCTCTTTGCCTTCATGGATATGATGAACCGAGTATTCAAGGAATATTTTGATCACTTTGTGGTCGTCTTTATTGACCGAAAATTTTTTAAATAAAAGGAATTTCCTTTATTTATTATTTTGAAATAGTAAGGGTTGATTTGATTAATGTGGATAGTTAAGGGTTAAATCATGAAATATTTCAAAATAAGCAGTGGTTATAAAATATTCATTGTTGTTAATATTAGTTTGGTGCGTGGAATATTAAATCTTTGTCGGGGAATATTAAATGCGACGGTATGACCATGTGGGCCCATGTGAGCGCGATTGGATGAAAAAGCGACAAATATAAGTTGTTTTTAAATAGCGGCGTAGTTATTCTGAATTATCTTATCTTGTTGGAATACCGGTGGTTAAAACACACTAATCTGGCGTTGTTGAGCGATGGCACACGGTATTGCACCAATTATTGATTCTTACGTGAAGAGCCTTTACTCGATAATGGTTACGATAATTCTTTATTCGATATTTTATTGAGTTAATAATTCTTTGCGTTGATATTTTATATTCTTGTTGTTTGATAATTGTCATTACATAGTATTTTTCATTATCGAAGCAATAATTCATATTATCTGAATAATATTATTAGATAACATTATTGGCAATGTCTAGAAAGTTACATCTAAGGAGAGGTTTGATCATCTAATTGCGGCGCATGATGAAGAAAATTCTTATTGGAAAGCCCCTCTTTCTGAGGAGCTGCACAGGTTGTCGATATTGTGATTACATAATATTATTTGTGAATAATTAATTATTGATTTATACGATGAGGAAAATATTGATTTTATGTGGATATAGATGGAAAAAATTTTAAAATGACAATTGTTGAAAATTAATATTTTATCTTTTACGATAAAATAATTCATTTAAATATATTATTTTAATAATATATTAACGGTGATATTTTACAATGAATGTGGGATATATGAGTATATGAGGAGGAAGAGTATTTTTGTGGCATTAAATGTTTAACACATGTTTTGTGTGTTGGTGGACCAATTATTATTAATAGAAATTTGATTATAGCTTGTAAAATCACCCGTTTGTGGATTTGGTCAATTTCTATTTGGAATTTGGAAAAACTTTCTTCTGCAAAGTTGTAGAAAATTGAATTTCCTATAAAAACTCATGAGATTCAATTTTCTGATGAAAGGGCTATTTATTATGAATTATTGAAGTTAGAAACTCAAAATAATTGATTTTGGGAGTTTAAATTATTTTTTGTTAAGAAAAACGTTTTTGTATTTTTTGGACATCATTAACATGTGTGGCTGGTGTTTTGACCAAAAGGTGGGCTAAGGAAAATTTGTATAATTATATTAATATTATATTAAATTTTACGCTTTGGTGTTCTAGCGATTTCTATAAATAGGGTCTTGGGTTAGAATTGAAAATCACACGAAGCTGAAGTTTTCTCTCTATTTCTCTCTCGATATTTTGGCGTATTCTTGTGAGTATTTTGAGTATACTTTGAGTATTGATATCGATTTGTGCAAGTTCATTCGGTTTATTCGGTCGAAATCTTCTTTCTTTTGAGTAAGGGATATTATTTTTTTTTAATAATGATATTATTTCTTGATATCATTATCTTTGAAATATTGATCTGAAGTTTTATCAAATTTGGAACTTTTTCATGTCGGGGTTACTATTCATGGGTTCTTATTTGAGTTCTTATTCACGAGTTCTTATTAAGCGAGTTCTTATTCACGATTCTTATTCATTCAGTACTTATTAATGAAAAGCGTGAAGATGTTTTTGTGGAATTTCTATCTTTTGGTGTTGTCGGAGTTACTATTCACGTATCTGACCTATTCACGTATCTGACACTATTCACGTATCTGACCTTATTCATAGAAAAATAAAATTTTTCTTTTTGTCCAAAATATCTATTACGGATCTAACTTTCTGATTGTATCCATGTTTTGATCATTCTTGAATTTTACACCACTATGATTATTTTTGAGGTATTTTTGGACGTGGATAAAACCAAATCTGAATCCTTAATCCTTAATCCTTGTCATTTTGTTTCCTTTGGATTCGTTTCTTTAAAAAAAATATTTTTCATCATCCTCGGTCTTAAATGATGATATTATGGAATATCTTTGGCTTTATAGTCAAAGATGAATGATTTCTTAAGAATATCTTTGGCTGTAGTGCAAAGATGAATGATTCTGAAGAATATCTTTGGCACATAGTGCAAAGATGAGCAGTGTTTAAATGAACATGACCAGGTGATGAATATCTTTGGCACATGTGCAAAGATGAATATTTGATTCGGATGTATATTGATTGATGTTCTGAGGGGATAAAAGATGAGCGATGAACTTTTAAATTCATACATAGAAGATAGTAGTTTGCATTCTCTACTTAACTCTTACAATGAATTATTATTTCATTGCGAATATTGATTTAAAATTTGTTGTCTATTGTATTACATTATATTTTTTCCTGTTGAAGACTAACGATAATTTGTTGTATATTATCTTAGTCATAATATTCTTCTTGAGCTAGTTGAGCTCACCCTTTTCCTTTTTGTTCCATTTTTCTCGGGGAGGCGAGAATATAAGCGAGTGCAGTCGGGGTATGGAATGAAGGTTTTAGAAAGGATTGTTTAGTAGTCCTCACCATTTTGTAAATTAATGTATCGATAAATGTGATGAGGATTTATTTGAGTATAGATATTATGCAGAAGATAATATTTGTATTCAAACTCACGAGTTTCTTGTTGTAATAATAAAGTTGTAGTTGTTTACATACCATGTATTGTGACTTCGAGAATAGGTGATGTATACTATTTTGGGGCGTCGCGGTTAGTATCGAGCTTAGGGATATGATCTCTGGCGGAGATCGGGGAATAGAACTAGGAGGGAGGCAGAGTAAATCCTTGCTAGTGTGTCTACTAAGCTTATTTGTTAGTTGGTCGATATATAGGGATATTATGTGATATATTGATTTCCTTAATTAACCCTTGTTTTATGGCGGTATTTGAGAATGTCGTGAGAATATTAACGATGGAGTAAATGAGGCCAGTGGAGATGCTGTCTTTACCAGCGAGGAGAGCGTCTGACAGTGTGGCAATGTACCTCCTGTGAACAACACCGTTGAAGCGAGATGATGAGCGAGGGGATGTTTAGAAGTTTTTTGCGATTCATGCAAAATCGGACGAGGAAATTCGTGTTCAAAATCTGAGGAGAAATGATAGCAATTCACGGGTTGTCACTGACCAAGCGATTTAAAGTTGGGACCACGAAATTTAAGGAAAGCGGATCCGATCATGGCGGAAGCATGGGTCGAAACAAATTACGAAGATATTCGATGTCTTGGGATGCGGAGAAGAACGAAGGTTCCATTCGCCACCTTTATGTTAAAGTGGCGAAGCGGACTTTGGTGGGAGTGCGTGAAGCGCACCCATCCGGCTTTTCGGCATGTCTTGGGAGGCGTTTGAAAGCTATTTAATGACAAATACTTTCACGAAAGTGTTAAATCGTATGAAGGAAGTGGAGTTCATCAGATTGGAACAAAACAACATGGCGGTGTCTCGATCGAGGCAAAGTTTGCGAGTTATCGAGTTTTGCACCTCATTTGGTGGAGAATGAGGAGCGTTATGGCGGGATGTTTCTTAGAGGTTTGAAACCGGCGTCGTCGATATCTCATTTCTCATAAATTTTCTCTTTATTGAGATGTTGTAAGCGAGGGCTCGATTATTAGGCGAGATACTTGAAATACGGTCGGTTGAGGACCCTGACGAGGATCGTGTCGGAGATAGCGATCAGCGAGAATAATGATAACTGCGGAGAAAAGCGAGAATGAGGCGAAAAATGGTAACCACTCTGGTGGTAATCATAGCCATGAAAATAGAAGAAGCGAGTCGGGGAGATTTTAAAAGAGGAGATTTAACGACGACCGTATGAAGATAGCGATCTTGGCGTGACAAGCGGTTCTAAGGGAGGAGAAACGACCACCGGTCGTATCTTCTAAATCACGGAAAAAGAGGACATATCGGTCAAGCGCCCTAGCAGTTCAAGGTATGCTATAATTGTGGAAAGGAAGGACATATAAACTCGAATTATCGATGTGAAACCTAGTTCAGTGAGGGCGGTGACTCGAAAAATCATCCCGAAAAAATCAAAAATCAGCGATTAGGGAAGAAGCGTTTGTTGTGGTTGGTCATAATCACGAGAAACCCAAGCGAGGTGATCATCACGGGTAAAATATTTATAAATTCTTGCGAAGTTTATACCTTACTTGATCTGGGTGCTACCCATTCATTTATCTCTCTGCGTGTGCTCAGCGTTTAAACTTGACTCAGGAGAAATTAGACTTTGACTGTCTGTGGAAACTCAGTTAGGAGAAACTTTCATCACATCCTTTGTTTATAAATCTTGTTTGATTCAAGTTGGCACCATTACCTTACACATTGACCTTATCTCTTTAAAGATACTTGCTTTTGATGTGATTTTAGGGATTGATTGGTTAACTACTCATCATTTTAAAAATTGATTGTTTTAAATAAGGTTGTTAGTTTTCATATTCTAACCAACTTTTTTATGCAATTCAAGCAACTAAACCATTAAAATCGATCAACATCATATCTAATCATAAAAGCTATTCGTTTATTAAAAAAGCGGATGTCAAGCTTTCTTAGCCCATGTTATGGATTTGAATAAAGACACGTCAAATTTGAATGATATTCTGTTGTTATTGACTTTCTGGCGTATTTCGAGAAGAACTTCCGGTCTACCCCGAGCGTGAAGTTGAATTCTTTATTGATCTTGAACACAGTACAAAGCCCATTTCTAAAACCCCATATCGAATGGCTCTATTGAACTTGAGGAGTTAAAGGTCCAACTACGAGGAATTGTTGGACATCGGTTTCATTAAATCTAGTACATCTCCTTGGGGTGCTCTGTTTTATTAAGTAAAGAAGAAAAGGCGGGGTATCGACTTTATGTATTGACTATCGGGGATTGAACCATGTCACCATCGAGAATAGGTATCCTCTACCTCGTATTGATGACTTGTTTGACCGATTCAAGGGCACATTCTTTTCAAAAATTGATCTTAGATTACGGATATCATCGGTTTGAAGATTAAAAGCGAGGATATTCAAAGGCGCCTTGAAACTTCGGTATGGGCATTATGAATTCTTAGTCATGTCTTTTCGGACTAACTAATGCTCTGCGACTTTCATGGATATGATGAGCCAGAGTATTCGAGGAATATTTGGATCGATTAGATTGTTGTCTTTATTGATGACATTCTCATATATTCAAAAGCGTGAAGATCATGAGCACCATTTGAAATTTGGTACTCGAAACCTTCGTGAAAACCAACTATATGCCAAATTGAAGAAATGTGAGTTACGGCTTGAGAAGTAGCATTCCTTGGGCGCGTGGTGTCGAAACATGGAGTATCTGTTGATCCGGCGAAGATTGAAGCAATCTGAAGTTAGGACAATAAAAGTCGGTGGTTGAAATCGTAGTTTTTGGGCTTAAATTTGGTTATTATCGGAGATTAGTGGAAGGTTTTCTCGAATCGCTACTTCATTAACCATTAACTTCGGAAGGATACAAAATTCGTTTGGAGTGAAGAATGCGAGAAGAGTTTCCAAGAGCTTAAGAGAGACTTATTTGGCACTTTTCTAACAATACCATCTGGTTGGATGGATTTGTTATCTCTGACGATACTTGAGGCAAAGGGTTAGGATGTGTTCTCATGCAGCGTGGGAAAGTCATAGCTTTGCCTCGCGACAACTTAAAAGAGTATGAGAGGAATTATCCTACTCGTGATCTAGAGTTAGCGGCCCGATCGTTCAGCGCTAAAGATATGGAGCACTATATCTATATGGGGAGAAAGTGGAGATATATTCAGACCATAAAAAGCCTTAAATATTTCTTCACTCAAAAAGAACTCGACATCTGGCGGCGGACGTTGGCTCGAACTATTGAAGACTACGACCACACTATTGATACCATCACGTAAAAGCGAGCGTGCGTGGTAGTGCGCGTTGAGTAGAAGATCATATCTTGCGGGCAGAGTGCGATGATGTCAAGTATCGCGTAGAGCCAACTTTAATAGAAAAAGTTAAGGTTGCTCGAGCCAGGGGCAGGAGGTGATCGTGTATGAAGAAAAAGTACAAGAAGGAGCTATTAGGGCGAGAATTGATGAAGAAGGAATACTTGAGTCCACTCTGAGACTTTGTGTTCTAACGACTCGATTTGAAGTCTGAAGATTATGATGGAGGCACCTGTCGCCATTTGCAATCCATCTGGAAGTACTAAAATGTATCGTGATCTTGACATACATTTTGGTGGAACAATATGAAGAGAGAGATTGCAAAGTTTATCTCGATGTGTTTAACTTGCCCGCGTGTAAAGGCGGAGCATCTTGTACCTAAGGGTCCGTTGCAACCACTTGAGATTCGGAATGGAAGTGGGAACACATTACTATGGATTTAGTTCGGGTCTTCCTACGGTTTCTCAAGGCATCAATCTTTATTTGGGTTATTGTTGATAGATTAACCAAGTGCTGCTCATTTCTTGCCGTCACGGGAGACTTATTCCTTGAGCGTCTTGCTAGTATGTGCGTGAATGAGATTGTGAGGTTGCATGGCATGCTGTATCCATAGTTTGGATCGTGACCCAAGATTCACTTCAAGATTTTGGGTTAGCTTGCAAAAAAAGCTATGGAGCGCAGTTTGCGATTTAGTTGACATACCATCCCCAAGCAGACGGACAATCGAGAGAGGACTATTCAAACTCTTGAAGATTTATTAAGACTACGTGTCCTGACTTCAAGGGTAGTTGGGATAAGTATTTACCATTGGTGGAATTCTCCTACAACAGCGATTATCGAGCAAGTATATAGGTGTGGCTCCATTTGAAGCATTATATGGGCCGAAAATGTGGTTCTCGATATGTTGGGATGAGGTGGGTGAAACAACATTGTTGGGACCCGAGTTAATACGTATGACTCTAGAAAAGATCCAAATGATTAACAACGTATACAAAGCGGCACAAGATCGACAAAAAAGAGTTATGCGGATCTTCATCGAAAGGGCGTGGAATTTAATGTAGGGGATCATGTATTGTTGCGAGTTGCTCCGTGGAAGGAGTTACAAGATTTGGGAAGAGAGAAAGCTCGATCCACGATTTATTGGTCCATTTCAAATTCTTGGCCAAGAGTAGGAAATGTAGCTATAGACTTGCATTACCTCAGAATATGTCTCGTGTTCATAATGTGTTTCACATATCGTACTTAAATAAATATGTGAAAGACCGAACCACGTTATTGAGTTAGAAGCAGGACGAGATAGCCAGAAGACTTAACGTGTGAGGAGGTACTGTCAAGATCTTGGATAGGAAGGAGCATGTCCTACTGCATGAAAATTCGTATACCACAAGTTAAAGTTTTGTGGAGGAATCATGCTATAGAGGAAATGACACAGGGAGTTGGAAGCGGAAATGAAAGCGAGGTATCCTCACCTTTTGAAACACACCGAGTCGTCGTCGATTTAGAGGGCGAAATTTCATAAGGAGGGAGGTTGTAAGACCCAGAAAATTTTTTAAATAAAAGGAATTTCCTTTATTTATTATTTTGAAATAGTAAGGGTTGATTTGATTAATGTGGATAGTTAAGGGTTAAATCATGAAATATTTCAAAATAAGCAGTGGTTATAAAATATTCATTGTTGTCGGGGAATATTAGTTTGGTGGTGGAATATTAAATCTTTGTCGGGAATATTAAATGCGACCAGTAGCGACCATGTGTGGCCCCATGTGAGCGATTGGATGAAGAAAGCAGACAAATATAAGTTGTTTTTAAATAGCGGCGTAGTTATTCTGAGATTATCTTGTTTGGAATACCGGTTGGTTAAAACACACTAATGTCTGCGTTGTTGAGCGATAGCACAGTATTATTGCACCAATTATTGATTCTTACGTGAAGGCACTACTTTCGATAATGGTTCTGATAATTCTTTATTCGATATTTTATTGAGTTAATAATTCTTTGCGTTGATATTTTATATTCTTTGTTGTTTGATAATTGTCATTACATAGTATTTTTCATTATCGAAAGCAATAATTCATATTATCTGAATAATATTATTAGATAACATTATTGGCAATGTCTAGAAAGTTACATACAGGAGAGGTTTGGTCATCTAATTTACTTGCGCCGATGAAGAAATTCTTATTGGAAAGCCCCTCTTTCACAGGGCTGCACAGTTGTCGATATTGTGATTACATAATATTATTTGTGAATAATTAATTATTGATTTATACGATGAGGAAAATATTGATTTTATGTGGATATAGATGGAAAAATTTTTAAAATGACAATTGTTGAAAATTAATATTTTATCTTTTACGATAAAATAATTCATTTAAATATATTATTTTAATAATATATTAGCGGTGATATTTTTTACAATGAATGTGGGATATATGAGTATATGAGGAGGAAGAGTATTTTTGTGGCATTAAATGTTTAACACATGTTTTGTGTGTTGGTGGACCTGATTATTGGTAGAAATTTGATTATAGCTTGTAAAATCACCCGTTTGTGGATTTGGTCAATTTCTATTTGGAATTTGGAAAAACTTTCTTCTGCAAAGTTGTAGAAATTGAATTTCCTATAAAAACTCATGAGATTCGAATTTTCTGATGAAAGGGCTATTTATTATGAATTATTGAAGTTAGAAACTCAAAAATAATTGATTTTGGGAGTTTAAATTATTTTTGTTAAGAAAAACGTTTTTGTATTTTTTTGGACATCATTAACATGTGTGGCTGGTGTTTTGACCAAAAGGTGGGCTAAGGAAAATTTGTATAATTATATTAATATTATATTAAATTTTACGCTTTGGTGTTCTAGCGATTTCTATAAATAGGGTCTTGGGTTAGAATTGAAAATCACACGAAGCTGAAGTTTTCTCTCTATTTCTCTCTCGATATTTTGGCGTATTCTTGTGAGTATTTTGAGTATACTTTGAGTATTGATATCTGGTGCAAGATTCATTCGGCGTTATTCGGTCAATCTTTCTTTTTTTTGAGTAAGGGATATTATTTTTTTTCGTAATGATATTATTTCTTGATATCATTATCTTTGAAATATTGATCTGAAGTTTTTATCAAATTTGGAACTTTTTCATGTATGGGGTTACTATTCATGGGTTCTTATTCATGAGTTCTTATTCACGAGTTCTTATTAAGCGAGTTCTTATTCACGAGTTCTTATTCACGAGTACTATTAATGAAGCGTGAAGATGTTTTTGTGGAATTTCTATCTTTTGGTGTCGAGATTACTATTCACGTATCGGCCTTATTCACGTATCTGACACTATTCACGTATCTGGCACTATTCATAAAAATAAAATTTTTCTTTTTTGTCCAAAATATCTATTACGGATACTAACTTTCGATTGTATCCATGTTTTGATCATTCTTGAATTTTACACCACTATGATTATTTTTGAGGTATTTTTGGACATGGATAAAACCAAAATCTGAATCCTTAATCCTTAATCCTTGTCATTTTGTTTCCTTTGGATTCGTTTCTTTAAAAAAAATATTTTACATCATCCTCGGTCTTAAATGATGATATTATGGAATATCTTTGGCACATGTGTCTGAAGATGAATGATTTCTTAAGAATATCTTTGGCACATAGTGCAAAGATGAATGATTTGAAGAATATCTTTGGCTGTAGTGCAAAGATGAGCAGTGTTTAAATGAACATGACCCGGTGATGAATATCTTTGGCTGTAGTGCAAAGATGAATATTTGATTCGGATGTATATTGATTGATGTTACGAGGGATAAAAGATGAGCGATGAACTTTTAAATTCATACATAGAAGATAGTAGTTTGCATTCTCTACTTAACTCTTCTAATGAATTATTATTTCATTGCGAATATTGATTTAAAATTTGTTGTCTATTGTATTACATTATATTTTTCCTGTTGAAGACTAACGATAATTTGTTGTATATTATCTTAGTCATAATATTCTTCTTGAGCTAGTTGAGCTCACCCTTTTCCTTTTGTTCCATTTTTCTCGGGGAGGCGAGAATATAAGCGAGTGCAGTCGGGGTATGGAATGAAGGTTTTAGAAAGGATTGTTTAGTAGTCCTCACCATTTTGTAAATTAATGTATCGATAAATGTGATGAGGATTTATTTGAGTATAGATATTATGCAGAAGATAATATTTGTATTCAAACTCACGATTTCTTGTAATAATAAAGTTGTAGTTGTTTACATGTTTCTTGTTGTAATAATAAAGTTGTAGTTGTTTACGTACCATGTATTGACTCGGAATAGGTGATGTATACCTATTGTTGAAAGATTAAATATGTGTTGATTAAAAATAAAATGATTTGTGGTACTATTTATTCAATCCTCGATGTATATAAAAGAGTCATTATGAGACGTTTGTGGTAAGTTTGATTATTTTATGGGGGGCCCATATGTCATCATCTAAGAGTCTCTTCGTCAATAGTAATTACCTTCGTCAATAGTAATTACCTTTGTGAATAATAATTACCTTCGTCGATAGTAATTACCTTTACCGGACGTCGAACCACTTGTCGTTTCACATTACAAAGCGTCGAACCACTTGTGGTTTCACATTCTGACGTCGAACCACTTGTCGTTTCACATTACAAGGTCAAACCACTTTTCTTTTCACATCACCACTCGTCGAAGCCACTTGCATTTTCATATGGCGGTCTTTAAGCTAGAAATCTTCTATAAATAGAGGCCTAGTGCTTCATTATTTTCACGAATTCATTCAAGCTATAGAGAGAAAGTATAGAGAGAAAAGAGAAAAGAAGAAGAGTATTTTGTTACTACACTACTCTCTGATTATTCAATCTCCTACCAAAAGTAAGGGGTGTTATTCTTTCTTATTCATGAAGAGAATGTTGTTATTCCATTGCTTATTATTACATTGGAATAACTTTGTATCGTGGTTTACCCTATACTTGGTGACATTCTTCTATTATTCTATTGGAACATCACATGCATGTGTTTTACACCGGACTGGTTCCGCCTTTATTATTATTCTATTGGAACATCCTGTGCATGTGTTTTACACCTGACTGGTTAAAATCTTTATTATTATTCTATTGGAATATCCTCATACATGTGTTTTATGCCGGACTGGTTCCATTCTTTATTATTACATTGGATATCACATGCATGCATTTCACGCGGGACTGGTTCCGTTATTTATTATTACATTGGAATAACTTTTGCACTTTTGTGGCGATTACATCGCATGCATGGTGATTTCTTTTGTTATTCCATTCTTTATTATACTCGGTTGGTTAAAACTTTGACTTCTATACTCCATAAAATTAGTGGAATATCCTTGATATTTGCGCTTCATCCATATCCTTTCATGGAAATATTCTTCTCGATATTCTTGAATTTTACTCTACAAAGCGATGATCATGTTGACAGATTTGGATGTTATTGGTTCCTAGATAAATTAATTCTTGAACTTGTTTTATTGAATTCTTATATCATTGTCATCATCCTCATGTTTATATTATGTTGAAAGTCATCTGTGGCTTTTGTAGTGCATGTAGATGGACTTGGTATGATTATGACCGAGAGACTATTCGATTGTAATCATGGCCGTAATGTTACAAATGATGTGGTAAAAAATTCTCGATGGTAGTAGTGCATTGATGGACGATTGTTGGCATGATCATGACCATTAATGAATACACAAATATTCTTGGCCGTAGTGCATGAATAATTATGGTCGTGATACTTAAAGAATATCCTTGGTAGTAGTGTAAGGTGATTCGATGATGTGGAATATTTATTAAAGTTGAGTCTCAACTATAACGATGATGATGAAAAACCTTTTAAAATCATAAAAGATAGTAGATTTTATTTTCTACTTAACTCTTTTAATGGATTCTTTGGTTCATTGTAGTTAAACTTGATGTTCATTATATTTTATCGGTTTAACATTGTTGAGTAGGCTAATGATAATTTATTACGCATTATCTTAGTCATAATATTTCTTCTTGAGCTAGTTGAGTTCACCCTTTCTTTCATTGTTCTCTTGAAATGAGAATATAGGCGGGACGAGTCGGGGAGCGGAGTAATGGTCCGAGGATAGCATTAGTAGTCCTCACTATTCTCGTGAAATAGTGTGATAATAATTGTAATGAGGACTCCTTTTGAGTTTGTATGATCTCTAGTAGACAATATTGTATTCAAACTCACGCTTTATATATATTATTGTACCACGCAGTTATATTAGTAAGTTGTATTTAAATTACATACCATGTATCCGACTACCCAAGATGGGTGATGTATACCTATTTTTGGGGGCGTCACATTTAGAATCTCCGCGGAAAAAGGGGATGCCTTCTTTCCCGAAGTATCTTTCGTTTTCTGCACTTCGGCAAACTGCTTCCAAAGTTCCTTTAATTCTTTTACCAGATACTCCACACCTTCTGTTTGAGATGATGCTTCTTTTTCCGGTGACTCCTTCCTCTTCTGAGTGGGCCGGTTTCTTACAACAGAACCTCCAACTTTATAGGGACTTTTCCGATGACGAGCGTCCACAGGGTGGTGTACCCTCAGTAGACTCTCGGTAGTATGACCTCTGGATATACTTCGTCTCTGAACTCGGGCGCTATAGTGAGAATGTGCAACAATAAACGCCTTCTTTGTATTCTCAGGAGTGCGATCTCTGGATCGACCTCTCCGTTCGCTTCGACCCTGCTCCTTAGAATCGACAGGGTGATGTACCCTCTTCGATCTTTGAGGAGTAGGGCTTCGGGATCTTCTTCTTTCTCGGGCTTGGCCCCGAGACTCACGTCCTGAATGAGCAGGTTTCTTCCCACTCCGATGCCTTCGTTCTTCAGACTGAACATAACTGAACTCTTCATCCCTCAACTCTACCATTCGAGCCATCTGCTCGGCTATATCCTGTCGCTGCTTCACAAGTACCTCAATAGCTCTATCTGCTTCATCTTCCATCTTAGCCAATCGGGAGGCCTTTTCGTCTTGGTCATCTCGGTATCGAGTTCTAGGCGAGGTGTCTTCTACTCGTTTCGGACCATGGCCAGACCCTTTCTCTGCTGTGAAAACTAGCTTTCGCTAGCTTTTTGCCTGACCTTCTACCGAGAATCTTCATGTGAACGTTTGAATGTTTGTCTTTGGCATGAACACTTATTGTAGGTCCCAAACGATCTTTGGCAGACACTCGTGGTGCCGATTCACTGATAACCATCGGCTGCCCTTTGGGTGTAGGTGTTCTACTCTTCACCATGAATACTAACGTAGAACAAACACAGTCTATGATTGAAAAATACTCAGGACACTGGAACTCAGCCCTCCTTCTAGCGCCAAATGTTAACGCCAAGATCTTTTCTCACGTCCCAATCACCAAGACGCGTCCGATATCCTGCACAGTTCAACAAGTCAACACCAAAAGCTTGACGGCTTGACCGCCGGGGGATAGCTCCGGTGTGAGAGTCAGTATCGGCGATCACAAGGTTAACAATGGAGGAAAATAATGTCTAGTGCTTGAGAGAGAATCCAAATTTGATTGTGTGTGGTGCCCTGTTTGTTACTTACCTTTCTTGTGTGATCTTTGCCCCATACGTACCCCAGACCCGGTTTACCGTGCCACCCACTATCTCCTGACACATTCCCCCCTCCTGGTCATCTCAGCCGAAAGCCTGTAGTTCACTTCCTCACCTGCTACCACTGTTTGCCACTGTCGGTCATCTGAGTCCCATCCTCATTAATGTCATGCAGAAAGATGGCAGATAACAGTCAACTGCTATCTTATGTAATGATTACCGGTCAAAGATGGGTTAAGTGGTAATTTGTGTAATGGATCGATCCAAGGATTTAGCCCAATACAATAAAGATGGTCCAGACTGACCGGATCCAGCCGAAATAACCCACTAATCGCAATCAAATAACTGGGCCCAAATTATTCGGCCCAACAGGACAAAAGTAACATAATTCAAGGAAAGAATCCATTAGGTCCGGTCCGATAATGAAAAGTATCATGGCCCAACAATTATGAACCACCACGGCTCTAATGTAAATGGATTCATTAATTCTTCCACAATATTTAGACCTGAATTTCCTGAGTAGAATGTATTCTGTCCTTAGATAATCCTAATCTTCTTTGCCTCAATTTAAAAATGCCTTGTTTGTACCACGGAAGTTGTTCAAGGCATGCATTTACTTTCTTGGTCTGAATATTGAACATCATCTCAAAGGCATCCTTTATATTCGCTCCACCATAAAAACCAAAGTATTATATTGATATTGAAACTCTTATTTTTCACCCCACTTTGAAAAGTTAAATACCGAGGAGAGGCTTAATGCTCTATATCAACCCACATCATCACGTTGCGTTTATGTAGAATCGATGGGCATTATTCCTTACTGATGCAGTATGGAGTTCGCATCATATATATATTCTATAACATTCTTCATTGCAGATTCAGTAACAAGAGGATATTTGAGAATCTGATATTGGTTAAGCTTGTTCTTGAGTGGAGCACTAATAACAAGACTGAAGGAATTTCCTTCCCTTGTTGTCTTTGGCTTATTAAATACAGCTGATGCTTGAATCTCCTTAATTATGCTTCTTGTTCAAGGCTATATATTTCACTGCCGTGGTAGCCTAGCTTCAAGGACTTTGTCCTTTGATCCTCAACATTTTCGAAACTTTCAATTTTTGTGATTGGAAGTGAAGTATAACACGGACCCTTAATTTGGCTGGCCATATTTCGAGAATTAGCAAAGCGATTTGACAACCGATAGCTATTTGTCAACAATCATCCTCTTGCTTATATGATTTCGGTGATTACATGGGAAGAGAAGGTGAAAGAACGTTGTAGGGTTTTGGAAGGTTTGATCGAAAATTGTTGAAATAAAATGTACACAGACTTTTTTTGGGGGGAAACTAATACTAATATCTGAACAAAACTTTGATTTAAAATATTTTATTTTATTAATTTGGAAGTAAAGAAGATTGGGACTTGTTTGATAAAAACGGAATGAAACTAAATAGTGAATATTGAATGAAAAAAGTTACTCTCTCCGTCCCATGATAAAAGTCCTTATTATTATTTTAGGTAGTCTCATGTTAAATGTCTATTTTTCTTTAATAACCAAACTTTTACACATATTTTCTTATTAGGGTGATTTATATATTCTATTACATTTTTAAAAATAATTACAACAATAGTCCACTCATAAAATTTTTACACAACTAATACACTTCCCACTTTATTTACAATATTTGTGTAATTTGAATTCCTTAATTTAAGGAATTAGTATTCAATTAAAATTCCTTAATTTATGAATTAGTTATGCCCTATCAAATTAGATATACATTTACCTTTTTCGTCTGCTCCAAGTTTTTAGAGGTTTAGTTTTAGTTTATGAAATGTTTACAAATGTTTCTCTAAATTTGGAAAAGGAGTATGCTAGTAATTTTTGTTACGTAAATGTTGATTGAATTGTTATGGTAGGATGTTTCATGGTTTCTCTTGTTTGATGTAATATGCCTCTTAGGCATAAGTTGATTATCTATGTTTGTAGGTTTCGATTCATTCTATTTTGTTGGCTCTGTTGATGTAGGAGTGAAACTTGTTGGTACTATAAGTTCTCATTATTTGACTCAATTGAATTTGGGTCTCATTTGCACTATCGTTGCAGATGGACTTTGTTCTTTTCTCTTATCATAAATGGTTCCAGATAAGACCGCCTCTTGAAGGTATGCCCCATCTCACCTCTATTCACCACAAATTTTCAATTTTTTATATATTACGTGGGTTTCAAGAGTGTAACTAATTCAGCTTTTATTAAGTTACCAATTATTTTGAATGTGATGCGATTGGTAGCCAAAACCTTTATTCGATTGGTTCTAAACTTTCGCATCAAGAATTAACAATTTATACTCAGCACACCTTCAATTTTTCACCTTTACACATTCAATTTTTTCATATTACGTTGGGTATCCAAGGTAACTAATTAAGTTTTAGTAAGTTACCAATTATTTTGAATGTGATTCAGGTTGGTAGCCAAACCTTCATTCAATTGGTAGCCAAACCTTCATTCAATTGGTTGCCAAACTTTCGAATAAAATGTAACAATTCAATTTTATTAAGTTACCAATTTCGTTTGAATGTGATGCGATTTTAGTAACCAACCATTCATACAAAGGTAACCATTTTATTATTTATGAGAAACAAAATAGTTATAAAAAAAAATTCGAGAACATTATTAAATACATTTATTTATTTTTAAACTTTTTTGTAGAAGCGAATCTTCTTCTTATTCTCATTGGCGTTTTGGACAATGACGGAGATTCATGCATGCAGTATAGCGGCGAGTATGTGAGGTGTAAGCGGCGGTGTAGCGGTGGACTATTATTTCAAAGTGTATGTGAGGAGATGAAGATTTGAATTTGAATATTTAAATTTGAATTATTATTTTGAATTTGAATTTATTTTTGTTGTTAGATCTAAATATTTGAATTTGAATTATTAATTATGGCGATTATTTGTCCTCGATTTTAGGTTTTCTTATTAATGTGAATTGTACTATTTTTGTAATATGAGTTCTCTTTTTGTAATTAGTTGGTTGATCTTAACTTTTCTTTGTAATTATTTTCTTTTTATTGTATACTTATGTAAAGAACCCTTCTTATTATAAATGGCATTAAATATCTTATACTTTTTTATTCTAATTCTCTCCATATTTAATGACATTATTATGGGCAATTTTGTCATTTCATTCATCTTCTTAATATACGTGAAACATCTGAATTTTTGTTATTTTATCCCTCTAAAAAAAATTTAAAATTGTTATAAATTTATTTAATATTACTTAATATAATAGTTAATATTATAAAAAAAATTACTTCATTCAGCAGCCCATTCAATTAAAAAAAATGATACTAAATTATTCAACCCAAATCATTTGAATAGTTTACCGATTCAACCATTTAATGCTAATCAAACAACCTCTAACGTTTTAGACTAAAATTTTAAAGTCGTTAAATTCTAAATTCGATTATCACCACCATTTCTAAGTTTATATAAACTTTGTTATACATTATCACCTTGGGAAGAGTTAAACTGAATTACAAATACAATATATTTTTATAATCAAATATATAATTAAAATTGTCACTTAACTTAACGGTTAAAACTGAGATTTCAAGTTCAATTATCATTTAGAGAGTTTATGAAGTTTGTTTCCATTTTTATGTAAAATTTATTTGGTTTATGAGTTTAATAATTTTAATATTAATAAATTTACATTAACTATAAGATATTATAATAACAATTAATGAGGTCTAAAATATAAATAATAATTATCGTATCCAGCATTCTCACAACTTAGCAAGCTTGTGATCTTTATTTCACAAGTATGTGCCCGTATTTGATCAAACTTTCCATTGAATTTTAATGAGAGATGCCATGTTCAAGCGGGAATCAAAAATTTCCATTGAATTTTAAGCATTTAAACTGTACACTGAATGCTGGCGGACAGGGATGCTGGATAATTGGAGAGACTGAAAACTTTCAGAATAAGGTTGAACTGAAACATTTATACCATCATAAATTACACTAATCCATAACTCACAAATACTCGTAATAAAATGAAAAAATAAATCCATAACTCATCATGTTGTATCAGCTGGCAATGTCACGAAACCATAATACAGAGATAGAAAAGAAAGAGAACAAAAAAAACTGACCGAGGTACCCAAAACTTCCTCAAGTCTTCTTCCATCTCCTTCTCACGCTTCTTCAAACAAAAACAAGAAAATTACTCATGCAGGAAGAAATGCATTTACAAAGATGGAATAGACACCGAACTAGCAAGAGTTGAACAAGGAACATCATCAGGAAGGCTACCACTCGCCTTGTAATCAGCTCCTGGACTGCTCCCTGAACTGCTGTTTGAAACCGACACAAATGTCGCCTTCTGCAGGACACCTGTTGGGGATGATCCCAGCTGAGAGCGGCCATCCCACGCTTCAGTCATGAGGTTCAGCACCGACGAGCTCTTGTTGGCTTCCACTGAAGTAGGGATGCTGTTCAGGGCCTCTCCCAGAGGACCTCCCATTGAATTTCCCCAAGCGACTGGAATCCAGTTTGTTGGCTTTTTAATTGGGTCATTGCTTGCCCCTAAACTCATATTGATAGAATCAAGCTCACTTAGAGGCATCAAGGTGAATTTCTCTTGGCGAGGGGAATTTAAGCATGATGAGAAATCGCAGGAAGCCATAGGGATGGACATTGAGAGCCGAGTCCAGTCTGATTTAAATTCTTCAGGCCAAGAGACAGTGGGACGATCAGACTGGTTCTTAGGCAAATCATTCATGAAATGGCGAAGTGGTTGCTTGTGATGTGTTTCTTGATCACTGAAACTCAAGAACGACTCGCAGTTTCTAGGATTGCTATAGGAACTTTTATCCGAAGGATATATAAGGGAGGTAGAGGAGTCAATGCTGAACTCTGGCTGAGAGGACCCTCCAATGGGGACATGTTGCTTTGGAATGGAGAACGGATCATCTTTAGACTTCGAGTTTATGATAGGAGATATCATTGACTGGCCCTGGGTGCCTTGCATTCTGCCAGAGACATGCAAAATGTAAGCACAAAATATAGAATATAAGTGTCAAAAGGGAAACACAAAAATAAAAGGGAAAAGGAAAAATAAAAGGAGAACTGTTGGAAACAGTCACAAGTATCCATGAAAATCATGGAGAACAGTTGTGTTTCCTACCATAGAGGCCAAAATTTGGATATTGGACTAATAATGAAATCCTCATAGAGAAGGAATCTTAAGCTCTGCTACTCGGACTAGTCACTTTCACTAAATAAAGGATGAAATAATGGGGTCTACTGCAACAGCCAAAATAAAAAAAGGGGTCTCCTTCAAAGCAAAAAGAAAAGAAAGTTTAGAAATATGCATTCTATTTCATAGCAATGCTAGTTTAATGAAATGAATAACAGACAATGAGGAGAAAGCAAGCTTAACATCCATTAAAAAAAATTACATGTAAAGTAAATCAATCAAATTAATCATTCACCTGTTGACAACAGCATTGGTGGAAGGATTTGCAGTGGTAGGCTGCAAACTCTTGAACTGGTGCTGCGTTGGACCCAGGCTTTCGGATGTGCCACTGCTGCACATCACCGATGCTGATGGCGATGAAGCAATCTGCACCACCTTTGTACTAATAGTTCCAGTAGCAACTTGGCCATTATGGCCTTCCACAGGCTTTCTTGAACGATGGCGGCCCCTGTTTATATGCCGTTCACAGTATTTCTGGTCTGGAACGGCTTCTCTTGAACACCGCCATTTCTTCCCATCTGTTCGACGACACCTCCCAGGCTCAGGATCGGTGCTGCCAGATAAACCAAGATGAAAAGTACCCCATCCGACTGAATGCACCAGAAGTAAAGAAATTAAAAGAGAGAGAGAGATTAGACATTTTTCTTTTTCTTTTTCTTTTTTTTGGGGGGGTCGGGGTAGATGCGAGCTAATGGGTTCAAAATAAAATAGGAGTATCCAGAACCAGTAGATGGAACTACTTAAGCTAATGTAGCAAAAAATATTAGGATAATATTCCTAATATTTTAGGAGATAGATAAACAAGTTCATGATTATTGCATATAAAATAAAAAACTGCTAAAAGAAGAGAAGACTTGGACTTGGTAGATGAACGAAATTAACATAACACTACACACATGACAGTTCCTGAAGCTAACCAATTAGAGATGTCATTGTCTAAGTAAGACCATTTACATATTAAAAATACAGATTGAGATCAAAATTTGAATGACAAAGAAGGGACTTCAACTCTTTGAGTTAAAAAAGTACAGTAAACTTAAATCCATTTTTCCAATATACTTTGCAACTTGAGTGAATGGAAATTTTAGTGCGTATATGATGGAAAGAAATAACTTTATTTTTATAGGTTTGAAAAATTTAAAAGCGTTATGGCTTACTTGAATTGGGGCATAAGATCCAGAAGAAGACACCACATATACAAAAGGGTCGAGAGATTTCTGGATTTGAATGAGCAAATGTGATGGAATGGGCACATTTGCTAGAATGTATTTGTAAATTAAGGCCTGGAGTTCCAGCTCCAGCCACTGGGACGGTGTAAATGGACCTTTGCACCTAGTAGAAGGACCATGCATCCCACCATGGGACCCTCCAGAGCCATACCCTTAAAAAACAAAGAAGTAAAAGATAAGTTAAAGATCCATTTGAAAAGAAAAGTTGATAGATAGAGAATAAAAAACAAAAGAAAGCATAAATTAGAAGTGACAAGTAAGGTATATGAAAAAGAACGTGTGAAAAAAAAAAAAAACCGTTTCAAGTGATGAAAAAAATAAAATTTAGTATCTGAATAACCAGAAGAATCAGAGGCAAAGTTAATCATCAACATTATTTATGAAGCTATAATTTCATGAAAATTTTCAACTTTTTGACAGAAAGATTAGATATGGAACAGGAGACAAATAATAGTAGTAACACTCGGAAAGAAATGAAGACCAATAAACATGAGTCTCTTCTCACAACTAGTCTTTTTGATACCATAGTAGGCGTTTTCCTTCATAATCTATTAGTCTGTTTAATATATATCAAATCTTATAATAGAAAGATCAAGTCTTTTTAAAGCACACCAATTTTTGATGCTAATGAAAAGAGACCCCCCACCCATTATAAAGCACTTGTCCAATAGTATTATTAACAAACTCATTTCTTGGTAAATTAATAGAAACCTAAACAAATTTGAACAAATTAAACCCTTATTTGAAAAAACATGTAGTACATTAATTACCTCCTTGCTGACAGAAAAGAAAGGGCGTCTCTGGAATGGATCGACAAGGTGGAGTAGAACCGTTCTTGGGTGGGAATGGATTGGGCGAAGAAAAGCTGAGCATGGCGGGTTGTCCGGCGGCGAGCAAAGAGTTAGTAGATCTCTGCAATATTCTAGTGGGGGCTTCAAGTTGCGGATCATCAGGCAGGCTGATTGACTTGGAGTGTTTCCAGTCATGTTCTGATGGAATGAGAAGCCCAGATCCATCGAGGGAAAACATCCCGCAGCTGACCCTTGGAGCGCCACTGGAAGAGGACGCCATAGCTCCATCATCATCTGCACCCACAAAATCATTAAAACTCACCGGCCCAAAATCCATACCTCAAAACCCAGCCAATCTACACAATCTGCTCCACAGAGCATGAGTAATTCATGGCAAACATGTTATGTTTTGAAAAAAAATTGAAACGGGAAAGAGATAAAAGCGGAGCTGAAGGTGAGAGAGAGAGTGTGTTCGAAGCTGATTTATAAAGCACCCAGATTTGAGAAACAAAAAAATTAATAAAAATAATTGCAGAGAGAGTGAAACTAAGGCGCAGACAAAGATTAAGATTAGGAGTATCCAACTTGGACTTGGTTTCCCAAGGAGGAATTGATGTTTGATCAATGATAACATAATTATCAAAATCAAAATCAAAATCAAAATCAAACCTGTTATCCCAATGCTGGATGATGCTAGGAGATTAAATAAAATGAATTACATCATTTTATTTTTTAACAGTGTAAGAATGTGTGTCCATGGATTACATTGATCCGTGCATGATGAATGTTAATATTTGATATTAATTTAATATGTGGTTGTTTAATTTTAAAAATTAAATTATATTTTTAATTTTAAAATATATGGAGCACTATATAATAAGTAGACTAGTACTGTAACTTTAAAAAAAATTGTGCACTTAATTTGTCTTATTATGTTAACTATCAAATCAATCACTATGTACGCTTCATTTGCCAAAGTCATCCATGAATTGCAGTAGTATGTCTGTTTATTAAGTACTAGTAGTCGTAGTAACTACTCCTAAGAGTAATTGAGTAGTACTAGTATTAGTATTATTGTCCTCCACTACAGTATTAATTGTCTTTAATCTACATTTATTTATTTTTTGGGAAAAAAACAAGAGATAAGGATCAGTTTGCGAGGCATAAATATCCCCTCAGCCTTATCTTTCCCCTAATAAATGTACATTCACAGTACCAGCATCGAGTAAAATATTATGTGACAATATAATTAATCAATAATATTATTAAGTAAAATAAAAAATTTACATCATAATTTAAATTTTAAAATTTGTACAATAATTAAATTAAAATTACATGAAACTCTTTTTTATCATTTTTTTTGGTTTATAAAATGGAGGGAGTAGTATAATAGCTTGAGTTTGTGCTTAATGAATCGATTGTTCCTATTTATAATTAAAGGTGTAAATAAATCTAGTCGAGTATTGAGTTATTTATATTTGGTTCATAAAATTTATCGAATAAAAAATAAAGTTTGATTAAGCTCATTTAAATAACGAGTCGAGCACAATCTCGAATCAAGCTCGAATAGTTTAAACTTTTTAAACGCATATGATCTTAATATTAATGGAAAAATGCAATTTGAAGAGATTCGAGTAATTTATCGAACATTAAAATTTTCTCATATTTGAATTATTTATATTTCGAATCGAATTTTTAGTCGAGCGAGTGCAAATCGAGCCCGAACTGTTTACTCGTTTTATAACCTTACTTCTAACTGATTACGAGCACTAAAATATTGTTGGGTTAAATAAATTTTGATTACTAATTACTCCGTCCCATAATATATGATGTTTTAGAGTTATGCACAAAAATTAAGGAAATGATTGTATAGTATTAAATATAATATGAATTATCTATAATACCCTTAAATTCTCATAATTATCATTTTTATCTCATACTTTCATTCTCATCGATAACCTTTTTATGAGGGGTAATTTTGAAAAGATTATACTCCCTTTCGTTCCTTAATATAAGTCGTTTTAGAAAAATATTTTTATTCCTTAATATAAGTCGTTTTAGAATTTCAAGTAAGTATTAATTGCTTAGTTTCCAATATTATCCCAAAGTATTAAATGTAACTTTGGTTTCTACTATTTTCTCATCTAATAAATAACATTCTCTTATTCCAATACAAGGGCAAAATAGACAATTGATATTATAGTTAATGCTATACAATCATTTCCTTAATACTTGTGCACAATTCTAAAACGATCTATATTAAGGAACGGAGAGAGTAATTAATTTTTCTAGATTATATAAAATGACAAATAATTGTAAAAAAATAAAATCATCTAAAACTTAATGAGTGAATGGAATGGAATGGAATGGTTGATTTAAATTACCGTCCCTACTCCCTACTAATTACTACTACAATCAAACTGCTTAATCAAGGGTGCGAGCCAAAACTTGATTTAAATCGCCATCCCTACTAGTAATTAGTTGTTGTGAATGGTTGAGTTGTAATGAGATTCAAGTTGAGTCATGTTCAAAGTAGATTCATAGAGTAATGGAGTATGTTAGTTGGAAGATGGTAGTAATTAATTAGCTAATAAATGAATACTTACTACTCCTTAAACCAAACTATTCCATTACTAAGTAGGGAAGTTAACTAATTGTTTATGTCTAATTTGCCCTTCTCTTCTTCCTGCTTCTTCTAAATCTATGAACCACCACTCATTCAGAAATTTCAAGTTAAGTTTGGATCTAGATAATCTACTATAATTTCTACTTTCACAATCCATGTCACCCAAACCTTTGCGATTACATATGGTAAGAAGGCCTTGAAATTGAAATCAACTCAAATGGGGTGTAAATGATTGAGTTGTAGGAGGGATAAGAAGGAAAAGGAGGGCAATGCGGGGGCAAATTAGACATAAAAGTTAAGTTTACTTTAAAAGTGGTCCCTATTTACAAAAATATCAATTCCATAGTATTATTAAGTCGACTATTATGTAGTGGGGGTCCAATTCAAAACCACGTGGTTAATTGTTTAAAACACGACAACTACAATGTGATAAATGTGCTTTTTCCCGTTTCTTTTTTCACCCGGGCCAAAGAAAAATTTCACCACAATTTAATTTTGATGATTATACCAATAATATAAATGATAAATAAAAATAATAAGAACAATAAAATCAAAAATAAGCATTAGAGAATTACAATTTAATTTTTTCAGAGTCTAATAATGTCTAAAGTGTCAACACGATATATATAGAGTCGATTACAAAAAGTACTAGCTTGAAAAGCTCGTTGGAATTGATCCGCTACGGGATTTACATTATACGCAACAGAATCATTTGAAGTACTAAACAGAATACTGAATGTCGAGACGTTCTTCAAACCAATCATAGAATTTATTGAGACAGGTGGGACTCCGAGAACCTTATATGAGACTATCATCTCGTATATTTCATTTAAGGGTGTTAGTGTAGCCCCTTTGGTCACTAATACTAAAGGTATAGCTAGCAATGAATCACGCTATGGATACGATTGGAAAATCCGATTGATAGAATCAGGGTTGTTTGTGCCCACCTCCACGAATCATAATAGTTCGGAATCATGCTTCGAGCAAACTAACTTGTTTGAGACCTCACTCGAATGAATAGATTAATTTTATAAATGAACTTAAAAAGTGAAAATATATTTTTAATCTAAAGTAAATAAAACAACGATAATTCTATAAATTAAAACCAAATGAGTTTCAAGATTTCACAGCATGGTCAAGGAAAAAAATATATTCTATACGTTTTATATAATAAGATCATTATCAATTATTAAAAACCAACCTAAAATATTTGATAAAATATGTTAAAAATTATTTCTTAGTATATTTTTTAATAATTTACAAAAAATATATAAATTTAATTTTTTTAAAAATACTACTTATTATGGCCTCACATTCGCAAAAAAGCAGCGGTTGTA
This sequence comes from Panax quinquefolius, assembly GCA_020205615.1. NCBI lineage: Eukaryota > Viridiplantae > Streptophyta > Magnoliopsida > Apiales > Araliaceae > Panax > Panax quinquefolius. Next base: position 15,942,806 of record CM035169.1, on the reverse strand, counting down.
GTACTAACCTTTAGCCTCATCACGTTCACAAAGTAATAACTAACAGTAGTGATTGATAATCTCTGTCTCTCCCTCCCACACACTTGGGCTGCTTAAAGAAAAGTTAGTTTGTTGTTGTAGGCGAAGATGAAGATGATCATATCTTCCAAAATCCCACCAATTACATGTCCTAAAAATAAACCTAAACTTCATTTTACTTCTTCTATATTCTTTTCTTCATCTTCTCCCCAGTCATATAATCGATTATCATTCCAATCTCACTCTTCCGTAGCCGCCGTCCGCTCATCTCTAAAATCGCCTCGTTCCCCTCTTGTTGCCGCTTCTTCTTCCACCGCCGGTATCTCCGAAAATATTGGTGACACTCTTTGTGACGTTAGCATCTACACGGCGTCTGGTGAGCCCGTCATGTTCAAGGACCTCTTCGATCAGAACCAGGTATTTGTGCTAATTAATTTTACTTTCATTGGTATATCAATCAATTAATTTCTACCAAGTGTTCTCGTTAATTAGGCCGTGGACCAAGGATTATGTTGGAGTTATTTTCTTCAACTGGGTATTAGTATGGGAATTTTTTTTATTTATTAGAAGCATGCCAATTTACAAAGGGAATAACAAAATAATGAATATACGCTAACCAATAAGTAGGAAAAGAAAGCTAATTTAATTGGTCTAATCATACCAAACCATGGGTTACGAAGAACAAAACTATAAGAAATTGACTCAAAACAATTTACCGGTTGAAGACAATCCCGGTACATCAGTCCTTGATACGAGTTGTTCAGAGTTGTTGAGAGATAGAGAAGAAAGATGATTTATTACCGTTTTTTTATCACTCTCGACTATTAGAAGCCATTATTTTTTGCAAACTGTAGACCCCTCCTCCTAATGGCAAGGATTTCAGAACATTCCACCGCATAGCTGCCTATATCAACATCCACGCCTATTACCAAATGAGACTTTCGTTTGTTAAGTTAATTTTAAAGAAAAAAATGTCTCATGGTTTAAAAGATTGTGAATTTACTTGAAAATGGAGTTAAGTACTCCCTCGATCTAAAAAATGAGTCCCAATCCATTTTTTGACTTTGTTATGCATATTAAGATATAGACATTAAAAAAAATCAGTATCAAATTTTATGACAAAAATTGTGATTAGAAAAGATTATTGGAAAAAAAATTTATGTTTTAGGTTTATTCAGGCTAGCTTAATAGGGGTAGAATAAAGTCGAATCATAATCTTATTTTTGGGTGTAGGGAGTATAAGTATTTTAGTAATGTACAAGTAATTGAGCTCATTCTTTTTGGAGCAGCTTGTTAGTATGTGCTCCTAATTACTAAAAATCACCTGTGGCTTACACCATTTTTTGAGTCACCACCTGTGGTCCGAAAACCATCGATTCACCATTTGTGGGTTCACTTTCAGTTCCAAGTTACCTCAATTCCATCTATTTTGACGGAAAGTGAACTTCACTTACCAAAAAGCAAGTGAACAATTGTCCAACAATTAGAATGTTTATTCAAAAGACATATATACCCTCCTGTCTCCTTCTAATTTAACAAATCATGCCCTCATTCATGAGTAATGTTTCCCTAATCTTTCACCCACAAAAGTATTCATGATTCACCATGAAATAACATTACCAACATTCTCCAACTGTCATCACCATACACCCACAAGACCTTGATAGCTAGATCCATAAGGATTCAAAGTAACAAAATTTCAAAACTACCTAATTTCTCCGATAAAAGGTAATCATATCTATTCTCGGATCCACTTTGTGGCTATACATAAATCCCCAAATTACATATTATCATATCAATAGTCCCATGTTTTTCATATCCATACTCCCATGTTGTTCACTTTGAGCAAACAGGGGCAAAAAAATCAGGTCTTACTATACATAAATTTCCCAAATTACATGCATGAAAGCAATCAATTTTCATGATTTCAAACAAAAATCCCCACATGCAAGCTTTAATTTTTTTAATTCGTCAAAACTATTTAAAGTTATTTTCCTTTAAACATCAATTACATTTACCTATTTTTTCCATTTACAACATCCGCTGGGAAAAAAAGAAGAAAAAAAACCAAAAGCCCCAAATTAACAAACCCAGAAGCTCCACCTCCAAGTTGCGATGCCCAAATCCTAAATCAGCCGCCCTATACATATAATACCCAACAAAATTAAAACCAAATACCAAATCTCAAGTGGGATGATGATGATGATACCTATATGTCATAAGGACTTCATCTTCAAAAATACAAATTAGAAGTAAATGAGTGGAGATGTAAGAGGTGTTGATTCAGATCGAGCAACATCGCAACCACTGCCGATCTTCTCTTCCCAATTGTCTGTGCCGGTACGACATCGTCCGTGATTATATCGCCTTTATTTCCCCTTCTCTCTAAATACAATTTATCTGGTAATTTATTATATATGGTTCATTTAGCATCAACTTTTGTTTTTTATATAATCATTCTACTTTTATTTATTTATTTTGTAATGTCTTATTTACAATTTTTTAAAAGTAAAATTAATTTTAGCAAAAAATAATTAAAATATATTTAGTTTTTAATTTTCTTGTTAAGTTTATTTTAATTAGTTTTACACTTATACTATATTTAGTTTTAATGTTAGAACAGAAAAATAAAGTAAATGCTATTTAAAATAACATATGAAGGGTAAAATAATCTTTAACCACAAAACTTAACGGTGTTAGACCAAAATCATTAATGGGTGCTGTTGTGATCATGGATGTGAAACCACAAATGGTGAATTGATATTTTACGGACCACAGACGGTGACTCAATAATTGGTGTAAACCACAGGTGATCTTTTGAATTTTACTATTACTACTATGTTATGTGCACTACAGGCAGGAAAACTAATATTATCTAATTTTTTTAAAAGAAATTTCTGCACAATAATGGAATAAAATTAGTGTATCAAACAACACATGTAGAAAATATATCAACCGATTTTATTTCATGTTAATCATAGTAGGTAATAGAGCAAACAGTTCCCAGGATTGAAACCTGGCTATGATAACATAGCTAAACTTTTTGGACCAACGTTTGTGTAAGCTTTAACAAACAACATGTGTATGGAAGGTTTAATTGCAATATAATATGGATCAGAGGACATTAAAGTTTTGGGTAGTTTTACTGGAAAATGATTGGCATCACAGGACAAAGAAACTCCCCTCCCCCCTTAAGTAGGTTTAGTCATTGGTGTTATAACTGAAATTCGTGAGGGTTGAAGCTATTTGCTATAGGTTAAGTTCATTAAAGTTTTAGTACAAACATAGAAGCTACCAATTATACCAGTTTGCATATACTAAATGTAAACAAGCAGGTAATAAGGAATGAATCCTGATTTATTTCAGTGTCTCAGTGAGGTGGACCTAGGCTCAGTAAGCCTGCAGCCTGCAGCCTGCAGCCTGCAGGTAGGTTGACATGGGCAGCCTTGGTCCAAAAAGAGTTTTCCCCCCTGGTTCATCGGTAATTAATGTACCGAACTGGTCCGAACCGTACCAAACCGGTTACCAAATGGATACCGATATTGGTTCCGAATTACCGATATTCGGACTGGTTAGGACCGGTTTGGTATCGGTAAAAACTAGTTTTGTATCGAAATTTCACCGGAATACAAAGGCTGCACAATCAAATTCAACATCTAACAGATTCTACTCTTAAATCAGTAAACAAAAACTCAATACCAGCCAAAAAATCAATTCGAAGAAGCACATGAGCAAAAATTGGTAAAAACCCAACAAAAAGAAACTGACCAATTACGACCGAGGACTTCTTCAGCTAGATTTCCAATGACCATCTCGAAGACGGAATTGACGTAAATAATGGGATTGTCGGGCTTCAATGCGTCGGTGACAACGAAGCCTCAAGGTGCTGGTTGGAGCAAAGTGTCAACGGGAAAAGGGAAAGGGCCACCATCGTTCAAGAGAAAGCCTTCGTTGTCTCCACTCATAGTAGAATTACTATCCCACTCCATCAGAGAGGTTATATATCTGATTTCTTTTCAACCCATCCTCATTGCAAAATTTCTTTATGCAATTCCATTTTTGTTCTCTTTTTATTCTATGTTTTATTTGAAACACTAGTTTTATCATAACAATAGTGTGGTATCATGTACAATATCCAAAAGGCCAAAAGAATCATGAGAAATCGCTGCACCAATTTGGGCATGTGGGTGACCAACTTGCTTTATAATTCAACCGGTATAACCCAGACTTTTCATAATTCAACTGGTACACCTGGTTCGGTACAGAATGTACTAAACTTCCAAAATATCTCCCCGAACCCGGTATCGAATAACCGCATATATACCGATTACTTGCACCGATGCTAAATCGGTTTCATTTTGTCCCGATTCGAACCAATTTGGTTAGCCCAAAAATCGAAAAAAATGTCCACCTATAATTGCAGGTTCTGCCACCTCCAATTGTTCAATGAGCTAGGGAAAAGGTCTCATAGTTGTACTGAACTTAACATGCTAATGTTTTAAGATTTTTGTTTCCTAAAAAGTAAAAGTAAAATAAGGGTAGAGATAGTGGTGGACAAAATTTTTGATTTTTGAGCAAATCGGGCCGATGTTGGACAAATGGTTATCGGTTCGGGATCAGTACCGAATATTTGGGACCGGGTGGTGGTTTGGCTGATTCGGTATACACCGAACCGAACCGGTTGTACAGGTTAAATTACTTAATCACTTTATTCCCAAATAGATCCATCTGCGTACTCTGCCCCTTTCTTACTTCTTAGTTTCTCTCCAATCCATCTCGAGTTCTCCGATGCTCTCCCACCGGCCAAACCTCCGATCCTCTCCCATCGGCTACCGATGCATTTTCTCTTCACTTGTTCAGTTCTCATTTTTGAGGGATTCGTGGCAGCGGCATGTCTACCAATAACATCATGCAATAGTAGGTGAGGATGGCTACAAAGAAGAGCATGAATGCTAGGCTGTAAAATTAGTAAACAGTCGGGATCGATTCGTACTCGCTTGACTAGAAGTTCGATTCAAGCTCTACTCAAAATATAAATGATTCAAATATGAGCAAATTTTAAAGTTCAATAAATTACTCGAACATTTTCAAATTGCAATTTTCTATTGATACTCGGATCATATTCGTTCAAACTGCTCGGGCTCGATCGGGCTAAATAAGCCTCAATCAAACCTTATTTTATACTCGATAAATTTTGTGAACCAAATTTGAACAACTCAATACATGGCTTGATTCGGTTTATTTACACCCTTAAGTGCGCTTGTGATCCAGCCGATTCTCTTGAAAGTGCAGGGAAGGCCAAGGACTTCGACGCCAACTATGGCGATGAAGATGTTGGCAAAGGTCTTGGGATTGAGAAGAAAGAAGATGGGTTTTAGAGATAAGTGGGGAATTTTCTCTGGCTAATTGGATGGTGTATGAAGATGAGCTTTCTTCATCTTTCTCAAAACCCATGGCGCTAATTATTCCTATATATAAATCTATCAATACTACTATTAGCTTGCTACTAAATAGGAATTGAGAGATCGAAAAGGAAAAAGGGTGATTTGGGATATGATTTTAATTGTGTGAAAGTAGCATAAATTGTAGATTAAGGATTTTTGTGATAGAATCAAGAACAGAGAAGGGAGAGTCATCAGAGGTATAATTAATTAATTGTATGAGAGAGATACAAACTTCAGAATTCAAAACAAGATTATTTATTTTGTCCTGTATCTTCCACTCTCATATGTTCCAGATCCGATAAAGAAGAAGAAGAAGAATTGAGGAATTGAAGACTAGTCTAAAGATTGGGACTTGGGAGATGAAGAATTGTCAAATGGAAATGGGAACAAAACAAAACAACACAACACAACAATCATGTATTCAATTAGTTAATATTTGGTGTCCACTGTCCTGTTTTAGATGTGCTTCTTGTAACTTTTCAGGGTTGAAAAACAACTGGTACAAAATTAGATAAATACGTGTTGTACCGGTACCTCGCTAACTAGTTTGGTATACCGGTCCAACCAATATCGATACCAGTTTTGGTATATTCAGTAACCGGTCCGGTTCGAGCCGGTAAATTACCGATCACCAGATACAAAATCTGATCAAATGAAGCAGTTCAAGCCTTCATAGTACAGTTTTCTCTCTCTTTCAGAAGAATAGGTTAACTATGTATACATTGACAGGTTCGACACTTTTCAAGATGTTGATGAGCTATAAAAATAAATTTTATGAATTATAAAAATTTTAGGCCAGAATGGAATTTCATCTGTTTACTTCCCAATTTCAGTTAAAAGATGCAAATTTAAGTTTATGTATGTTGTGTTAAGCAATTTATTTATTTTTCTGATAATTGTGTAAAGCAATTAATTTTTGACTGATATGCTCTAATAAGCATTTTAAATCTCTTCAGGGAATGGTTGTAGTTGCTCTTTTGAGGCATTTTGGATGCCCTTGCTGGTGAGTACTCAATCCTCTTCGTTTAATGGAAACTTTATTAGTCCAGAATATTGGGATTCTGTTATGAATCTTTTTTCTTTAGTGTAGCTGGGAACTTGCTTCAGAACTCAAAGAATCGAAAGCAACCTTTGACTCTGCTGGCGTGAAGCTAATTGCTATCGGTGTAGGTACTCCAGACAAAGCTCGCATTCTTGCTGAAAGGGTAATAAACTTTGTATAACCGTTTGTTTTCACTTGTTTACTTATTATTTATTATGATGTGATAAAAAAAATCCCTTTTTTTACCTCCAAGAGTGTCTACGTTCTTATCTAGTCCCTTACATTGCTCATCTGTTGCATTGAACTCCTTGATTGAAGTTAGTAGCATTATCATTTTTATGTTTTATAAAGATAATTACTTTGTCTAACTGTTTGTTTTCACTTGTTTACTTGTTATTGCTAATGTTGTGATAAAAAAAAAATTTAACCACCAAGAGTGTCTACGTCCTTATCTAGTCCCTTACATTGAGAAGGGCTTTCTAAATGTCTCTTCTTGATCCTTGGGGCTAATATAATTTCTTGTGCTGATTTTTATGGCCAGTTACCATTTCCATGGATTGTCTTTATGCCGATCCAGAGCGCAAAGTAAGAATTGTTGTCTGCATCAACAGTGTCTTTTTTGAAAATATGTTATGTGTGCCAACCATAGCTTCTTGACGTTTCCTTTTATTTCAGGCATATGATGTTTTGGGATTGTATCATGGTTTTGGCCGGACTTTTTTCAACCCAGCCAGTGTAATATTCCTTTTCTTCTCTTCAAAGAGACCATCTATTTGTAATAAATCTGATTGAGTTTGCCAAGCATCCTTTTGTCAAATTTTTGGTATGTTTAGGCGAAGGTACTTTCAAGATTTGAGTCTCTGAAGAAAGCTGTAAAGAAGTATACTATTGAAGCCACACCAGATGATAGAAGTGGAGTTTTGCAACAGGTCACTTGTGTAGTTTGAGTTTTATATAAATTTGGGTCAAAATAGTGGAACTCCAGCTGATGCTGCTTCTTTTTAACTGGTAGGGAGGGATGTTTGTATTTAAAGGAAACAAATTGTTGTTTGCACGGAAAGACGAAGGGACCGGTGATCATGCTCCTTTAGACGACGTCTTTGATATCTGCTGCAGAGTTCCTGTTGCATAAATACCTTGTTGATATGATCAGTTTTTTTCTCCATCCGGAATACATTCCTAGCTAGCTCAGTCTTATGCCAAATACTACTTTGATTTAACAGATGATGGCCATAATGTAAGAGGGTACGTTTTATTTATTCTTACTATTTTGGATGAATTTTGCTAGGCGTTCACAATGTCATGAAGTAAAATCAGTTGGGTGATTTATCATTTTCAATACATTCTTGGGTAAATATAATTTGCTTTTCTTTTCTTTAGTTGATTGGGTTGCATGCTAATCTTTCCTTGGCAACATGTTTGTGATTGAAAATCTAGTGGGACCAAACCTTCTGGAATATTAGATTACCAATGCATTCCCATTCCTTTTCCTTTTCCTTTTCCTTTTACGCCTCGTTATCTGGGGGAGGAGCAAAGAAGAAATAAATGCTGCATGTTTTCTTTACTATCGCTCATTCCATGTCGTTTTAGAGTTGTGTATAAGTATTAAAAATAATAATTGTAAAATATTAAATATATTATTAATTGTCTATATTATCCTTGTATTGAAAAAGATAATGTTATTTATTGAGTAAAAAATAGTGATAGAACCAAAATTATATTTAATTCTGGGGGTAACATGAGAAACTAAGTAACTAATGTTTACTTGAAATTTTCAAATGACTTATATTTATGAAGAAAAATATTTATCTAAAACGACTTAATAGGAGTATAATGTTGCACAAGAATTAAGACATGTGCACAAGAATTAAGAAAATAATTAAAAAGTATTAACTATAGTATCAATTGTCTATAATACATTTCATCTCACTTGTCTCATAATGAAAGAGTTTTATTGGGAGAAGGAGATAAAGACTTGAGAGTATAGGAGTAGTATAAGATAATGATAAATATAGATCAAAAAATTAGATGGAGTAATAAGGAGCAATTTGAGAAAAAATAGTGATTAATTCTCTTAGATAACCACAAATAACAAATAAATAGGAATAACAAAAAAAATTCTAAAACTACCTACATATAGATTAGGGGTGAGCATGGTGCGGTTTTGAATTTTTCAAACCGCACCCAAAACCGCTTAGGTGCGGTTTGAAAAATTCAAAACCGCATACCTAAATCGCTATGAATGGTGTGATGCGGTCTTGATGCGGTTTTAAAGTGTGTAATGAATTTTAATTGATTTGGGTAAAACCAATTAAAACAATAAAAAGTTCTATTTCAATAAAATTTAACATAAAATTTACATCGAGTAATTAACTTATTATGAATTGGCAATGAGAATAATATCAAGCATATAACTAAAGTTCTTTTCATCAAACATGTCAAATTCACCATCAAATCATAGAATAGTGAGATTTAAAATAGTTTTAGTTTATAATAAAGGAATGATGCTTTAAAACTAAAACATACGCTATATAAAACAACTGAGACTATATATTCGATAATGTTCCTTTATCTAGTTCTCCAAAAATTAAAAGTATATCTTTGGAGATAGAATGAAATTGTATCTTATATATATTAAGACTTATAATTGTATAATCCTAACTATACCTAATTTGAAAAATAATCTATTAGACTATTACTATTATAGAATTGACCTTAACCAATGCATCAAGTCTTTCGAACTAACTAATTTGGCCCCTCAAATATAACAATAACGCATCAAATAAATTCAAATTTCAAAACTCAATTGATTAATTTTACTCTATAACCTCTAATAATCTTAAATTGGTGAAAAAATAATATTATAAGACCTGGATTTTCTCCAGGCGTTTCAATGAAAAATAACTTTAAATTTACTAGAGATAATACATACATACACACACAAATAACTTTTATATTTTGGTTAATAAAAAACCAGAATCATTTTGGTTATTCAACCCACCTAAAATATATTAAGTAACGGATGGATGAGGGAGTATAATGTTGCAATTGCTCAACCCATATAAGAATGGAGGGACTAGGGAGTACTATATTGGAGGGAATCTTAGGTGACTACTTATGACTTGAAAGCTCATGCCTCAAGACTATGTGAAGTTAAGTCTCTCTCCATCTTTCTTTCTTTATCTCTTTCTAAAATTAAAATTAAAATTAAAATGGGTAAGAAGCTAAAGAGCTTTTGGTTGTCATGCATGCAGCAGGACACTAATAGCCTTCCTTCTTCCCAGTTAGGTAGCTATCCATAATCTACTTTTTAAGTTGCCGACCGGTTGTGTGGCGTGACTGTCATCTTATTTAGATTTTCTTTCGATTTTGCTTTACCACCCTTACCCTTGACTTTTTATTTCTGTTCCTTTATCTTCAACAATGCAGGAATTTGTCCAATCTTATTGCTGCTAGTGCTACTACTTAATTATATAGCTTAATAAATGCAAAATTCAAAATCGTTACAAGCTTATTGAATTTTATTATGAATAAATATAATACTACCACATTGTTGGTTGGTGTGTAGGGGTACGGGGGTGGGGGGAGGGCTCGGTTGGAGGATGTTCAATTTGTTCGTGTACAGAGTGTGTGTATGAGGAGGAGACGGATGAAACATTTCTGAAGCTGTGCCCTAAGATAGTTGGAGACCAAACATTAACTTTGGTGGTTGAATATGGAAGTGGGATCCTTTCTATGTTATGCTTATACTCCCTCAAAATTGGCTGAATTTGACTTTTTTAATCAAATTGATTAATTTTAAAATTAAGAATTAACACATATTTATTTATATTTTCAAATTTATGAAAATATCAAACTAAGCCAGTTTTTGGAGACTGAGGGAGTATTAGTGTGTGTGTGTGTGTATATACATGTGTGTGTATATATAAACATGTCTTTGTTATGGTGTGGATTTGTGGGTGTCCCAATCCAGGAGGCAGAACGAATAATGGTCCCCGTATGTTAAAGAAGCAAAAGACGAACAAAAAATTAAAAATGGTAAAGAAGCAGAGACCTCATTACTAAGAAATATAAGGAAGGATAATTGACCAGGCTGACCTATTTAAAAAAGGATGGTGAAAATGAAATCAGGCAATTTGTTCTGAGGTAGAAGTAGAAGACAGACCCCCTTATACTCCAGTGTTTGGTTGGATTTGCTCATCATTACTGCAATCAAAGCCGAGGTCCCCCTCTTCCTCTACTTCTCCCTAATCCAAACTACAAATACTAAATCTCTTTCCCTCCCATCCCATTATCTTTTTTTTCTCTACCTTTTAACCCAAACCAAATCATTCCTTCTAGAGAATCCATCTCCATGATCTCACACATGCAAAGTTTTCCTGCAATTTTACCGGAGAAACGTGTTATAAGTATTAGTACATCTGTTTCAAAATACATATAAGAACATTTTCTTTTACGTATCAGTTTTATCTTACGATTTGGAAAGGAGAGTATTTTAATTAGATGAATGTAACATGCAACAAAACACAGATTCATCTGAAACATGTACATTATTATAATGATGCTTGAATCAGTTGTACTACTATTAGTTACTCCCACATTTATTCATTGGTACTACGCTAACGTAAAGTTTAGTGAGAAAATGAAAATCTACTAAAAGTCCCAACTATATACTTGAATATTAAGACCAAAGTCCAGCTAGCTCCCTCAAGAACCAAGTACTTTTTTCAATCTTGTGACTCTGGTCCAGGTCTAACTTGTTGTCCAGGCAATTATTGTAGGTGGTGTTATTTTATTTTTTAGACTTTTGTGATCCACATACTTCCAAATCCAAGGTCCCACTAGCTAGCTGAGTAGGGATCAATGGCAGATACCTATACATATCAATGAGCTCTAATAGGACTAATATTTCAACTCTACTAGGTTCTGAAACAGAACTACATGCAGAAGGCTATGTGATGTACTGATGCTTGTCAAGTGATCAGAGGGACAGTTTTGTCTACTCTGCCTCTAGTGAGAAATCTATCATAGCTCTCCTCTGAGCCCCAGCCAGTTAAAAAGAGACCGTAAAAAATCAAGGCTAGCTTAGCTACCTGTCCTCATTGATGGATCCGGTTACGTGAAGTTAATTTAATAGTAAGTTAATCAATTAATCAATATAATATTGACACACAGAGAAAAAGATTATCTTTCGACCTATGCGTGTATTTATCAATTGACCAAAATTAACTTCATGTTAACTGCATCCTTCATTGATGCCCTGATAAATGGTAAAATAAAATAAAAAATCATATCCTTGTATTTGGTCACTACCTTTTTCCACATCAATTAACCAAAAACCATCCATTTGTTGATTTGTTGACACTGTAGGTCTTCTGGGGGGTATTGAGCAGTCTAGTCCATCTCAGAGAAAGAATGTGGATTTCTATAAAAGTTTGTTATTTGCATCTTGGTTCAACGTATATGTTGGATTTTTAAGTCAAGGGTCTTAACTAAGAATATACGTACAAGCATGTAAAAGAAAAGAAAAGAAAAGAATGCAGGATGGAGCGGAGGAACAAAAGCAAAAGAAGAGGTCTTTCTCAAGCACAGATCCCTATGGAATGCAGGAAGGATGCCCGGCATTTCTTGCTGGAATTCATTCTTTTTGTTTAGTTTAAAGAGACTTGCTTTCTTCTCTTCAAAAACCTTTTCAGAGGAGAGAAAAATACCATTGATTCACCCATAAAATATTCACCGAGTTGGGATTTCTTTAGAATCATCGTTAGATTTGTTGTAGTATAAGTCTGCAGCTAGAAAACAAAAGATAAAGTCCCCTGTTTCAAAATGGAGGGAAAACTATATTATGATTAGTTTATTAGTTTCCTAATCATTGAGCTGCCTTGCACCAAGAAAAACTTGCTAGCAACTTAGAAAACCTCTTTGTGAGTGTGAAAAAAATAAGTTGATCCATTGTGAGAAAATGAAGTCCATGGGTAATAATGATACTAATAACAGCAAAAACAGTAACAACTGGCTGGAATTCTCTCTCTCCCCTGATCCTTTAGACCCTCCTCAGCATTCTTCCTCTAGTTCAGTAGTCCCAACAAGCTGCACCTCTTTTAATCTCCCTTCTCATTTCAACTACTCTGGCATTTACTGTGATATTGGGGGTGAAAATGGAAGCAGCCTCTACTCTCCTTTGTCAGTGATGCCACTCAAGTCTGATGGCTCACTCCGCATAATGGAAGCTATGACCATCTCTCAACCACAAGGTTAGCTTTTGCTACTTAACAGTTTAGTTTTGTTTATGTGCTTTAGAAATTACAATACTTAGGCCCCTTTCTTATTGACTATTTATTTACCTTTGAATTAAGGAATGGTAAGTTCAACCCCTAAACTGGAGGACTTCTTTGGTGGTTCAACAATGGGGACCCATCCCTTTGAAAGCAATGACAGAGGAGTAGCTATGGTTCTGAGCTTGGACAGTATGTACTATCACCATAACCAAGAGCAGAATGATACTAACAACAGTCAAGATCTCCTACACCATCTCCAAGAAAACTCTAGGCAACAGATTCAGGCCCAAATTTACCCAGATTACTCGGCATTTAGAGGGCATGAGCTATACCAGTTGCCACAAGGTGAGAGCAATCTTCAACTCCCAACAATGGCAGAAGAAGATGAAATCTCGGGCATGAAGAACTGGGTTTCAAGGAACTACCCAACTAGTCATGGTGATAATGGGGTAGAATCTGTGTCTATTAATGGTTCAATGGGGTATGGGAATTTACAATCTCTGAGCTTGTCCATGAGTCCTGGTTCTCATTCAAGCAGCTGTGTTACTGGTTCACAGAAAATCTCACCCCCAGTGGCCGAGTGTTTGGTCATGGATACAAAAAAAAGAGGGTCTGAAAAGGTGGATCAGAAGCAGATTGTACATAGGAAGTCCATAGATTCATTTGGCCAGAGGACCTCACAATATAGAGGTGTCACAAGGTTTATTCTTTACCTGTTGTTTTCTACTATATAGTCTTCTTTTTCTTACTATTTTGTCATTGTCTCCTATAAATTGCTCTTTTATTTGTCAAATAGTTGTGTTTTTCAACACATTATTGTGCTTCCTATTTTGTTAGTACATTGATTCCATCAAATTGTTTGTATTATTTTTTTTAGACTGAAAATTCTGTTTTCCTTGTTAAGTTTTATCAAATTTGTTTTACTTATGCATCCACTAGTTTTTCAATCAATCTATATGTCCATCAGACATAGATGGACTGGTAGATATGAAGCTCATTTATGGGACAACAGTTGCAAGAAAGAAGAAGGCCAGAGCAGGAAAGGAAGGCAAGGTTAGTAACAAAAGAATGTTCTATCTATTTATTGAATTTTGGTTATGATTTGCTCAATGCATCACTAATAATCTTACTTTTTTCCAATTTTTCATGGTCTTGGTTGCTGGGCCCATTCTATTCGGGAAAAAATATCAGTGTACCTGGGTAATCTCCTTTCTAAAATTAACTTAAAAAATATGATGAGCAATCAGGATACTCATTCCTTTTAACTTCAAGCAAGTCATTTGTAATATATTGTTCTTCTTAGGTGGTTATGACATGGAAGAGAAAGCTGCAAGAGCTTACGATTCAGCAGCACTCAAATATTGGGGACCTTCAACTCATATTAATTTTCCGGTAGTGCTATCTAACGGGAAAAATAATAATTTTCTTGGTGCTTTGATGCTAAATGATCCCATTAGTCTATATTTCCTCAAATAACTGAGATGCCACTGTTGATCTTACAGTTGGAAAATTATCATCAAGAACTTGAAGACATGAAGAACATGACCAGGCAGGAATATGTTGCTCATTTGAGAAGGTTGATATTCACTTATGTTTAAAAGTATATGTCAACTCCATAGCAGAATAACCAAATTTCATTGATATGTTCCATTTAACTTTGCAGGAAAAGCAGTGGCTTCTCTAGGGGAGCTTCAATGTATAGAGGAGTAACAAGGTCTTCATATTGTGCTTATTCCTACTTCTAAACTTGTGTATAGAAAAACAACTTTTTTGTCGCTGAATTCTCTGTTTCTGCTTTAACTTTAGCAGACATCATCAACATGGCCGATGGCAAGCTAGGATTGGCCGAGTGGCAGGAAACAAGGACCTTTATCTAGGGACATTTAGTAAGCTTTTTTGAATCTTGAAGTTCTTTGGGGGGGGGGGGGTTATGTATGAATTTTAGAGTATTGAAGCCAACTTTGAAGTGCGAATAACATCATTTATTAAAATTACCTAGATATTAGTGTTAGTGCCCTGTGATATTCAAAAAGGTTATTATAGGATCTTTCAGGGTCTCACCTCTGTGAAATCAGTCTTTTATACCACTAGAGATAACAAGGCTGATCAGCTAGCCACTTTAAGATTGTGCAATGCTGGTTGTCAGCAAGACCACACTTTTACCAATTAAGGCCATTTTTTTAGGTATCTTCTTCCTTTTATACTTGATCCAACTAAATTTGGGAATTTAGGTTTTTGCCTCTAATACATTATATGACTAACTTGTTCCCAGTTTTCGCTAAAATGATTTAGAACGACAAACTAAACTTTCTGCTAATTACAACTTCAGACACGCAAGAGGAAGCTGCTGAGGCCTACGATGTAGCAGCAATCAAGTTTCGTGGGACAAATGCTGTAACAAACTTTGATATATCCAAGTACGATGTGGAACGTATCATGGCAAGCAATACCCTTCTAGCTGGGGAAATGGCGAGGCGAAACAAGGAGGCTATTTCCACTAATGAGGTCTCCAATCACAGCCCTCCTTTAAATCATAACCATAATGGCGAATCCTACGCCTCAAAAGAGAACAATGGAGGTCAATCTGACTGGAAAATGGGAATCTATCAGTCATCTCAGCCTGATAAAAGACCAGCTGGTGCTGATGATTTCAGGACCCCATCTTTCTCAGTGGCCCAACATGAGTTGTTTGGAATGGGAATTGGAATTGGAATTGATTCAGTGAGCTCAGTTCAGCAAGAGGCAGATGAATCTGCTAAATTGGGCACCACTTCTTCACTGGCGACTAGCTTGATCAGCTCAAGACAAGGCAGCCCTGATAAAAACAATACCCTGCCAATGCTTTCCGGAATGCCGCCTTCGTCAGCCAAGTTTCTGAGTAGTTCAACAAATACTAGTAGTTCTTGGATCTCAACAGCCCAGCTGGGGCCTCATGTGCCTGTTTTTGCTGCATGGACAGATGCATGATACGTAGTTAATAATTGGGTGGTTTATTCTGAATGGAGGGGTTTAACTATGAATTTTGGGTGGGTGGGACCTTAAAATTGCATGCAACAAGGTTTCCAAATTTTCAAACTCAATCCTTTCTATGTATTATTAATTAATTATGAAGATCTTGAAAGAATTGGTGGACGGAAGCTATAAAGCATATGATGATTGAAAATTTTCCTTTTAATCACTAGTTCACTTGTTTTTTAAAATTTACTTTTGCTTTTCTTTGTCCTTTAAGAACAGAAACCAGCTCAAAGTTTTCCAATAATTCGAATATGGTCTTTACCGGTAGCCTTTGACCACTCTATCTCTTATCTGTCTCCTTTTCTTTTAGGGAGTATATATGATCATCATCATTACCGTATTTCTTTCCTATGTAAGCTTTCTCCAAAGTTGATGGACATTCCAACCCTATCATCTATAGTACTAATAAATTAATATTATGCCCACTCAGACCAAGGGAGTATAGAAAATGTTGTTGGTTGGTGAATATATATTCACAAAGTGAAAAATGCATTTATATGGACAGTTATAAACTCGTTGAATTTCATCACACCACACCACGATATTTTTATATTTCGATACGTTTTTCCGGATCATGTTACAAATAATTAATATCACATTTTTTACTTTCAATTCTTGGTGATTTTAGAGAACCTTGTTCTTGTTCTGGGGTAGAAATGTTTGAACATTAGACTCAGGAGTAAACAGAGATGTGTCAATATGATTTGATTGTTTTCTCTTAAAAAATAAATCAATAGTATGTGATTTTCGCATGATTCTAAAACAAAATTTAAAAAATTCAATTAACTACACTACAAGAATGAGTTAATTAATATTATTGGATCACTCATTGAACTTTTTAATAATAAAATTTTCATAAATTTGCAATCAAATAATTAAGGGTTTTAGTTGGTTATACCTTGTAAAAAAATTGAATATGATAATTGGAATTAACGATACAATATTATGATCACTCATTAAACTTTTAAAAATGAAAATATCAAGCTTCATAAAATAAACAACGAATAAAAAAACTAAATAAAGATTTTAGTTGGTTACCTAGATACAAATGTATCATTAATTTGGAATAACATATATATATAATATTATGCTCAAATTATAAAAACTTGCAATTATAATGAATTTAATAATAAAATTAGTTATAAAATAAGACTACATAACTTGTACTTATAAAGTAATTATTAATCTTTTCTAATAAATGGGATAAGGAAAAAATTAGTTTTTCAAACAACTTTGCATTTTATAAAATGTCTCACTATAGTTACAAATCAAATGATTTCTATACAAATTAAATGAAGTTCTCTCTTATTCTTCACAATTAGAAAAACGGATTATACATTTATATTTACTTAAATTATGTCCAATCATGAGTTTTATTCAAGCCCGATAATAATTAAGTCTCTAAAATATAGAACAATGTGTAATTTCTAATACTATTTATAGTGCAATGTACAACTTGGTATTACATCTTTTAGCTAAAAAAAACTTTTTATTACATCAATAAATTTTTGGTCCATAATATAATTAGGAGATTAGCATTTTCATATGTATTTATAATATTCTCACATAAAATTTTATTTTATTTTTATGTGAAAAAAAATATAAAAATATAAAAATTACAAATGAAAATATCAATTCGTTGTATTATATAGAAGGTTAGCAAGCGGGTTTGTCATCAAACATGTTTAAAGTTGAGGATCACGTGGCATCAGACATTGAAATAAAACCATGCATGGTTCATACTTCATAGTATAGTTTAGGTTGGGCTGTAAAACATAAGATTGATTTTGATAAAATTGAATATTAAAATTTAAAGAGTTAAGATATCTAAATAGTATAAAATATCTGTTTAAAATTATATCTGAAAAATATTATTTGATAACTAGTATTTTTAAAATGTCTAAATAACACTTTCACAATTTTAACCATTTAAACTATTTAAGCAAAACTTATTAAAAACCCACTCCTTAATTTTTGAATTATCGCAAATAATTATACCTCGTTCATTATAGAATCCATAATTAAAGTTAAAGTAATTGGTTGAAATCTAATTACAACAAAAAGGCCATGCTTAATGTATTCAATCAATTAAACAAGTAAAAACCTGATCAATTAAGCAAGTACAAACCCATATTCGATCCTATGCATGAGAAGAAAATGTTTAGAAAGATAGAATCATTGTAAAATCTTAATACAGTTAGTTAACAACGCATATCAATTACTGATACAATCTTGATCAGCAAGTTATTCACATGTAGCTAGTATTATGTGGGTCTTTATAACTTTATATAATCATATTACATGCAAAGGAAAGAAGCAAGTTTCACGCGGCAAAAGATCCTAACGTGGCAAGGATTTTGGAATTTTAGGAAAAAGATTTTGTTTCCTAAAATATTAGGCATATTCTATTAGCCTAATTTTTAGGGATTTATTTTCTAGATACTTATCAAATTCTATTATAATTAGGATTTCTTTCAGGTTTAGATTTACATTCTAAATAAGGTTTCTATTGTTTTATAGAAATAGAATTTCTTTTCCAAATTGATTTCTACTTAGAAATTAGGGTTATGGTTTGTAATTCCTATTAAGATTAGAATAATTTGTTCTATTATTATTAGGATTTGGATTGTTTTGAGTAGTATAAATAGAGGTCTAAGTTAATGTAATCAAATACATTATCATTATTCATTATTCAATATATTTGTGAGGTTATTCTCTACTTTTTTGGTTCTTTGAAGAATTCCTAAGTATTTTTCTTAGTTATTTCTTTGAGATTCAATTTGACTTATCATACAACAATTCATAGTTGTGTGTGGCGTCTTCTACCGCATCAATCGTCGATTGTCACAAGATTACCGCTTGATATAAGCGAGGGGTCAGAGGTGTCGTTGGTGTCCATTCAACGCTTGAAATTCGAACGCGAGCAATTGTACCAAAATTACCGCCTACATATATAGGCGAGGGTTAAGGTGTTGCAAGCAATTCACCCAACAATTTGTCTTAAAAGCGATCGGGCGACGACCACCTCACGCAAAGCGTGTCGTGGAGCTATCATTTGGTATCGAGCTAAGCCTTTCTAGCAAGTTACTTATCTTTAATTTTTTGTCAAATATATATTGCAAAAAAAAAAAAAAAAAATTCATATTCTATTGTCTTAACCCAATTTGTAGCACACCATCAAATCATCAAATTCCAACCAGAGTTCATACTGCTTCCATCATCATCATTTCGAAGCAGAGCTACAATTTAAGAGTCCAAAGCTACTGAGAGAGTACAAGACAATCGATCGGTGATTTTTGTGGTATTCTAATAGTTACACCATCTATATATTTGTTTCATGATAAGTAATTTTGAATTGATTAGTAAAATCAAGAATTTTGCTAGGGAATTCAAGAAGAACCTATTAGAGAGAATATTAAAGGTAAAAGGCAAGAGTGTAAGATTATTAGAGGTAAAAGCCAAATTTGAAGCGATACACGAGTGATTCATCATTATTTGAAGCGAAACACGTAAGGGGAGTGTGTGAGGAAAATTTTATCTACTAACCTTTGTTTCAAACAAACATTTATATACAATTATGAAAGTTCTTATGGGTCTCGAAGGAATACTTTCCAAGAAATATTGATCTGAGGCATATCTCGAGATGGGAGAGAAAATGGGCGAGAATTTGGTATCATGATTACTCACGAGAGGAGGAAGGTCGAGACCAGGCGATTCAAGAGTTCTCCGATCATACAATTATATGGTGGCAACTTAGCAAACAAAAACATGGGGAGCGTCAGATTCGAGACATGGGTAGAATTAAAAAGCAATGAATGAGAGCGGTTTGCTCGATGCACATGTGATAGGAGGGATGAGTATACATCTAAAAAATATGTAAAGCAACCTTGAGGAGATCTACATTAGAAGATGATATGAGGTTCGCGGACATGGAAACAAAGAGGATTCACATTGGAGACAACCCCAAGACACTCTTAAGGCATCCAAGAACTTAAGAGAAGACATCGATAAGAGCTTTAAGGAGGTGGAAGAAATTATAGAATATGCAGGTCAAGGAGAGTTATTGGGTTAGAGTGTTCAAGATGAAATCCATGATCTAAAAGCAAGATGGTGAACATCCAAAAAAAGTAATCAAGAAGATGAGTTCGTCTGAGGAAATACATGTGGAAAAGATCGACAAAAAGAAATTGTTCAAAAGATTGATAATGTTAAAGAAAAAATTGAAAGGAATGAGAATGAAAAGAAAAGAGATTGAGAATAAAGAGAATGAGAGTGACCTTGAAAACAAACGAGAAAAAACAAACGAGAGGGTGAGCATAAAGAAGAAAAGAAGAAATATGTGACTATGAAAAGAGAGTGAGTTGAAAAGTGAGTTATATTTTGAAAAGCCAATGACCGTACATTACGTGCAAGGCACGGTAGCTTTTGAATACTAACACTAATGATTCTTCTTTGTCTAGTTTTGTTTTGTCTCTTATGCAGAGTTGTTGATGAAATACCCGTCTTATCATTCCGTCTGCGTCGGTGATAGTATTCTCGAGGAGAGCAGCGGAGTTACGGGCGGGTTGGAGAGTTGGTGAAAGTGGGTATCGTGAGACAAGACATGAGTTCATGTGTTGATTATGAGATCATAGTATCTAAGGAGGATGGGATAACGAGTTTGTTCGTTGATTTTGAATTGGTAAACAAGTATCGTTATTCTTTTCAATATTTAGATAATATGTTTGATAGATTGCATAGTTCTTATGTTTTATCTACATGTGATAATGATCATGTGATGATAATGCCTAATCAATTTAGCACGAGAGATTGTGATAAATGGAAAATTATTTTCGCATGTGAGTTATATAGGTGGTTAGTTATTTCTGTTAGATTAACTGATGCATCTAGTGTTTTCATGTGTTATTTAAAACATGTTTTGCATGCTTCCATTGGATTTGTTGTTAACTATTTTGTGGGTAGAATCATCTATATCATAAATTATGGTGGATACTTGATATTTGTTGAGTTAGTTTATGATCATGATATATATTCTCGTTCTCGATGTGTTTACTTGCATGAAATTAATTCTAGGTTTTGTTGTCTAGATATTGACTTAGGGTTTCATGCTAGTCGATCTTTACATGAATTGTCGTTAGTTAACAATGGTAGTAATCATGTTGTTTCGTTGGAGCAATCTTCATTTGCATGATTTGTTATCATATGGTTACGATTCAAAAAATGTTTATCATCGAGATGGTTTGAGAGATGAGTTATTTGCATGTGTAGTTAGTTCACTTGGATTAGCTAAGGCATTGCATACTTCCATGGAATTGTTGAATTATATTTTGCATTTTTCATGGGAAAATTTGTTATTCTCTCTTTTGATGATATTAGATTTTTGTCAACATTTTGGGAAATTCTTTAGCATGTGTAGAGTTTGTTTGTGATCATCGTCGATATCTTATTGAATTTTCAACTTATGATTGTGACCTTTTTACTCCATTGATAACATTATTTGTTCTTTATTGTATTAATTTCAATGGAATGAAGGAGGTTGGTTGTGTTTTGCAGATTCGTGATAGGATCATATTCATCGAGGGAAGCATGGATCCTGCAGTTCATCCCGTTCAATGCATAAGACATCTACAGGGAAGTGTTTTGAATATTGTTTTAGTAGACTATGCATATGATTTTGGTTTATTTAATTTCTTTGTGATTAGACAAAAGGAACTTATTGATTTGTTCTGTTTTGTGTTTAATCCAGGAATTAAAGAGAGTTTACGTGAGAAATATGATAAATTTCAAGTATTGATATTTGATCCGGTGCGTTGTGAATGTGTTTACTGCGAAGGATTAAGATCATTATATTGAATTTTGATCCGAGAATTAAATCTCGGGAGAATCTACCACATGAAGAGTTTTGCGTGACGATTTTTGATCCAGGAGGATATAAGACTTTTCATATTCTTTCTTACTTTGCATTCATGATTATTTTAATAGATAGTAGATTAGTTTATATATATAATTAGTGTTCTGGGATTAACTGGTCTACAAATTGTCAATTCGGGAGAGAAGTCGGGCATTGTTATGTTCTTAGCGGGAGTTGGAGTTTTTGTTGCTTATATATGTCATTTGCGAGTTGAGTTTTGGCATTATGATTGGTTTGATGCTACTAACTTAGTTTGTTTTATGTAGGAACAATTTTGTGGTTGAATCATTTTTGAGAAGACGATGGGCGATTTGAGGACAAATCCTTTTGAAGAGGAGGGAATGATACAATCTTGATCGTGAGTTATTCACATGTAGCTAGTATTATGTGGGTCTTTATAACTTTACATAATCGGATTACATACAAAGGAAAGAAGCAAAGTTTAAATGCGTGAAAAGATCTAGCAACGTGGCGAGGGTTTTGGGATTTTAGGAAAAAGATTTTGTTTCCTAAAATATTAGGCATATTCTATTAGCCTAATTTTTAGGGATTTATTTTCTAGATACTTATCAAATTCTATTATAATTAGGATTTCTTTCCGGTTTAGATTTACATTCTAAATAAGGTTTATTTGTTTTATAGAAATAGGAATTTCTTTTCCAAATTGATTTCTACTTAGAAATTAGGGTTATGGTTTGTAATTCCTATTAGGATTAGAATAATTTGTTCTATTGTTATTAGGATTTGGATTGTTTTGAGTAGTATAAATAGAGTCTAAGTTAATGTAATCAAATACATTATCATTATTCATTATTCAATATATTTGTGAGGTTATTCTCTACTTTTGGTTCTTTGAAGAATTCCTAAAGATTTTTCTTAGTTATTTCTTTGAGATTCAATTTGACTTATCATACAACAATTCATAGTTGTGTGTGGCGTCTTCTCTAGCGTCAATCAATCGATTGTCAGAGATTCTTACGCTTCAATATAAGCGAGGGGTCAGGGTGTCGTTGGTGTCCATTCAACGCAGAAATTCGAACGCGAAGAATTGTACCAAAATTACCGCTACATATAGGCGAGGGTTAAGGTGTTGCAAAGAATTCACCCAACAACTTTAAAAGCGATCGTATGGCTGACCACCTCACGCAAAGCGTCTTGGTGAAGCTATCAATTACACAGTTAAAATCCTAAATTTGACCATATCCAAAAGCTAAAAAAGTAAAATAAAATGAAATAACAAAAGGGAACTCACGAAGGAGGAGTAGAAGCCATGAAACTTTGTGAGATTGGAAGTTCACCGGATTCAGTTTCAGAGCCATGGTGTTGGATTCTGAGCGGATTTTGCTGTTATTTGAGGGATACACGGAGGATTTTGTGATATTAAATAAGTTATTTTGGTTCAGAAAAAGATAATTTTTGTTCAAAAGATCCTCTGAATTGTTTAGATTTAATTTTCTATCTTAACCATTTAGAGAGAGAAAAAATTACCAAACAATTTTATAGTTGTTTACAAGTAAAAAATGAACTATTAAGATACAAAAAAGAATCTACCGTGTCTCCGTTGAAAATATTACTAATACCGACTAATGAGTATGTCGTTGGAAAGTTTTACAATTACTTCTAATCACCACACCAGCAGAGGCTTGATGGAAAATATGCCCGTGATATGATTTCTTCATTATTCAATGCGTCTTTTCATAACATTCAAGATCAAGTTTTATACAGAGCCTCAGCTACCCCGGGCAGACCATGAATATATATATCAAAAAAAGTTTCCACAAAACGACCCTCTTTTTATTGCTAGTACTATTAAATAATACTATAGTTTAATTTTGCCATCAAAATTTAATTAATCAATAAAAATTTATTGTTATAGGGGTAAAAATGAAATTAAAAAAAATAGATTGTTGATGTTTATAAATTTTATAAATAAGACTCTTTTTTTATAGAACATCACGTTGCTGCATGTGTTGAATGAGAGTAATGGAATTAGTGAAAGAAAGAAATAGAAAAGAAAACATAATATAATAGATATTAAAATCATTCTATCCATTACTGGCTAGAACGAGTCAACAAGGAATGAAATTCACGAAATTGATACGAATGAAAATGATTCATTCCATTTCAATGAAACAACCGAACACAGTTTTTTATATTTCATAAGAATTAGTTATTTCCTGCAATTCAAATGAGAGTACTAACAGTAACCAACTGTATTTTGCCCATCTCCTTGAATTCTTTTAGTTTTACAAAAAGCAAGATTAATTCACATTAATTACTGTTTTTCTTTAAAAGAAAAAATGAGACATTTTTAATAGGTGTCAACTTGATCGCGTACCACACTGAAATAATTACAACTACATTTCACCAAGGGCCCGGCAGCATGTTTGACAGTAGGGACCAAACAACTCAAAACAGAGCCCAATAACTTTTTTTGTCTGAAGCCCAAAAGGCTATGATTGGGCCGCTTGTCATGAGTTGAGGCTTCTTTAAGGCTATATAAAACAATTAAACCAAAAAAAAAAAAAGCTATAGAAAACAATTTACTCTGCTCAGAGTTTAAAATTGTTAAACTCTGTACAAGCCGTTGGGGATTTTTGAGGAGCACTCTAGGTCTGTACTGTAGTTCACAGTACATATACACACCATCGGAAGATACCAATTTATAAAGCAGTGGGGAAGTGTAAATAATGCAACAATTTTAGTTGTAATGGAATGTACGAAAAATGGTTAACATGAAGTTAACTTTGGTCAATTTATTAATACAGTGTCGATACGTAGACTGGAGGTGATTTTTTTCTGCGTGTCAACACTCTATTGGTCAATTGACCAACTTACCATAAAATTAATTTCATGATAATCAGATTCTTTATTCTTATCTGATTATGAGATGAGGCTAGGACGAAAAGGTAAAGTAATAGGAGAGTTAGGGGCATGATGATTATAATGAATATTTTTCTCATGGTAGAATCTATGTTGCCTACTATTCGCCTTATTTTCAAAGAATTTATTTTAGACTAACTTACTTTAGACTCGGTGAATGAAATTCTCTCCCAAATAAAAACTTTGAAGACATTGACCCAGTGCCAGACCTTTGATAAAGAAGTTAATTTCTTCCTCTTAGCGATCAAGTACATGTGATTTGCAAGGATAAATGTGAGGGGAAACGTGCTGATAGCCCCTGTGAGGCTCATGAAGTCTCCGATGAATGGCGATGAAAGCGAGATAGAAATTGAATCGGAATCTAATCGGAAGATTGGGAATGATTGTAAGAGTAATACAAAGTAAGAATCTGGAGTGGAGGGACGCAAAGGAAAGTCCAAATACTGAGAGCCAAACCCACTAAGACAAAATGAAAAATGAAAGGCACAAGTCGATAAATTGAAAATCGTAGACCCACTTGATGATGAATAAAGTTTTAGTTAATATTAACAAATAAAGCGAAATGAAAGGCGAATAATTAATAAATCGATCTCGAGAATTAACAAGATTTCCATTCCATGGGAGCCTTACTTTAGCTTCTATTTAAATCAAAATTCCAAAATATCGGTATGTGAAGCTCATACCCAAAGAGGAAAAGCTAAATCCATCACTAAACCCTTATTTAAACTACTTTAATAACTTCAAATTTTTCAGCTTCTTTCGGTGGATTTGAAATTGGGGAAGAACTGGGAATCCTACTACGGTTTGGGGATAGATTGAGAAGAAAAAGAAGGGACTGATCCAAGACCCATTTCGTTGTTGAACAAATTAGCCTCCGAATCACAGACCCAATTCGATTTTGAGCAAACCCATGAAACAAAAATCACAAATACACATACCCATGAAGCTAATGAAAAAATTAGTGAAGAAGAAGAAGATGAAGATGAAGAGGGGATTGATAGCGGATTGATAGCGCTCAGTTAGAAATTGAAGCTCAAATCCACCGATCCACCGCTCAGAATCTCAAATACACAGATTCATGGTTTGAGTGAGAAATGAGAGAGAGGATTGTGGTTTGAGGAAGAAGAAGGGCTATTTTGGACATTTAACAGTTGTTTTTGACTGGTACACCTCCTTCTTACGCGTTTTTTGGCGTCTGACATACACGTGCGGTTAAGTTGGACGAAAAAGGTGACTTTTTCACTTCAACTCAAAAGATCGGGTGTTTAAATGTAGTTTTACTGACTACAGGTGGTTAAGTGAAAAAACGCTCAAACCCCAAGTGATCATCTGAACTTAACCCTAACATAAGATGTAACAATACACGTCTCTTGTAACAAAATAAAGTTAGACGAGTGAATATTTTTTTAAGGAAAAAAACATATAAAATACCAACTTAAAACAAAGTCAATTGATTTATATTATATCTATAGGTAATTAGGGATATGATTTGTCCGGATAATTATTACTTTCACATTACATAGCCGCGTGGCTTGAATAAACTACAAAACAATGTTTATTCAAAATTAAGGACTAGAGGATAGTAATATTCCACAAATTAGTAACAGCACCAACGTGTAAGCTAAATATACAAATTAAGTAATAAGTAGTAGTAATAATTTGGTTGGCTTAACCAGTAATTAATCAGTGGCAAAAAAAAGAGAAGAAGAGATTTGGTATCTTAGGGGGACCTTAAATGTTTTCAATGCCATAACGGTAAAGTTGATAAAATTTGGACTGAAATATGGAACGAGGGAAGGAAAAAGAAAAGCATTAATTGTCCACCCCTACCGAGAAATAGAGGACAAATGTAAGGGTAGCATTCAACCAAGAGAAGCATTATACTATACTGTCTCTACTTGTTGAAGACCATTGAACATCTGTCATAATCATCCTTCTCTCACTCACAATCACACGCACAAATATATGTGTGTATATATATATATATAAAACATATATTCATATAATAATAATCTTGTCTAGCATATACCCGCATAATGTGTTCAAGTGACAAAATCTGAACTAAGATGCTATTGACTAATGAAAGAAACTAGGAGATTTGTGTTGTTTGAGGGACCAGCCAGCGCGCCGAGGGGTTCATTTAAGTTCAGGACCTCACTCATTGCCGCTGCCTCAGCTGCCACCACCACCACCACCAATATATCTTTATTTTTTGAACTTATCAAATATTTTCAAACGTTATTTTATGATATTAAATTTAAATTTAAAAATATCTGATAACGAATTTTAAAAATTCAAATTAGATCTTATACTATTATAAAACATGTGAAATGAATGAGGTTATTCATTGTATGGGTGACAATCGTGCTTGTTAGACGAATTCATGTTGTGTCGAAATTTGTGTATATGCATGTTTATAACACGAACCGGTTTATAAATCGTGTTCATACTAAAAAATGATACATGTTTAAGATAATAGTTATGACACTTGTTTATAACACCAATTCGTTTATAAATTGTGTTTGTGTGGTGTCGAAATTTGCTGTTGTCCCCCCTAACTTCGTTGCGGATCCCCTACCCTGTGGTGCCCAATAGAGATTAGAAATAAGATCCGGCCTCGAGTCAATCGGACCCCAGCAGGGCGCAGTATGTTGGTTGGTTTGTAGGCACTCACGCGCACAAGGCCCCAAAGGCAGCTACTCATTAAGGACCTAATTCATGTCCAACCGATAAATAAATTTAACCACCCAAAAAGGAAAACCAGAGAGCTTCAAACTAGTTCAATTAGGAGGAGATCTAGTTCCGTGTAGGGCAGTTGGTTTGTTGAAATTCTCAAGATTTTGCACACAATATTTATCTACTTATTTAATAGTACTATTAATTTGTTGAGTTTCACCAAATAATAAGTAGACTCACAAGTTTATTTATGTTTGTACGTACTTGTGCATTTAAGATAAATCACACTAGTGTTAAATAGCTATGGCCCATGGGAGTACATTTCAGAAAGGACAGGTCCATTTGGTAAAATTATATATAGACTTTTCAACAAATAAATGAAACTAGATATATATTCTTGAGAAAATTAACCTTGGTGTGCGAGGACTACTATGTCAATTTAGAGAGTCATTAGGTTTGACAAAGTAACCTTAAAAAGCTAGATTAATAAAATTATATATATATAGTTTGGTCAAACTTCACCAGCAATGCGTTCTATAATTGCCCAACCTAATCTCACATGACACCAACTGAAAAAAGAATAGTACTAGTATGTATTACCAACACAAAATGCTAATTAATCTTACTTTTTAATATATCTGCGCATGCTCAAAGCGATCGAGGAGCAGTATCATAAAAGTTTTGTGGTATAACAATCATACTTTGGCACTTGGCTATACTTTTTGGTGCCAACCAAGTAAGTTACAATCATACTCTGTTAGACTTATCTAGTGCTTTGCGCATGAGTTACCCAAATGACTCTTTCTGATTAACAAAATCCACTATTTTTATGTGTGAATTGTAGGCTTTGAACAAAGTTATATGGGGGACACTTGGTGGTAATACTTGTACTAGTAAAAAATGGATTAAAAAGATAATTTGCACCCCAAACTTTACAAGTAGTTGACTTTTGTCTCCTCTAAATCGAAAAAATGTACAAAGACACCCCAAATTTCATTATAAAGTAACAAAACGCACACTTTCTTGACAACTAAAAGTCAAAAGTAGTAGAAATTAAAAGTCATAACACAAGTTTGGGGTGCAAATTGTCTTTTAGTCTTAAAAATTAGCAAAAAAATAATTAATTTTAAATAAAATAAAATAATTTTAAAATAGTTAATTTTAAATAAAATAATTAATTTTAAAAATAAAAATAAAATAATTAAAAAATAAAACAGATTTTTTTGTAAAAATTCTGTTGTCACAAAAAAAATTAAAAATTTTTGTTTTTACAAAATTGTAAAATAAATTTGTGTTTATAAAATTGTAAAATACAATTTTTATATAAAAAAATCTGTTTTTACAAAATTGTAAAATAAAATTGTGTTTAAAAATAGAATTTTTAAAAACTTGTAAAAGCAGATTTTTTTTTTCAATTTTTTGTAAAAATAGATTTTAAAATTATTTTTTTGTAAAAACAGATTTGTTTTTGTAAAAATAGAATTTAAAAACAGAATTTTTTTTAAAAAATTTGTCTAAAAACGTTACAAACTTTTTCAAATTTTAGACACTTTACAAATTTTCAAATTTAGACACTTTACAAACTTTAAAAATTCTGTTTTTAAATTCTATTTTTACAAAAAAAATCTATTTTTACAAAAAGATTCTGTTTTTACAAAAAAAAATCTGTTTTTACAAAAATCTGCTTTTACAAGTTTTTAAAAATTCTATTTTTAAACACAATTTTATTTTACAATTTTTGTAAAAACAGATTTTTTTTATATAAAAATTGTATTTTACAATTTTGTAAACACAAATTTATTTTACAATTTTGTAAAAACAAATTTTTTGTGACAACAGAATTTTTACAAAAAAATCTGTTTTATTTTTTAATTATTTTATTTTAAAATTAATTATTTTATTTTATTTTAAAATTAACTATTTTAAAATTATTTTATTTTATTTAAATTTAATTATTTTTGCTAATTTTTAAGATTAAAAGATAATTCAGACCCCAAACTTGTATTCTGAATTTTAAATTTCGCCGTCATTTTTTCACACCGTGAAAAAAGTGTGCGTTTATTACGATAATAAAAGCCAAAGTTTGGGTGTCTTATTAATCTTTTTCATTTGAAGGTGTAAAAGTCAACAAAGAATATAAAATTTGGAGTCTGAATTATGCCTTTTTAATCTAAAAATGAGAGGCGATGAAGAAAAATCCAAAGTTGTCCGATTATGTGTTGTCACTATCGCACCCCGATATGTGCAGTCGTGCAGGTGACCGCTCCCCACATTTTCTCTCTCATGAATATTCATTCATTATTCATAAATATACTAAAAGCTTCTTCTTTCATTTTCCTCAAAACCCAGTGAATGCCCCCTCCCCTTCCTCCCCAATCTCTCTCTGCCCTGTCCTCCCAACCAATTGGCCAAAACCCATTACTGCCTCTGCCAGCCTACATAAATTAAATTCATGGAAGACTTCTAAACAGAGTCACCTTCTTCAGTTCCCCCCTCTCTCTATTTCTTTCTTGATGATAACTTGCGCCGCGATTATTGACATGAAGGAGGAGAAAAAAAAATATTCATAACTGTTAACGCCAAGATCTTCTGACACGTTCCAATCACATAAAACGTCTTTATCCTATGACGTAAACACAATAAACACCACGTTTCGACGGCCGGTTCCACGTGATAAATTTCGAGCGTGAGAGTCGATATATGAGTTCACGAGGTTTATTATCGAAAGCGGATTATATCGCTTAACCAGATTGAGATAAAGAAATAATAATAATAATTCTACGTAGTGTATGTGATTACGAATGAAGAAGTGTATGAGAACGTCACTTCTTGGTGAAAGACTTTTCATAAGTTATACTCTCTGCATCAATTATCGTCTTGGCCACCCACTACTACTACCGACACACTTCCTTTTTTCTCGATGGGTACGCCGATCGCATATAGTTTATCCACCGCTTTGGTCATCATTTATTACTACTACCAAATAAGTTATGATCCCATCCACATTAATACATGGCGCTTCTTTAGTCAACCAAATCGCTTTTTCATCATTACAAGTCAAAGATGTAGATATTAAAATGTCCAAAGGATTGATCCAATTGGAATTCTAATCTTTCTTTTATAGGTTGAAATGAAAATAATATGATGATAGGGTTTAATGACTTTCATAGTTCAATAATAAAGGCCCATAGAATAATTAAAAGAATAAGCCCAATACACTCAAATTTCAAAGAGATATAAAATATCGCGACCCAACATTGCCCCCTGGTTTTTTGTTGAATGTAATGTTTAATAAAAAACTATAAATAATCCATGATATTTTACCGAGAATCAATAATAACAAGATGTAATTAAAACGTACTCCATTTATCGCTCACGAAATGAGATGAAAAGGAATTTAAAGGCCCAACTCGGAAAGGCCCTATCCATTAAATACCCTTGACCAAACCGACGCTTCCCATTCAAATTCCAAATTATTACTATCATTTAATGCACCCGCTCTTGAACAAGTGTAGCAAATCGAAGATAAAAGGATAACTTTACCAAATTTGACGCTTTACCTGCTCATTTGAAATTCGAGCGCGCCTCTAAACTTTCTCGATCTCTCTCACAAATTGTCACAAATGGCTTCCCACAATCTCGAATGAGTTCCCCATACTTGTAACACCCATCACGGTGGTTCCACCAAACCCTAATCCTCACGAGGGACTTCAAGTACGAATCCCAAACAGAAAAACCCAAAAACCCCTCCGAATACTACAGAGAGTGCGGAGCGATTCTCGCGTGCCAACACTCCTTCTATCATAACCGAGGTTTGAACTAAAGAGGGTTCGAACTTCGGTTCCACATTCCGGATACCCACGCGGTCGTGGTACCCGATGCCCGTGAAAAGAGATGTATCGATGGCAAGGGATGGATGGTAGTCCCATGACATTTTCTCGGAGAAGGGGTTCGCTTTCCCCTTCACATCTTTATAGTGACCCTACTGGGGTTCTTGGGTGTGGGATTTTCACAACTAGTGCCAAACTCCTACATCCACATTCGGCCTTTGTGGCCTTCGCGCCATGAAGTCAAGCGCCGAGCCTCCTCGACTTCTTCTTCACCGCCTACAAGATAAGTACAATCCAGGGAGAAGGGGTTCAAGCCCTCGTGAAGCATTCTCCGAAGTCCGGAGAAAAATTCGATGAGACGTTCACGCAGAACACCCTTTTCGAGCAATAGGGATGGCACGAGAAATGGTTTTTCGTCAAAGGCCTTGAGATTTCTTCTTTACTGAATCGGGCAACCGACGAAAAAAATATCTGCTTGACTTTGAGACGCGTTTACAAGAACGGGAAGTGGAAATGATGGAGCTATTTGACAACTTCCCAAGAAAGAGTGGAAATATGGACTCCTCTCAAGCAAGCATGGTTATTCGACCATAAGTGTAAGTACCAAATTATTTTCATATATGTATATTTTTGAAAATATTCTATGATATATAATTTTAACATAGAATTGTTTGATTTGTGGCAATATCTTTGATCGAATGAGCTCCTTAGAAATAAAGGAGTTCAAGATTTTTTAATCAGGAAGTCTTCTGGAGGCAATTGAGGCTACACCAACCGGCTACCCAAAGTAGATCCAACACCGTAAATTCATACGGATGAATTTCAAATGAGAAAAACAGAGGTCAAGAGGTTCTCAAACCGTAAGAGACCCTTCATCCTCGACAAAAAGAGGAGAGCTACCAGAAAACCTGTGTCACCTCTCTTGTAACTCCTCCCAACCCACACCGTAACCGTAACCAACCCTAGAACCATTCCTCGACCAGGCGGTTTACTTGATCGTCTGATCAAGGAATATACTTAGATCAAAAATTAAAACAAAAATAACCCCTCTAACCAACAAAGAGCTCGGGGTTCCTAAGTCTTCTTGGTCATTCCACCTTCGTGCCCCTCAGAGAAATACTGATTGAAGAGGATTTGACCAGACGAAAGGATTCCGACGCTATCTAGGAAGAGGAAACGCGTCTCGATAGCCATCCGAAGTTCCGCCTCCTTCATCACCGAAAGGACCCACTCCCAATAAATCTCCCATAATTGAAACTATACATGTAGACCCTACACCTTCCGACGACTATTCCTCCCCCGAAAGACCGAGACCTCTCTCGAATCGACCCCGGTCCATCGAATTCGAGTTACCATCTCGAGGTCAGGATCTCCGACCGTGGGCCCAGTGTTCAACGCCTACTTCCCCCTTGACCTCTTGAGCTTTCGTTTGGCACACTGACGACCACCGGTTCAGTGATCATACGGACGGAAATCTTCTTGACGAGGGGATGAGTTATTTGGCCAAGGTAAATAACGATCTCTTCTTCCTCTATATCTCTGTTTCCCTTTGAATATTTGAACATTTGACTTGAATATTTTGAAAATATGCAGGCTAATGCTGTCTTCGAACGACTGCGTCCGAGACACATAAATGGAGAGGCCGAG
The DNA here is from genome assembly GCA_020205615.1 of Panax quinquefolius. Taxonomy (NCBI): domain Eukaryota; kingdom Viridiplantae; phylum Streptophyta; class Magnoliopsida; order Apiales; family Araliaceae; genus Panax; species Panax quinquefolius. The sequence continues at coordinate 15,910,062 of CM035169.1, read as the reverse complement.
GAAGATTTCATGCGACAAGAGATAAATATCTTTGAAATCGACCTTGGGCCGAGAAAGAGCCGGTTCGTGAAGATGCTTTTCATACCATCAACGGTCTCGGATAGAATTAGATCGGGCTAAGATGGATTTGAAGACATCCGATGATTTAATTAAGGACCCACGAGGGACGGGTTGCAGGCTGCGTCGTCCGGCCGACCAACAAACTCGACTTAACTCGAATCTTTGGTTTGGTTGAAGAAAACTTACTCTGAAGGCAAAAAATGAGGAGTTTTCTTGACCAATCAAGCTTAGTCCTACAACTTGGTGAGGTCGAGACGAAGATTCAAGACGAAACCCAAGGCATAAGGCCAAACGCCACAAGCTCCGCCATAAGATAAAGGATCTTGAGGGACGAGGCCTACTGCTCGATCAAGATCTCCTAAGCGATTCAAAGGACTACGAGGACTCCTGGACGAACTCAATGTTGAGATCACGAAGGTATACTCGGAGGGGTATGAGGATTGTCGAGGCGAGAGGAAAAGAAAAGCTATCTTTGCTTCACCGGACCCGATTTGCTCAACTCAGATGATGGGCGCGGTGCTGAATATCTATCATGTTTTTTGTTCTATGTAAATTTTTAACTACTTTAAGCTTTTCATGTTCATGTAATTAATTTATGATTGACTTAAATGAACGAGCATTTTATGTTATTGATAAATCTTTAACTGCTTGATTATGACTTCCTTTCCGATCAACTTCTTGTTAATAATTTAGTATTAATGAACTGGACTAATGAATTAGATATGACATATAAACAGTTAACTTATGCAATGAAGTGAATTGAATTTTACGGACAGGATTCAACTTAACCGAATTGAATAAACTGAACTCAACACTTAAACAAAATGAAGTAATGTACACTCATCGGTACCGAAGAGTGAGATCAGTCATGTGTGAGGTAAATTTGGCTAACAAATATATAGGGACCAAGATATAAGGATCAATAGTGTCCATTGACTTACCACCCTGATAAGATCAATATGGGATCAAAAGGACCTGGGGCTACCATCGAATGGCCAGCGAGTTCTACCATTCCTCCTTACACCATAGTGACCTTCGGACCAATAGTGTCCATTGACTTACCACCCTGATAAGATCAATATAGGATCAAAAGGACCTGGGGCTACCATCGAATGGCCAAATGAGTCCTACCATTCCTCCTTACATCATAAATGACCTTCTGGACCAATAGTGACCATTGACTTACCACCACGATAAGATCAATATAGGATCAAAAGGACTGGGGCTACCATCGAATGGCCAAATGAGTCCTACCATTCCTCCTTACACCATAGTGACCTTCCTGGACCAATAGTGACCATTGACTTACCACCACGATAAGATCAATATAGGATCAAAAGGACACAGGGCTACCATCGAATGGCCAATGAGTCCTACCATTCCTCCTTACACCATAGTGACCTTCTAACCAATAGGACCAATGACAAATTAAGGAAAAGTGACCTTTTATTAATATCAAACAATCGTATATAGACTTCCTTATATAAACCGACTTAATCTTTATTGAAAATATTTCCGAAGCTTTACGCCAAAGATGCCAAGTATTCTTGATCTCGGAACCATCGAGTGCCTTTAGCCGATAAGTACACGGCTTTGGTACTTCAATCACCCTCATATGGCCCTTCCCAATTCGGCATTAGCTTTCTGTGTTTTGAGGCGTAGGTTTTGACTTTCTAAGAACGAAGTCTCCCACTTCGAATCTACGAAGTTTGACTCCTTTGTTATAATGCTTGGCCACCCTTCTTTGATAAGCAGCCAATTTGATCAAAGCTTCCTCTCTGACTTCATCTAGCGAGTCCAGTTAACTTTCACCCTTCGTCGTCGTTGTAAATTTCTTTAAATTGAGTTACCCAAGACTTGGAGATCCGATTTCGACCGGGACTAAGGCATCGATTACCATAGGCCAATCGGAAGGGCGAATCCCCGTAGTAGTCCTTGGTGTAGTTCGGTAGATGCCCACAAAGACGCTCAAAGAATTCTTCCGCCATCTTCCTTAGCTTCATCCAACCTACGCTTGATTCCGCTTCAACAAATGTCCTCCGTTGGTCACCTCGACTTGCCCATTCGACCGTGGATGAGCCACGAAGTCTTCTTGTCTTTGAATCCCCAAATCGCTCAAAATTCTTCAAATTTTGAACCCACGAATCTGGCGTCCATTGTCCGATATCAATACCTTAGGGATCCCGGCGAAACACCACAGACTCCTTTATAAACTTTAGGCACTCTTGTTAAGTTATCGTATCAAGTGGTTTTGCCTCTACCCACTTAGTCATATAATCAATAAGCAATTATGATTGAAGCTAACTCGACCTTTAGCTTTAGAGTAACGGTCCCCAATATATCCACCCCTGACAAATGAGGGGTATAGGAGATAGAATCGAGTATAACTCTTCCGGTGGCTGATGTGGGACCGGACTATTGAGCTGGCATTTTTCACATTTCTTGACGTACTCTGTAGCTTCTTTGAAAATTGTAGGCCAATAGTAACCTTGTCGAAGTACTTTATGTGCCAAAGACTTGGCAGCCATATGATCACCGCAAATCCCTTCATGAACTTCCCGAAGAGCATACTCAGCTTCGGACGGAACCAAACATTTCAACAATGGTGAGGAAAATGCCAATCGATAGAGATCCCCATCAATAAGACTAAAATTAGTGCTCTTGTATTTAATCTTCTTTGCCAACATTTGATCCGAAGGAAGGACGCCATCTGCCAAATACTCGATGTAGGGGGTCATCCAATGATTCGTTAAACTCGATACACATCAACATTTTTAAGTCTTTGAACACTTGTCACGTAAAATTTCTAAATATACCGATCCGTGAAAAACATCTGCATCTATAGTGGCCAGCTTGGAAAATGCATCGGCAGTTGAGTTGTCATTACGCTCTATACTCTGAAACTCATATGAAGCGAAAAATTGAAGTTGGTCTCTTAATTCCGCCAGATATTTGATCATTCGGGTTCCACGAGCTTCGTAATCTCCCGACAACTGTTTAACGACCAACTGAGAATCACTATAGATAATCAACTGTTGGACTTCGAGACTCTTTGCCAATCGGACACCCGCTAACACCGCCAGTTACTCGACTTCATTGTTCGTTGCTTTAAAAAGCAATCGATGGCTGTTGGACCTTGAATCCCTCTCGGACTTATTAAAATAATTCTGCCCACTAACAATCGTCGTAGAGATCCATCTGCATCTGGCGTCCACGCCCTCGACCTCTTTGAAGAACGGCCATTTGCTTTCGATCGGAAGATTCGACTTTCCGAAACTCGCATCTTCGCTTGAAACGAGCATTCTACCATAAAGTCAGCCAGGGCTTGGCCTTTGATGGCAGTTCGGGGATGATACTCGATAAAAAATTGTGATAACTCCATAGTCCATGCTGCTAGTCTGCCCGAGACCTCTGGCTTGCCCATCACCTTCTTCAATGGCTGATCCGTGTAGACGACCAGGAGTCGACCTTGAAAATACTGCCGAAGCTTTCTACTGGCAATTATTAAAGCAAAGGCAAATTTCTCAATGTTTGGATACCTGGTTTCAGCATCTCGCAGGACGTGGCTGACGTAATAGACCGGATGCTGCCTCCCACTGATCTCCCGAACCAACACTGCTCCGACTGCTAAGGAACTTGCCGCAAGGTACAAATATAAAGTCTCCGCTGGGACAGGCTTTACCAATAAAGGAGCCGAAGACAGATACGTCTTTATACCTTGGAAAGCATCTTCACACTCCGAAGTCCACTGGAACGTCTTCGCATTCTTCGGTCCCTTCAATGTGTCAAAGAAAGGAAGACATCTCTCTGCAGATTTGGCGGCGAACCTCCTCAAAGCCGCATCCTACCATCGGACGACGCGAACGTCCTTAAATGGTCGAGGAGTCTTCATGTCGAGGATGGCTCGGATCTTCTCCGGATTGGCCTCGATGCCCTCCGATGACCGGATAACCCGAAACTTTCCGGCACTAAGGCCGAAAGTACATTTAGTAGGGTTAAGCCTTTAGTTGACGATAACGAATAGTTTGAAAGCACTCCTCCAGATCGTCCAAATGCTTCTGAACTTGCATACTCTTCACGATCATGTCATCTACATAAACCTCCATGTTCCTCCCCAGTTGCCTATCGAAGATGAAGTTCATCATCCTTTGGTAGGTTGCTCCAGCATTAATGAGGCCAAAAGTCATTTTTTTGTATGCATACACCGAATCCAGTGCGTAATAATAAACGCTGTCTTTGGAATGTCTTCTTTGCACATGGATTGTGACGCCCCCAAAATAGGTATACATCACCTATTCTCGAAATGTCAATACATGGTATGTAAACAACTACAACTTTATTATTACAACAAGAAAAGCGTGAGTTTGAATTCAAATATTATCTTCTGAGACAATATCTATACTCAAATAAATCCTCATCACATTTATTGATACATTATTTTACAAAATGGTGAGGACTACTAAACAATCCTTTCTAAAACCTTCATTCCATACCCCAGGCTGCGTACTCGCTTATATTCTCGCCTCCCGAGAAAAATGGAACAAAAGGAAAAGGGTGAGCTCAACTAGCTCAAGAAGAATATTATATGACTAAGATAATATACAACAAATTATCGTTAGTCTTCAACAGGAAAAATATAATAGAATCTGATAGACAACAAATTTTAAATCAATATTCATGAGCAATGAAATAATAATTCATTAGAAGAGTTAAGTAGAGAATGCAAACTACTATCTTCTATGTATGAATTTAAAAGTTCATCGCTCATCTTTTATCCCCGTAACATCAATCAATATACATCCGAATCAAATATTCATCTTTGCACTACAGGCCAAAGATATTCATCACCGTCATGTTCATTTAAACACTGCTCATCTTTGACTACTGGCCAAAGATATTCTTCAGAAATCATTCATCTTTGCACTACAGCCAAAGATATTCTTAAGAAATCATTCATCTTTGTACTACGGCCAAAGATATTCCATAATATCATCATTTAAGACCGAGGATGATGAAAAATATTTTTTTTAAAACGAATCCAAAGAAACAAAATGACAAGGATTAAGGATTAAGGATTCGTACTTGGTTTTATCCACGTCCAAAAATACCTCAAAAATAATCATAGTGGTGTAAAATTCAAGAATGATCAAAACATGGATACAATCGAGTTAGTATCCGAGAATATATGTTTTAGACGAAAAGAAGAAATTTTATTTTTCTATTGAATAAGACCAGTATCGTGAATAGTCTTGTCAGATATCGTGAATAAGTCTTAGATATCGTGAATAAGTAACTCTGAGACACAAAAGATAGAAATTCCACAAAAAACATCTTCACGCTTACGTGAATAGTACTCGTGAATAAGAACTCGTGAATAAGAACTCAGCTTGAATAAGAACTCGTGAATAGTAACTCATGAATAGTAACCCATGAATAAGAACCTCAGACATGAAAAAGTTCCAAATTTGATAAAAACTTCAGATCAACATTTCAAAGATAATGATATTGAAGAAATAATATCATTCTGAAAAAATAATATCCCTTACCTCTAAAGATCAAGATTTCTTAAATTAGAATCTACCGGGTATAGTCTTTGAAGGGAACTTTACTGCTAGCAATACTCAAAGTATACTCAAAATACTCACAAGAATACACCGATAATATAGAGAGAGAAAACTTCAGCTTACGGTGTGATTTTCAATTCTAACCCAAGACCCTATTTATAGAAAAATCTTAGAACACCAAAAGCAGAAAATTTAATAAAATAATAATATAATTAAACAAATTCAAGCCCACCTTAGACCAACTGAATTCAGCACATTTGTATCACATGTGGGATTGCAAAAACGTTTTCTTAAATAAAACAATTAAAACTTCCAAAATTAATTATTTCGAACTTCGAGCTTCAATAATTCATAATAAATAGCCCTTTCATCGAAAAATTGAATCTCACGAGTTTTTTATAGGAAATTCAATTCTCTACAACTTTGCGAAAAAAAGTTTTTCCAAATTCCAAATGCAAATCGAATCAAAATCCACAAACCAAGCGATTTTATGATATAATCAAATTTCAATCAATAAATGGGGTCCACAGAGCATGTTTAACATGTTTTAAACATTTATTGCAACAAAATACTCTTCCTCCTCAGTATACTCATATATCCCACATTCATTGTAAAAATATCACCGTTAATATATTATTAAAATAATATATTTAAATGAATTATTTTATCGAAAAAGATAAAATTTCAATTTTCAACAATTGTCACTATAAAAATTTTCTCCATCTATATCCACATAAAATCAATATTTTTCTCATCCTATGAATCAATAATTAATTATTCATAAATAATATTACAGAATCACAATATTGACAACCGAGCGCCTTCTACAAGGAAGAGAACTTTCCAATAAGAATTTTTTCACTTGGTAGCAATGATTAGGTGGCCAAACCTCTCCTTGACGTAACTTTCTAGACATTGCCAATAATGTTATCTAATAATATTATTCGGATAATATGAATTATTGTTTCGATAATGAAAAATACCGTGTAATGACAATTATCAAAACAACAAAGAATATAAAATATCAACGCAAAGAATTATTGAATCAATAAAATAAAATACCGAGCGAGAATTATCGTAACCATTATTGAGTAGTGCCTTCTTACGTAAGAATCAAAAATTGGTGCAATACCAGCAGTAACCGCTTTCAACAACGCCAGATAGTGTGTTTTAAACCACCGGGTATTCCAACAAAGATAATCTGGCAACAACTACGCCAATTTATTTAAAAAACAACTTATATTTGTCGTTTTCTTTATCCAATCGCTTTCAGTTATGGGGCCCACACATGGGTCACATTGGTCAGTCATTTAATATTCCCCGACAAGATTAATATTCCACGACCAAACGAATATTCCCAAACAATAATGAATATTTTATAACCACTGCTTATTTTGAAATATTTGCGTATTTAACCCTTAACTATCCACATTAATCAAATCAACCCTTACTATTTCAAAATAATAAATAAAGGAAATTCCTTTTTATTTAAAATTTTTGGGTCTTATATGGATATTTGATGATAACCCGAAAAAGCATCCATAAAACTTAGTAATCATACCAGAAGTGGCATCGATGAGTCGATCGATATGGGGTGAGGATAAAATCCTTGGACAAGCTTTGTTGAGGTCGGTGTAGTCGATGCAAACCCGCCACTTTCCATTATGCTTCTGCACCAACACTACATTTGCTATCCATTCTGGGTAATCAATCTCGTATATAAAGTCAGCATTTAGCAATTTCGCAACCTCATCATCGATGATCTTCTGACGCTCTGGAGCAAATATCCACCTCTTCTGACGAACTGGCTTCTTCGAAGGATCTATCTCCAGTTTATGCTCAGCAATCTTTGGCTTAACTCTGGCATGTCTTGTGGTTCCCATGCAAAAATATCAATATAACATCGTAAGAGTTCCATAAGATTTGTCCAAGAAGAGGTTACGGTAGACTGAACCAATCTCACCGCCTTGTCCGGCTTTCCGATGACCAACTCAATCTCCTCCGTCCCTCCAGCGGGTATTACCAAGGGTTCTGAGCTTCTCTTGGTGAAGGGCTCGATCTCAATTGCCATAGTCTTTTTCTGTTTACTAACCCCATTCCGGATGAAATAACGTTTCGATAACATCATCCGCCAGTCTAAATCACCCACCACCTCTCCTACTCCATGCGGCGTGGGAATTTGATTTTGAAATGTGGGATGGAAGTCACAAATTGAAGAGTCACAACGTAGGTCTTCCCAGAATGGCGTTATAGGCCGAATCCACATGCACAACATAAAATTTACAGGTTATCTCTACCTGCTGAGGGGCCGTACCGAAGATAACCGGGAGTTCAATAGTGCACGCCACTTTGACCGGTCGTTCTTAGAAACCATATAGAGGAGCCTTCCATCCAACCTCCATTTTGTGCCCATCGAGATGCATCCTCCAAAAGCATGGGCATAAAGAATGTCCACCAAGATCCATTGTCTCATCATCATGCGTTTTACATCCATCGAGCCTACTTTGCTACTGCGATCACCAAAGGTGCCCTTCATGCGCTTCGATGGACTCAGAAGGATAATCCGCATCCGTAAATGATATAACGGTTCTGGAAAAGGCCTCGATCTTTCAAGTAAGATCATCATCGACGACATGACCGAATCAAGATAAGACCTTCTTTCTTCCCTACTAACTTCCCAACAGCACCCACCAGTTATTACATCAACGACTTGCCTTGGCGGTGGTATGGGAGCATTTCGAGTGGGTGGTACTTGAACCGTTTGAACGGTACGATTGACAACCTGCTGACCCTGACGGTCCTTTTCAGCCACATATTGAATCAGCAAGCCGCTTTTAATCTTGCTCTCCACAAAATCCTTTAGATTACAACACTCATTAGTGTCATGACCAGCAGCTTGATGATAACCACAGTATTTGCGAGGGTTGCCGTGTCCCGTTTTGTAATTATCACGAGGTGGCTCAAAGAAAGGCTGGTTTCTGATTTGATCCAAAATTATCGACCTTCGTCATTCAATTGGGTGTAGACCTTATTAACCTTCGGGTAGAAATAGGTGTCTGATCACTTTGCCTTGTCGCCACGATTACATATGCTCTTCTTGAACTACCTTCCCTTGCTCGGTTGTACCCTCCCACTCTTCTCTGATCAACATCAGTCTTGGGAATGTCTACCTCCTTTAATTGGCTCAAAGAAGGATTTTTCAGACTATTCATAGCCTCTTCTACAACAATATAGCCCTCTGCGCTTTGTCAAGGCTTCTGCTTGCTAGGCTTTTCTGGATGGTGAAACATCAACTTCTTTACCAATTTCTCGGTTTTAAGCAGATCTAGCCCATTCTGGAACAACCCAACAACTTGAGATCATTAAGATCGGATACTGTCCGACCGCTTCCTAAACCTCTTTACATATTGCCTAAAGATTCATTGGTGAATCTACCGGACTGTCTTTAAGAGCACAGAGGCTTTCCCTTCTTCTATTGCTTCAAAACGTCATGGAACTTATCACAAAGTTCGGTCCACGAGGAAATAGAATCCGATGGTAAAGTCCCCATCCACTGTCTGGCGTCTTTTCTCAAAGTAGTGACAAAAGTATGACACTTGGCAGCATCAGTGAAGTCATAGTAATCCATTAGCCGGTCAAACGCCTGACTATGGTCATAAGGATCTCCGGTCCCATCATAGCTTTCATCACGAGGCAACTTTTTTGGTAATATCCGCCTTCTCCTTGAGAATATCGGAGGAAAAGGGGCGCCTTCTTTCCGTAAGTGTCCTTCACCGTTGGACCTCGGCCAATTGTTTTGAGTTCTTTCAACTCCTTACTGTAAAAATCAACACCTTCGGGTTGTGATGAGATCTCCTTCTCTGGGCGACGTTAGGCCTTGGAATGGATCGACCTTTCCCTGCCGATCCCACTGCCCTTGCGGGACTTCTTGATTTACTAGGGCGTACAATCTCCTCCTCATGATGAGAATGGTTGTGACGGTACTCTCTCTTCTTGGATTTCGGCACAATTTCTCTCGACCATTGCTTTTCTTTCATCGTCACGATGAATTGATCCCACGACCGTCGATTGCCTTTTTTCGAGGCCGGAGGCGTTCTACTCTCGATCTCCTCCCTCTGCGAGAATGATCTCTCGACATATGCATAGAATGTTCCGGCTTCTTGCCCTTCCGACGGGGTATCTCCTTATGCCTATTCCGTCTTTCGGAATGAATATGGCTAGATGCTTCGTCCCTCAACTCATTTACCCGAAGCATCTGTTCGACTATATCTTCCCTTTGTTTTAACAGAACCTCCAAAACCTTATCTGCTTCGTCCGCCATCCTCGCCAACTTGGTAGCTCTATCTTCTTGACCACTTCGGCGATGAGTCCTGGTCGGAGAACCTTCTACCCGTTCCTGATCAAGATCACGCCTTTATCGGCGTTGAAAACCAACTTCCGTCTGCTCCACCACGGATCTTCTGGACGAAGTTCTTCCGAATCAGGCTTAGAAGCCGTGCTTTCGTGAGCACTTTTAGAAGGACCCAGGCGGTCCTTTACTGAAATACGAGGCAGTGATGAACTAACAGCCATCGCCTGCCCTTCTGGTGTACCATCTCTACTCCTCATCATCTTCCGAAGCAAATTTAAACAATTGTGATTGAAAAAAGGAGCCCTCCTTCTAGCGCCAATGTTAACGCCAAGATCTTCTGACACGTCCCCAATCACATAAAACGCCTTTATCCCGCAGCAACGTAAACACAATAAACACCACAAGCTTTGGACGGCGGTTCGTCGGGGGATAGCTTCAGCGTGAGAGTCGATATATGGGTTCACAAGGTTTATCGAAAGCGGAGGCTATATCGCTGAAGTGTATTGAGATAAAGAAATAATAATAATAATTCTCGTGTGTATGTGATTCGAATGAAGAAGTGTATGAGAACGTTACGCTCTTGGTGAAGACTTCCTCGCTTAAGTTATACTCTCTTTTTCACGAATTATCGTGCCACCCACTACTACCCCGACACACCCCCTTTTTCTCGATGGGTCAAATGCAAAATCGCATGTAGTTTATCCACTTGCCTTTGGTCATTTATTACTACCGCCACGTAATTTAGGTTATGATCCCATCCACATTAATGCATGGCAGGTTCTTTAGTCAACCGTCATGTTTTTTCATCATTACAAGTCAAAGATGTAGATATTAAAATGTCTAAAAGATTGATCCACTGACCCGACCCGGTCTTATAGGTTGAAATGAAAATAATATAATGACTGGGTTTAATGACTTTCATAGTTCAATAATAAAGGCCCAATAGAATAATTAAAAGAATAAGCCCAATACACCCAGCCCAAAGAGATAAAATATCATGACCCAACAATAACCATCACCACCTCTCTCTCTCTTCACATTTCTTTACCGCCCCTACCTTTATAACTTTCTCCCCAAAATAACTGTTACCCCAAAAAAGCCACATTCCTTAAAAAGTACAGTAGTATACTTTAGAGGGCCGCTCTCCCCTCACTACTAATCTGCAGAGTCGATACAAAACAGCAGCAGCAGAAGAAATAAATACAGAGATTAACAACTGGGTTTAACAGTATATATAGATGATGGGTACTTGGAGGCTACTCTTGTTGTGTACACTTGTAACATTTAGCAGCCTCCGATGCACCAAATCAGATCCAAATGATGAATCTTGCTTGACCCACTTGAGCCAATCACTCCAAGACCCAAATAAGAACCTCCAAAACTGGACTAAATCAACCTTCGTTAATCCTTGTCTGGGCTTCACCTCCTACCTCCAAGGCGCCACCTGCAACAATGGCCGCATCTACAAACTCTCTCTCTCTAATCTCGCTCTAAGAGGCTCCATCTCACCTTACCTTGCTAATTGCACCAATCTCCAAGCCCTAGACCTCTCCTCCAACTCCCTCTCTGGCCCAATCCCCACCGACCTCCAGTTCCTCGTCAATCTCGCCGTCCTCAATCTCTCCGCCAACCGCCTCTCCGGCCAAATCCCGCCGCAGCTCGCCCTGTGCGCTTACCTCAACGTCATAGATCTCCACGACAATATCCTCGAGGGTCCCATCCCTCAGCAGCTGGGTCTCCTCGTTCGGCTCTCCGTTTTAGATGTGTCCAACAATCGGCTTGCCGGCCAGATTCCGGCCACGCTCGGGAACCGGAGTGCCAACTTGCCGAGGTTCAATGCGACGTCGTACGAGGGAAATAAGGATCTTTATGGGTACCCTTTGCCGCCGATGAAGAATAAAGGGTTGTCGATTTTAGCCATTGTTGGGATCGGATTGGGAAGTGGGTTCTTGAGTTTGGTCCTCAGTTTTACTGCAGTGTGTATATGGTTGAGAGTTACCGAACACAAAATGGCAGCTGATCAAGAAGGCAAAATTAGTCAGCTAATGCCAGATTATTGAGAATTAAATACTATCCCCACTAGTAATTCAATGCTCCAAATTACAGGTCTGTACAACTTAATTTAAACTTGTACCCCAATTAGAGGGTGTGAGCTAGTTTTTTTCTTTTAAAATTTTGTTGATGTTGATGGGTTTCTTGATCAGGTCTTGTCCTTTTACTGATCTTGGGAATTTTTTTTTCTTTTTTTTTTCCTTATTCTGTTGCTTAACTACCTTTTCCCTCTTTATTTTCTTTCGGTTCCCTTCATAATTTTCAGTTTTTTCAACCATTAACAATCAATGTATATAGATATGAGTTTTTGGTGATATATATGTTCTCTCTGATTATACATGGTACAGTCAGTTTGCTGCTTACATTTGTGTACCTCCCTGTTTTTTCTGTGTCTGTGGGGCAAGTTGAAAATGAAAGGGGTGAAGCACTGAACTGTGGTAGAACTGTGGTATTTTGTCTTCTGGTGGGTGGGCTAAAATACATACAACTCACTGCAAGGGTGGACAGGGGACTCGGTAATCAAAGGGGCACATGTATCAATTATACTCTATGGTATAAATTAAATTATTGGTATAGAATTTGGGAGATGAAATGGCTTCTATTTAAATTCAAAATTAGATATATATTTTTATTTATGAATTATAAAATGAGATCAAAGTTCTTTATAAATCATTATTAGGGAGTACATTATATTTTCATATATTTAGAGCATCTCTATTCGTGAATTATATTTAGTTCATATGATATCAACATATGTTCTTTAATTTTCAATTTTTTTAGGAGATAAACTATTCCATATAATAATATAAAAAGATTAAAATAATTATTAAATTTTAAAAAATTCTAATGATCATATTCCAACTACTATATTTTAAAGAACAAACAACCTCTATAAATATAAGGCAGGCACATCTAGTGTGGCCTTTTAAAAATAGGTATCATCACCCATCTTGGGTAGTGATACGTAGTGCAATTTAAATACAACTTATTAATATAACTGTGTGGTATAATACGACATAAACCGTGAGTTTGAATATAAATATTGTCTACTAGATATTATACAAACTCAAAAGGAGTCCTCATTACAATTATTATCACACTATTTCACGTAATAGTGAGGACTACTAATGCTATCCTTCGGGCCATTACTCTGCTCCCACTAAATCCCAAATATATTCTCATTTCAAGAGAGAATAAAGGAAAGAAAGGGTGAGCTCAACTAGCTTTCAAGATGAAATATTATGACTAAGATAATGCGAATAAATTATCATTAGCTTCTGTGTTAAACCGATAAAATATAATGAACATCAAGTTTAACTACAATGAACCAAAGAATCCATTAAAAGAGTCAAGTAGAAAATAAAATCTACTATCTTTTATGATTTAAAAGGTTTTTCATCATCATATATAGTGAGACTATCGGCTTTAATAAATATTCCACATCATCAATCACCCCGCACTACTGGCCAAGGATATTCTTTAGTATCACGACCACAATTATTATTGCACTACGGCCAAGAATAGTTGTGTATTCATTAATATCATGATCATGCCAACAATCGTCCATCAATGCACTACTACTAATCGAGGATTTTTATCATATCATTTGTAACATTACGGTCGTGATGATTACACCGAATAGTCTCTCGTCATAATCATACCAAGTCCATCCATCTACCACTACGGCCATGAGATGACTTTCAACATAATATAAACATGAGGATGATGACAATGATATAAGAATTCAATAAAACAAGTTCAAGAATTATTTTATCCAGAATTATTAACGTCCAAATTATCAACACGATCATTGCTTTTGTAGAGTAAAATTCAAGAATGATCGGAAGAATATTTCCATGAAAAGATCTTGGATGAAACGCAAATATCGAGGATATTCTACTAATTTCATGGAGTATAGAAGTCAAAGTTTTAACCAATTGGGTATAATAAAAAATGGAATAACAAAAGAAATCACCATGCATACGATGAGATCTTGACAGCGAGTTATTCCAACAGAATAATAAATAATCTTAACCAGTCCCATGTAAAACGCATGCATGTGGGATGTTCCAATGAATAATAATAATAAAGATTTTAACCGTGTCCGGTGTAAAACACATGCATGTGGATGTTCCAATGAATAATAATAAAGATTTTAACCAGGTCCGGTGTAAAAAAACACACAGAATGTGGATGTTCCAATGTATAATAGAAGAATGTCACCAAGTATAGGTAAATCAGCTAGCGTTATACGAGTTATTCCAATGTAATAATAAGCAATGGAATAACAATGATTCTCTTCATGAATAAGAAAGAATAACACCCCTTACATTTGGTAGGAGATTGAATCTGCGATAGTGTAAGAACAAAATACTCTTCTTCTTTCTCTCTTATTCTCTCTATACTTTCTTTCTCTAAAGCTTGAATGAATTAAGTGAAAATAATGAAGCATTAGGCCTCTATTTATAGAAGATTTCTAGCTTTTGACCGCCATGTGAAAAGTGCAAGTGGCTCGACGATTTGGTGATGTGAAAAGAAAAGTGGTTCGATCATCGCAGTAATGTAGAAACGACAAGTGGTTCGACGCTTTAATGTGTGAAACGACAAGTGGTTCGACGCTTTGTAATGTGAAACGACAAGTGGTTCGACGCCGGTAAAGGTAATTACTATCGACGAAGGTAATTACTATTCACAAGGGTAATTACTATTGACGAAGGTAATTACTATTGACGAAGGTAAATACTATCGATTTAAAAGACTCTTAGATGATGACATATGGCCCCTCCCCCCCATAAAATAATCAAACTTACCACAAACGCCTCATAATGCAGACTCTTTATATACATTAAGGATTGAATAAATATTACCACAAATCATTTTATTTTTAATCAACACATTTTAATCTTTCAACAATTATTAATCATTTATAACTTGTCGTCTCAATTAATAATATAACATATTATACGTATGATAATCTTTGTGACAATAATTGAATCAATAATATAAGAGATATGATCGTGAATTATCAGTAGTAATAATTGAGTATAGCTAAGTGACTTCTCACGTAAGCATCAATAATCAATACCGCAGTCTACTATATCTGACTACCAGACATCGTTATTTTTTACTACTACCGGGTAGTTCAATGCTTTAATAACAGTATACCTCTGCCGTTATTTTATAGAAAGATAATTTTATCGCTTTTCTAACTACGACAACACTTAGTTGTGGGGTCCACTAATGATTAAGCGTCGTATTTAATATTCCCCAACAAAAAGAATATTCCCCAAATCAAACGAATATTTTATAACAACTTGCTTACTTTTGCAAAATTTATAAATATTACCCACAACTATAACATTATATCAAATTTATTCCATAATATTCAAAAATAATATTTATAGAAAATTCATCTTTATTTATAAAAGTTGGGGTCTTACAACTAGTCTCTCATATTCACTCATCTCAACTTCAATCTTCCAATCAAATAAGTTATTTTAAATATGTCTTGCCAATTCGAATTAGTGGACATGAAATTTAAAACATATTGAATATATATTTAAGTATTATATGTAAATGTTATCACAAACTTGACGCTAATATATGAAAAAATGGGAGTGAGTAACATAAAATTAACTTTGATCAATTAATTAATACAGTATCGACACGCATGTCGTGAGGTAATCCCTCTCTGCGTGTTATTATTGTATTAGTCAATTGACTAACTTACTTTGAAATTAACTTCATAATAACCGAATAAAATAAATTCATAATACTAATAGGTTTTAACTATTAAAGATTCTTTTCTAATTTGATTTGTCCAATAAGAAAAATGTAAATAAGAGTGCAAGACATGTATTCCATGTCAACGACTTTTAACAACTATAAAGATGTCAATAGTTAGCATATGCGTATCTATTGTTTTTGGGGTCTTAATTTAGCAGAGTGGTTAATATGAAATTAATTTTAATATATATATTGTCCGTAAGTATGTCAAAAAATAATCTCAATATATATTGATCAACTCATTGACTTCTTCTTACTAAATAATGGGCCGCCCACCAAATGCCAGCTACCATTATTGATACTACTACATATAAAAATTGTTATAACAACTTCAACTTTTTTTCTCTTACGCATATTAAAGTTTTTAAAAATTATGTCTATATATGAGCGTATAAAATAAACTTTGATAAGCGTTGATAAGTACTCCCTTTGATGAACGATGATGTGCGGTTGTGGTGGCGAGGACTTGCACTTGTTAGTGGGTGGATGAGCTTTGGTTTGATGCAGTGACTTTTTGTGAATTGTTGTTGGTGTCTGAGTATAAGCCGGATAATTTCACTTTTCCTTTGTATGAGTGGTGGGATTTTGGATTTGGGTTTGGGGCACAATGTCCATGGATTGGGATTGAAAATGGGTTTGGGTTCTAATGTGTTTGTTGGTAATGCACTGATTGCAATGTATGGAATGTGTGAGCTTGTTGAGAAAGCAGTTAAGGTGTTTGAGTTTATGCCCGAGAGGAATTTGGTTTCTTGGAATTCTATGATTTCTGAGAATGAGGTGTTTCGAGAAAGTTTCAGTTTGTTAAGAGAAATGCTAGAGTTTGTTTCCGTTTGCTTAAAAGTGAAGTAGACCAAAAAAAAAAGGAGATAGAAATGGTAAGAGAGTTGTTTCGGTTTAAAAAATGTCATTACAAAAAACATATTTAAACTTACCGTCTTGCCCTACTAAAGTGCGGATTTTTGAAGGTATTTTGGTCTCTTTTGAGTCCGCACTTTAGTTTTGCGGAGTCTCTCAAATTAAAGTGCGGACGAGTGATAATTTTTACAATTAGATTTACGATTAGACGATCAAAATCTGTTGTAAATATAATTTTAAATTTATAGCATTGATTATTGATCGATGTACCTTAAATTTAAAGAAAACATAAAAATGAAAAATTCAAACTCAACCGAAAGTAAAAGCTTAGTCAAAGTTTGCTTTTTAACTCCACATTAATGGCATCTCCAAGAATGGCATGCAATATATATGTATGTATAATTGATGTATGGGACCTTTGTTTTGTTTATAAGTGGTATTCGTGTTCTATTTGATGATTTGAGTGATTCCATTGACTCTCTCGTGCTTTGTAATTGTAGTATGACATTTCATGTGATTCCTGGGCCTGAGAAAGGTGTTTGGTGTTGGCCTTTTGCTCTCACCACCTTGCCATGGAAGTTGGGAGTGTTTTCCCCTCTCTATCTTAGTAGTACTTCCCACCACGCTTTAACCAATCTGAGAATAGATTTATGGTTAATTTTAAAAATTACATGTACAATTTTTAGTACCGATATCTCCCCACATGTTACCACACTTATATTAAGTACTATATTTATTTAAGTCAATTATTTGGGCAAATTATGACATTAAAAATATTACTATTAATACTTGACATTAGGGTTGAGTATTTTAAATGAGAAACTAAAACAGAAAGATATATTTGAAGTTTGCTATTCAGTACTCTTTTAAAACAATAAAGAAAGATAAAATTGAAATTTTGAAATATCAAAGCCTTTGTTTTCTCCTCATTTCTCCTATGTTAATGTCTACCTCTTTTTGTCTCTCTTTTTTTTTAAAATCATTTCTTTGGTTTTTAATATCATTAATGTCTTACTGCATAAAAAACTGTATTCAATTGTCATTTTCATTTTTTTTTTGCTTTTACAAATTTTGTTATATTGATATTTTGTAATTTTTATATTACTTTTTTTATCTTTCTATTTACTCTACAAATTTTATAATTTTTTTGCGTCATGGGGTCACGAGTAGGATTAGAAGTCTCATGACTTATAAGTCATTTTATATTGTGACTTAATTTTTAACTTATAAATTGACTTATAAGTTTTTTTGAAAAGTAACAATATCTCAGTTTTAAAAAATTGACTTATAAACACAGCCCACGAATTCTGTCCAGTACCTGCTGTGTAAACGAAAGCATAAACCCTAAACCTTTCGCGGGTTCGCGCTCATTACTTTCTCAACTACTGTTTCTGTTTTCTCACTTCACCAATTCAGAATTTGGAAACCTCTGATAACAATCTTTAGCAGAACTTAACTCCCCCAATCCCCAAAGAAGAAACAATGGCGGACACAGCGGAACAATCTCCAATCGAAATAGAAGTACGAGAGGATGAAGGAGAAGAAGAGAAGAGTTTCGAAGAGCTGGGATTGGACCCACGCCTTATCCGAGCCCTAATTAAGAAAGGGGTCGAGAAGCCCACTCCTATCCAGCGAGCCGCAATCCCTCTAATCCTCGTGTGTTTCGATTTACTCATTTGTCAATTTGTTATCCCTTTGTTTTTCTTCATTTTTCATCAATCATATTTTGTTTTATTTGTTAGGAAGGAAAGGATGTGGTTACTCGAGCACACACTGGTTCAGGAAAGACATTCGCTTACCTCCTTCCTATGCTTCAGAAACTCTTTTCTGATTCTTCTTCTTCACAAAAAAAGCTTGCTCCCACCGCATTCATTATTGTTCCTACGCGAGAATTATGTCAACAAGTACTTTCATATTCAACCTTTAATATCATAACTGCCAGCTTATATCACTTTACTTACATAATCAAATAATTGTTTATTTTTAGGTATATAATGAGGTTTTGTCACTGATTGAGTTATGTAGAGTTCAACTCAAAGTTGTACAATTCACCACCGACACACAAGCTTCTGACTTGGTTGGTTTTTCCTACATTTTCCACTGTAATATCAAATACCCCATAGGTCATGACATATATTGGATTTATGTGAGATTTGAAGTTTGAACCTCTCTATTGGCAGAAAACAGCATTGGCAGGGCCGCCTGATATTCTTCTGTCTACTCCGGGAGGTATACTAAAATGCTTGACAATAGGTGTCCTTCAAGGAAAATCTATTCAGGATTCACTCTCAATTCTCATTCTAGATGAGGTAATAGTTTGTTGTTGATTTCTTTTCTTGAGTGAAAAGTGAATCCACATAGGCTGTGAAATGTGATAGGTTCTATTTATGTAATTGTGATTATTTCAAGTTTCAACTGCTTATGATGATATGTTTAGCTATTTCTGAGATTGATAATTTATATTTTCCATCAGGCAGATCTTCTTTTGTCATTTGGACATGGAAATGATTTGAAAGCTCTCAGTGCGCACATCCCTCGGCGCTGTCATTGCCTTCTTATGTCTGCTACCATAAGGTTGGCGTGTGTTACATACATAAATTCTTATAATGATGGGTTGTAATGTAATGTCCATAGTTATATATTCTATCAGTTATCTTGAATTTTATTTGGTTCATACCTTATTGTGTCCTAGTAGAAGTTGAATTTTTTTTTGCCATTTATTAAAAACAGGATAATAGTTTTTGAAACTTAATTTTGACATCTTGGTTCTTTATATTCCAAATTTCAGAATTTATTGATTCTTAAGAAAAAAAATGAAACTTGCATAGGTTCTTGTTAAAGTAGCTGTTACCCTGTGAATTGGAGTTGCAATTTCTTTTGTAGGGCTAACAAATATTGATTCTGGTTGCTTTTCTCATTATTTGCAGTGCTGAAGTTGAAAAGCTGGCTGCACCTCTTCTACACAATCCCTATATCCTAACTTTACAGGAACAGGGAAAAGACAAGGATGAGATTGTCTCAAAAAATATTCAGCAATATTATGTAAGAGATGCTAGACCATTTTAGTATCTTTTTTGATTTTTCATTGCTGGATGCACTAACTTGTCTGCTTGTTGGACATAAATCTTGCGGTACCTGTCTGATATTGATTTTGTTTGTTCTCTTTTTTCATACTCCAGTGCTAATTACTTGTGTCTGTCTTTGTTTTATTGTACTTGTGAATATTTCTCAACTTTAATTTTGAATTTTCTTACTACTTGAATATAATTTAGGATGGAATATACTGCTTCGTTAAGTTCTCTTTTTGTTTTTCCTTTAGATCAAATGCAGTGCTCGTGATAAGCTGGTCCACATCCTTGCCCTCTTGAAGTTGGAGCTGGTCCAAAAAAAAGTTTTAATATTTACTAATACAATTGACATGAGTTTTAGACTGAAACTATTCTTCGAGCAGGTATATTGACTTCTTCGATGCATTATGACTTTGTAACCAATTAATGATTTACTGCTCTAAATTAATAGCTGATTATTTGATTGTGTCAAGAAAAGGGTTTCCCCTTGTTTTAGAGCAAGGAAAGAATGTGTTGATTCTTAGTCTTGAATCCTGATATGAAATTGAATAAGTTCTGCCCTCTTTTTGAATAAATGTCTGCGAGGCACATCAAACTATAATATGATTTAGATGGGGATACCATCTGTTGTGGATTTAGATCATTTTGCTTATCTGAAAATGTACTTTTTATGTGGTAAGCTAACCTTATTTTCTATGCACAGTCGAGTGGAATTTTGCCTATATCTGACCTGACTTATCTTTTTGACATGCTGACACTGAGGATTGAATTATTATTTTTTGATAGAAAAAGATATCATTTTATTATGGGAATACATTATTAGCAGCTTTTGATTTCTAACTTGTGGGCAAATTCTTCATCCCTTTCCTGACCACAATGTTGTGAAATTTATTTTGTTACTGGCAGTTTGGAATCAAAACAGCAGTTTTTAATTCTGAGTTGCCACTGAATTCTCGCAAACATATCATTGAGGTATGCCTTTGGAGTGGTTTGGTTCTCATGTACTTGGAGTATTTTAATATTTTCTGAAGGATAAATTCTGTGCAGTACTTTGGCTTGAATGATCTAAACCTCACTAAATTAATTATTAGAAATATAAGAATTTGGTCCTAATTTTTTTCATTTCCTGGTTTTATTAGGGATTCAGTGCTGGACTTTTTGATTATATGATTGCTACTGATGACGGTCAACCGAAAGAGAAGGAACAAGCTGATAGTCAAAATCATGCGGAGCAAAGAAAATCTAAAAGGCGTGCCAAGCATATTTCAGACGTTGAATCTGGTGTAGTAAGAGGAATAGACTTCAAAAATGTGCATACGGTAATAAAAATTTCTGCAAGCATGCAGAATTTCAAGTTTTTTCCTCAGAATTTCTCGATTATTTTTTATTTACCAAGATTTGTCTTGATTAATTAAACTTGCTCTCATTTTCTAAATTTTTCTGACCACGTATGTCACTGAAGTGCAGTTATAGGTTGACTCTTAAAATGCTATTTTCAGGCTGCTATTCTTAGTCTATGATTTTCATTGGTATTTGGACTCTTTTGGTCTTCCCTTAAAAATAGAACAAGAGTGCATATGAAACTGTATTGGATGATTTCCTGGAACATAAATAGTTTTGTATTTTTAAGAATGTTGTCTTGCATTACTGCTTATTCAAAGCACCTGATCTTTTATGCATTAAAACTGTTCCAGACAAATATTTGAAGGTTGTTTTCATACATCAAGTGGTCCACTGCATTAAAAGATTGCTTTTTCAGGGAGCCACCTACTCCCACTGCCCCCTCTTATTCAATAGGTTTAAGTAAACAACTAAGATGGACACTTGCCTTGTGAATTGTCAATGGGCAAAGCCAAAGTTCTTAATGTTACATACTGATTTTCATATCCAGAAGGATGATTACTTCTGGCACATGACAAAGCATGATGTGATAGTAATTTACTGTCTGAAATTGGCTATATTTTTGCTACTTTTGGCATCTTGTATCTTGTTTGTTTATTATTTTTAGTTTTCTACTTTTTCTTTTGGCTGGGGTTTGGTGCAAGATTTTTCTTTGTTACTATGTCATCCTAAGCTCTAATCATCCTAATATGTAGTAATGTGTTATCTTTTTTTGATACCCCCAAATGAGGCTAAATATAGACTCCTAGACCTGTAAACAAGCTGAGCTGAGCCGAACTTTAACTTGCCAAGCTCAAGCTCGTTTAAACGAGCTGAGTCGAGCTGGGCTTTAAACAAGTGTGAAATTTGGTATACGAACTTGGTCCATTTAGTAAACGAGTTGTGGTCGAGCTGGGCTTAAGCTAGCCTAACCTAGTAGAGTTAAGGCCAACTCGTTTAACTTTTTTATTATAATGCAAGAAAAAGTAATTAATTGATTGCTAAACAAATCAGGCTTACTTGAGCCATGCCTAAATGAGCCAGGGTTGAGCTGGACACCACATTGTTTGAGCTCGACTTGTTTAACTAAACGGGCAAATGAGCTTGTTTGAACTCGTCTTGTTTTGTGTTGAGCCGACTTGGGCCGGGCTTGCGGATATCCTGATTCATTTGCAGCTCTAATAGCTCCTCTACTCTATTGCAGAAATGCTAATAAATTGTAATTTCATCTACTGGGTCTACCACTAAGATTGAGGCTCTTCGTAAGTGAAAAATTATCTCCATCCCATTGTCAATCTTTTTGTTTCAGGGAATGTGGTTGATAGTTTTTTAATTGAAAAACATTTTCTGACTTACTTAAGGATGTTGTTTCAACTGGTTCACACTGTAATTTGTGGTCCTCTGTTTTCAACAGGTTATAAATTTTGATATGCCTCAAAGTGTGGTAGGATATATACACAGAATTGGACGTACTGGGAGAGCGTATAATACGGGTGAATCTGTGTCTCTTGTAAGTTTATAAAGAAATCTTGAGTTTATTTATTGGGGTGCACAACAAACAAGGAGTTGCCTTGTTCTTTGTGCATATGTTTTTGTCACCCTTCAAGATGTATGCTATTTAAACAAGTATATATTGATTGACATGGTTCTTATTTTCTATCCAGCAATCTGTCATGTATACTTTTATTAAATAGTCCATGTTGGAGAATTTTTTTGGTGCCAAGTTTAGACAACTTTGATTGCGTAAATATGTTCAATGCTTATTCCCTTTTCCTTTCTTTATTTTTTTCCAGCTTTTCACTTCCCTATGTATTTAAATGAATCCACCTGTACAATTAGGCTGGATGATGATAAAGATGTTGACACTCTCTAATCTTTTCTTGGCATATTGGTATTTTAATTTATTACTTGTCCTTGTAAACAGGTTTCTCCAGAAGAGGAGAATGTTTTTAAGGAGATTGAAGTTCTGTTAGGGAAAAATGGCCCGGACTCAAATTCTATTACTAAATTTCGTTTTCCCACTGAGAATGCTGTGGAGTCTTTACGATATAGATCTGAGGTAATTTGTTTTATTCTTTTTGGTTTATAGTCAATGTGGTTGATGAAGTGGAGCGCCTTAAAGACCTCTAGGTTTCTTCAATTTTGAACTTGAGTATAATATTAGCTTTTCAGGTTTGACATATGATAAAAGGCATGGGTGATGCCACTTTGAAAACCTTTTCTGGTTCTCATTTCCCTTTTTTACTGATGATGTGAATTTATGTCTTCGAGACAGAAGCACTTGTATAATGCCAAGAACATCATCCCTGAGAATTTCTTTTTTATACAACTACGAACTTTCTGCTAATTCTTATAATATCATTACTGATAGCTATTCAAGAAAGCCTCTGTTAATATTTATGTGAACCAAATATGAGCTCACAAATTGCAATTACTCGTGTATGTGTTTAGATGAGAAATTATTTAATTTATGTTGCACGCATAATGAGTAATAGTTCAAACTGTACACAGCCCACGTCAGTTTGTTGAACTATTTAGTTGGAAAAATGCTATATATTACTTTAACAACGCTGCAAAAAGGTTGTCTAAATGTTACCTATGATATCAAAAAGAAATAGGGAATATATATTAGGTATTAATGCATAGGGTACATATTCTGAGACTAATATGTTGATTGATGAAGTAACGATGCCATTTCTTATTCTGACAAGTAAACATATCACAAAAAAACAGCCCAAGCGGGAGCAGCCCATTGCAAAGAGTCTACATCACAAGAAAGACCAAAAGGGGCTACATTAACTCATCAGGATAACCATATTTTTAAATGTTTTCCAAACAGGCCCCTAGTTCTAAATCTCATGATATTCTAATGTTGGGAATCTTACATTTGGTCATTTATACCAGACTAGTTGGGGCATACTGAAAATGCAACATATTGTGAACAAATATTTTGCTTGTGGTTGGAGAAGTTACTTTTAAGAATAAGACCTTTAACAAGTTTGATCAAATTTGAATGTTGAATCTGGTGGACTCAGTCTATACGCACAAAGGGAATACATTTATCTTGAAAGTATAACCTCAGTTTTGTGGGCCTAAGATGTATATCATGCACCAGGCGCAAGGAAATATATATATATGTATTATATTACATCCGGTGTTTGCATTTGTCCTTGTTTGTGCCTTTGAATGCCATGGACAACAAAGAGATGTCTTTAAAAAAATTTGATTTAAGAATAGCCCAGCCATTGAGAACTTACTAATGACTGTTTATGGTCATATGACCCAAGCCAATGCAAGTCCTGGTGAAAGGCATCTTGATGGTGATTTCTTCTCCTTATTTCACGATTCCCCTTTTGCCTATATTGCCATGTTAAGATTACTTATTTTGCAATGAATCTTATGTGTAAGTTGGTGTGTTTCACTGCTAAGGGATGTCAAGACACTGATGGATTGACCTTGACAGGATGTTGCTAGAAGTGTGACAAAAATTGCTGTCAGAGAATCAAGAGCTCAGGATCTGAGGAATGAAATTCTTAATTCTGAGAAGTGAGTTACTTTTGGCTATATATTTTCTGTAGTGTACATGTAGGTCATTATCTGGTTTATGTACCACAAGAATTTTGTTGGCCTAAGATGTATATCATGCACCTTTATGACAGGCTTTACACTCTTAAATGCTTTGCATGTGCAAACATTATCCGATTAACATTTTATTTTACTTTACTCTTTGCGTCTGGTCAGGTTGAAAGCCCATTTCCAGAATAATCCCAAGGATTTAGGTGAAAGAAGTTGTTTTTAGTTGCATATCTCTTGAATAATTTTGTAGAGATATTACTTGCTAATCTGAACGTTGAATTCTGAGGTTGTGTTTGTATATGTGCAGATCTTCTGAAACATGACAAAAGTCTGAGCAAAAAGGCCCCTGCTTCTCACCTACGTGATGTGCCTGAGTACCTATTAGATCCAATAACACAAGAAGCGAGCAAGATTGTCAAGCTCTCTAGTGCAGCAATGGGAAGAAATACTAATTCTGCTCGCCGTAAGGGGTTCAAGGGAAAATCTAGGAACAGAGACCCTCTCAAGAGTTTCTCTGCTGAGGTATTTTAAAGTTATTGTCTCCCTTATATTTTCAGCTTCAATTGTTTCATGCAAGACTAGCTTTACACCATTTGTGAGTTTGAAAAGGGTAGAAAAGAAATGAAAAGGTTTGATTTGAAAAGCATTCTTTCCAATTTCCTTGTCTGTTATTTTTTTTAAGGGTATGTAAGAATGGAAAAGTAGAGAAAGTAACTCCCACTTTCTTCCATAAACTTTCCTCTCAAGAATGAGAAGATTTGGGAAGAAAGTGGTGGAAGGCTAATACTACCTCCATTCTGAAATTAGGGATACATTTTTTACTTTTAAAGTCAACTTGCTAAATATTAAAATTCAAAATTGATATGAGTTCTTTTAAGTTTTGCAAAGCAACAAATATTGTAACTAGTACAACATTTTAGCTAATATATAATAATTAGCAAAACTATGTTTTTCACCACTATACTTGGCACGTTTTACTTAATACACCATTGAACTTTTAATTTTTTTAATTAGCTCACTAAACTAATTAAAATTGTAAAATTGGGTCATTCCGTTAAAATTGATTGGACGGTTGTTAAATATTTTCCTACGTGGATTTGTAAAAGAAAAGGAAAATGACGTGGCTTAGAGGGGTCTATCATACGTGGAATACGTGGCAACAAAACTAATGAAGGCAAAGAGAGCAGGAGCAAGAGTTCTCGGACCAAAAGGCAGATAGAGCTAGAGAGCGACAAAGAGAGAGAGAGAGTGAGCGACGAGCGATCGATTGCATCAGGCAGCCATTCTAGGTTTTTTTTCCAACAAATCTCTGGCTTAAATCTTCATTTGTACAAAGGTATGTATGATTATTAAGGGTATTTGTGCGATTGATTGTGATGGGTACGTTTGTTTGTTTAATTCTAGGTTTTGAAATTCCACAACTCTCTCGTTCTCCCTCCCTCTGTCTCTGGTATTTTGGATTTGGGGATTTTCACAAGCAGTGATGGATTTTCACAAGAGTGATGCAATTTTCTCAACTTGAGTCTATTGTCAATCTATGTCACATAAGGATTTTCAGAAGCAGTGATGGATTTTCACAAGAGTGGTGCAATTTTCTCGGCTTGAATCTATCGTCAATCCAACCCCCCTTCTTTCAAAGGTACCGATTACAAAGAGACAGAGACAGAGGGAAATTAATTACCAGCAGAGACAAAGGGAGGGAGAACGAGAGTGGAAAAACCTAAATTTCTTGCCAAAATTGAGGTACCCATCACTGCTTTTGAAAATCCCCAAATAAATCGCACAAAAATCCTAGTTTTTAACAATCAATAGCTAAAATCAAACACAAAATCGTACATACCTTGTACAAACGAAGATTTAAGCCATATATTTGTAGAAAAAAACCCTAGCCTTTAAGCTCGTCGGTCGTCGGTCGGTTGCCCTCTCTCTCTCTCTTACTCTCTCAGGCAACAAAGATTGTTGAAATGAGAAGTATTAAGGATAAGTCAATTCCACGTATGAGTCACGTCTTTTTTATTTTTATTTTTATAAATCCACGTAAGAAAATATTTAACGGACGTTCAATCAATTTAACAGAATGACCCAATTTTACAATTTTAATTAGTTTAGTGGGCTAATTAAAAAAATTAAAAGTTCAATGGTGTATTAAGTAAATTGTGCCAAGTATAGTGATGAAAAACATAGTTTTGCCTATAATAATTAATATAAATTGTATCAGTTTTGAACTTTAGGATTTTACAAATTGACTTCAAAAAGTCAAAAATGTAGCTCTAATTTTGAAACAACGGGAGTAATTTTTAGAAAATACCGAAAGTACAATGATCTATGAAATTCAATCAGTAAGTTAAAATAGTAATATACTCCTTTAACTTGCACTTCCAAAACACAACTATAGTAAGATTCAATTCCCTTCCCCTTCCCTCTCTCTTTACTTCCCTTTCTTTTCTTTCCCTACTCACAAACATGGTGTTAAGGAAAATAAATTCAGTAATTGATAAAACTTAGATCTAAATATATATTGAATACATAATTTCAATAAATAAATTGATATTATGGCTGTAAAGCACCAATCTTTTGAGCGGTCAATCAAGAATTCAAGATATATGTTTTGAGCTTGATCACATTTTTAGGCTTGTTAAAATTTCATCTCTGTTTGAGTTTGGCTTGTTTACTAATTAGCATCACAATATATCATTTTCTTGAAACTAATCTAGTGGGCTTGAGATGCTCTATAAAAGGCTCATTTCAGTTTGCCCCATAACTCCATAAGTTATGCTATCCAAGCTTGAGTTCTATCTTAAGCTCGTTAAACTAGGCAAGCTTGAACAAATCTTTCCTGTCTATTGTCTTCAGAGATCTGATAATTGGACCATATCTTTAGGCTGAAAATTCTCTTTCAACACAAGCTGCAGGATTGTTTGGCTGAAGATTTGTTCAGAGCTCATACTCTATTTCTGCTGGAGTCCCATTTGTAAAATTTATAAATATTAAGGATATATTTTTGTTCCATATTTACCCCTAAAAGTAGTTAGTTTAGTAGTGGTGTTATGAAAATGAAATTATGACGGTAAACTTGAGGATATTTTGCCATTTTATACTATTAGAAATAAAAATAGTTTTTTACCCTTTGTGGAACAAAAGAATTTGACAAATGGGTCTCTTGGTGGAATAGAAGGAGTAGTATTTATTGCTACCACCACCACTAAATGGTTTATTTTACTAATGGGGTGTAATTCAGTTAAAATTACTTTTTGGGTGGCTTGTGATTTTATTTGGTAAACTATAAGTTGGTTTCTGCTTATGCAAGTGCTCTTCTGTGGCTCCAGGGATCAAAACAATCAAAAGGTGGGATGAAGAGGAAGGGTAAAGATGGGGATAATGGCCATAAACACAAGAAGAAACACACCTTATAACTCTGTATTACCTCCATATTTATAAGACTGGTCTGATGTTATGAAGACCCCTCAAGTTTGTATCAATTAGTTGATATTCTTTTCCCAAGGTTCTAAATCCAATATGATGGTGGTGTTCATTTGAGTAACAGGACAAGTGGAACTACTTCCAGGCCTCCCTGTGAACTCCAAAATTAATATTCTTTTTGTTAACCAAGGGAATATCATCATCATCTTCAACACACTAAAGAGCAATTTGCACCAAAAAAGAAAAAAAAAAAAGAGCAAAAGAAGACTGACGCAATATTATGGTCTCCATATTTTCCAACTTTGTTGTTTGTGCTTAAAGTATTTATTTTAACGTGAAAAGGGAATATGTGGTTTGTCATAGTCAAACACTTATTTATTAATGATATTTTTGTCTTTTAATTAAATTTATTAATGACATTACATATATTTCACTATTTTATAACAAAAAATTAAGTCGTTTATTTATGATTTATAGTCGAGTTTGGCGGTAACAAGCTAAATATTATCTTTTTCTTATTTTAATTGTAATTATTTAGATGGCGACACAAGTTATTCTTAAATTTTTGGCTTAAATATAAATAATTACTTTAAACTAATTTTTTTTTAATATTTTTTTACTTTGATTCAATTTTTTTTACTGAATTGTCTGTCATGCATACTTATAATTAAAGGTTAGGGTTAAATAAAATTACTACTACCTTCAAGTATTGATATGTGGACTGGAGTTAGATTGATATCAGTAGTAAGTAATTGCAATCTTTTCAAAATAGGGTATTTAGTATATGATATCGTGCTGAACTTGCTCTCCTATCAAGCCTTGCTGCGGACTGAGTAATGGTTTTTCTGGCATGTACTATTCAATGATGTATCAGGCAAATGTTTTTCCCTGCATCTGTTCCAGCATATTATAGAGCTCCTGCTGCAGTTGAAATATCAAATTAAGCAGGACAAGATTCAAAGTAGTCCTTTTTTTTTTGTGTGAAGTGAAAGAAGAGTTGTTGTGTGATAGTAGGAGACGGAATCAATTATTTGATTATTTAAGTTCAAATGTATGAATGACAATTTTCTATTCAACTGTATAAAGCATTTTGATTTTAAAGTATTTGCATCATTATGAGTATGAGTTGAGTAATACCACCCGGGCCAAAAAACCAGGGCCAAAGACCTTTGATCAAAGAGAAATAGAATCACAGAAATTCTTTCTCCTTCTGTTGTCAAATATGCGCTCTAATTTTCAGAAAAATCAACTTGAATTACCTATGTGAAGACCACAGAGTCTGTGGCACTACAGATACATCACGACTTGGCAAAAGACTTGATCCGAACTAAAACATTGCATACAGCACAAGCGAGCTATTTGAACATTCGAGGGTCTACATTACTTGCCTCTGCAAACACTAAAAATTCATATATTGAAGATATCCCAACAAAGTTGGGCATTAGATGTTAAGTATACGAAATCATCAACCAAGATGAGATAGAAGAATTCTGGGCATACCATGATAACTTGAGGTTGGGACACATTCCAAGGACAGCATGTTCTTGTATTCTTCTACTGGCTAACAAATTCAAAAATAGCTTACTGGTTATCTCTTCATGGTCAAACAATTAGCAACTTGGCTCTTGATTATTTCCTCAGACCAGTAGTTCAAGACTTCAAGTATAGATTGCTCAATATAAAGTCAACCAGTTGAGTGGCCTCGAAGCTCTATAAAAATTTCTCAGTTCTTCCTACATCCTGTTAACCAGTTGAATGAACTTTGTATTGTCCTTTATGTACTCCTTAATGTATGCTGTCAAATAATTTCCTCAATGAGACTCTTCTTTTCTTGTCCCACAGCCAAGTGGGTATAAGAAATGCCGTGGGTCTGTCACCGTTCAGTGTTTTGTTACAGAAGACTACAATGCCTAATGAGCCAAAAACCTAAACTTTCAGTCTTACATTCAGATATGTATAAGTTCTCCTACTGTCTTAGGAACTGATCCAACTGCAGCCTGGTTGTTTTATCACCCCATATGCCTTCATCAATACCCTCATATTAGCTGCTTCTTCCCATTGGCCCACATTTGCAAATATATTTGACAAAAGCACATAAACTGTTGGATTGTTTTCTTCATTTTTAAGAAGACACTTGGCTATAATTCTTCCTAACCTTAAATTTCCATGAGCTGCACAAGAACTGAATAATGTCCACCAGATGTTAGAATCTATGTCAATAAGCTTAGTAGTTATTAGTCTTTCTGCAACATCAAGATAACCAGCTCTACCAAGAAGGTCGACAATGCAAGAAAAGTGATCTACTTCAGGCTCAAAACCGTACTTATTGACCATAGAGTTGAAAATGTGAATGCCATCATCAATTAGACCTGCATGGCTACAAGCTGAAAGAACTGCAGTGAAGGTTGCCTTATCTGGTTTAATCCTACTTAACTCTTGCATTGCCTCAAAACAGTGAGCAGCTTCCTTCCCTTCTCCATGCTGTGCATAGGCTGAAATCAATGAATTCCAAGAGATATTGTCTTTCTCATTCATCATGTTGAACACCTTCAGAGACCCATCTAGATCTCCACATTTTGCATACAATGTAATGAGTGCATTCCCTAAAGATGTTTGTAAGAAATACCCACATTTGAGAATGTATCCATGGATCTGTTTCCCATGTTCCAATGAAGAAATGCTAGCACATATGCTCAAGACAATGCTGAAACTATAAACATTTGGACTCATTTCTGACTTCAGCAGCTCAGAAAATTCCTCTAAGCCCTGCACTGGGAACCCATTTAGTTGGAGCCCAGATATCAATGAATTCCAGGAGATCAAATTCCTGTGACTCATGCCACGGAATACTTGATAGGCCCGCTTCATTTCACCATACTTGGAAAAGGCAGAAAGCAGCGCATTGGAAACTTGGATATTTGAGAAAAGCCCATATTTCAATACAATGGCTTGAATCATCTCAACAGCTATCAGCAACTCTGTGCTTGCTAATATGCTTCCAATAGTGAACTCATCTGGTTCAACCCTTCCTCTGCATTTGCAGATAGGCTGAGATAGCTGCTCTACCCAAATTCCCCTGAGCATAGCCAGTTATGATGGTGTTCCAAGAGACAGTATCCTTCTCTTTCAATTCCCCAAAAACCATCTGAGCCGCGCCCAGATCCCCACAAGTGGAATACATGCTTATTGTTGCATTACTCACAGAAGTATAAACCTCAAAACCAATCTTTATAGCTTGGGCGTGTACTTGAGTGGCAACTCTTGCACATGAACATAAACTCATAACACTCACAAACGTCAATTCAGTAGGTCTCAGACAAACGTCTTGCATATCTTTGAACATATGGAAGGCCTCCACATCTCTTCCTACACTTACTAGACCAGCTATCATCGCGTTATAAGTAATCTGGTTGTGCACATCATCTTCTGCTTCTTCAAATACTTCATATGCATCTGCAACACTTCCACTGTTGAAGTACATCGTAAGCATAGCATTGATCACAGAAGCTCTAGCCAAAAATCCTGTTTTGATTACCAATGAATGCACTTCCCTCCCAAAATCCAGAATTTCTGGATAACACAAGGACAACACACTAGCAAAGGTATAATTATCATGTCTAACCCCAAGTAACTGCATTCTCTTAAACAAACCAAAAGCAATATCCTCATGCCCATTTTCTGCACAGCCCGTAATTATGGAATTCCAAATTGCCACATTTCTGTTAGGCATTTGATCGAATAGCTCACAGGCATAATCAACTTCCCCAAGCTTCGTGCATGCCGACAACAAGGTTGTCCATGAGTAGACATCAGGGTTCTTAATCTCGCCAAAAACACGTTTCACTGAAACTAAGTTTTCTGATTTTGCATATAGGGAGAGCAGGGTGTTTGCAATGTGGGGGTAAGTTTTAAACCCTGCCCGAATGGTGTAGGCGTGAAGCTGATTTCCAGCTGCAGTGTCGCGGAGGTTAGCGCATGCGGTGAGGGTGGTGGAGAGGGTATAGTGGTCAGGTTTAAGGTGGTGGGAAGAATGAATTTGGTGGCATAGTTGGAGGGCATCGGAGTATTGGTGTGAGCGAGTGAACTTGGCAAGCAAACAGTTAAGCTTAATGAGTTGTGTGGGGGCATTTTCAGTTATGGCAGTCAAGTTATCCTTGCAAAATAAGAACTTCATCAGTCATTCTTTTAGCGCCCATATAAACTGCATGAACTATATAAAAACCTAACAGGTAGATTTTATTTTTTTTTTAAAAAGGTGCCCAACAGGTATTTGTTTTGATGTCACAAAGAGGACGTACGAGTAATATATACTAGTACGTAGTAATAAAGACAATCAGGCAAAAGTCCCCATTTTGCTTTGGAATCTTCACAAGCCGCCTCCTTTCTTCGCTCTATGCCTCTATCGGGTGCTTCTTCTTCAGGCTCCACTTTTCTCTCTGGATATTATTCTAAACATCTTGCTTAATTTTTCTTCATTTCAAGAAAATGCAAGAAATGTAATAGAAGTAAATTGAGCTGAAACTGTCGAATGTATTTGCCGCAGAAGAAGATGAAAAGATTATCTTGGGAAAAATCAGCGACTCTTCGTAACAAATATAATCTCTTTTTGCCAAACATCCCATTTAGCCTCACTTCCAAAGAATCATATACCTCTGGCCCATTTTATGATTCATCAAAACCCCATGTCTCTTCATCTCGTTCTCAAAAGGGTTCATATCAAAACCCTCTCAAATTCAGCGCAACTCAACGACCAATTAATTCCAACATTAAAACCCCAATTCCAGACAAGTTCAGTGAAACAAGACTAAGATTTGAACCCATCCGCCTAGAAAAGATGTCAGAAGCATTTGAGCATGATCAAAACGGCGAAGAATTTGCTGCTGATGTTGAAAAGGTTTACAGAATTTTGAGGAAGTTTTACTCTAGGGCTCCAAAATTGGAACTTGCTTTGAAAGAATCTGGTGTTGTCGTCCGTCCAGGTCTTACCGAACGCGTATTAAATCGATGTGGAGATGCAGGAAACTTGGGGTATAGTTTTTTTGTATGGGCAACTAAGCAACCGGAGTATAGGCATAGCTATGATGTTTACAAAGCAATGATCAAAATACTTACGAAAATGAGGCAGTTTGGTGCTGTTTGGGCACTCATTGAGGAAATGAAGAGAGATAATCCGCAGTTCATATCACCCGAGGTTTTTATTGTATTGATGAGGAGATTTGCATCAGCAAGAATGGTTAAAAAGGCAGTTGAAGTGTTAGATGAAATGCCCAAATATGGGTGTCAACCTGATGAATATGTTTTTGGGTGTTTGTTGGATGCTTTGTGTAAGAATGGTAGTGTCAAAGAAGCTGCCTCACTATTTGAAGATATGAGAATTCGTTTTACACCGACAATAAAACATTTTACTTCATTGTTGTATGGTTGGTGTAAAGAAGGAAAGCTTATGGAGGCAAAGTATGTCTTGGTGCAGATGAGGGAAGTAGGTTTTGAGCCTGATATTGTGGTTTATAACAATTTGCTTAATGGGTATGCGGTAGCAAGGAAAATGGGGGATGCATTTGATCTTTTGCAAGAGATGAGGCGGAAGGGTTGTGATCCGAATGGAACGTCATTCACGATTTTGATTCAGGCGCTATGTGCTCAGGAGAAAATGGAGGAGGCAATGCGGGTTTTTGTGGATATGCAGAGAAATGGCTGTGAGGCAGATGTTGTGACATACACTACCTTGATAAGTGGATTTTGTAAGTGGGGTAAGATTGAGAAGGGTTATGAGCTTTTGGATACTATGATACAGCTAGGATATACCCCGAATGAGACTACTTATTTGCACATACTGCTGGCTCATGAGAAGAAGGAAGAATTGGAGGAGTGTATAGAACTTGTGCAGGAGATGCGAAAGATTGGCTGCAATCCTGATCTCAACATCTATAACACAGTAATCCGATTATCCTGCAAGTTGGGGGAGGTTAAAGAAGGTGTTCGAGTTTGGAATGAGATGGAAGCAAATGGGCACTGTCCTGGGCTTGACACCTTTGTTATTATGATTCATGGATTTCTTGAGCAGGAGTGTTTGGTCGAAGCTTGTGACTACTTTAAAGAATTGGTTGGGAGAGGTCTTTTGTCTGCTCCTCAGTATGGTACCCTAAAGGATATGTTAAATTCTTTATTAAGAGCAGATAAGCTTGAAATGAGTAAAGATGTCTGGAATTGCATCATGATGAAAGGATGCGAGCTTAATGTGTATGCCTGGACAATTTGGATTCATGCACTCTTCTCAAATGGGCACGTAAAGGAAGCATGTTCATACTGTTTGGAGATGATGGATGCAGGTCTCATGCCTCAGCCGGATACTTTTGCCAAGCTGATGAGGGGTCTGAGAAAACTGTACAACAGACAGATTGCAGCCGAGATTACAGAGAAGGTGAAAAAGATGGCTGAGGAAAGACAGATGACCTTCAAGATGTATAAGCGCCGTGGTGAAAGGGATTTGAAAGAGAAAGTTAAGGAGAAAAAGGAGGGGAGGAAGAGAAGGTCTCGCAGACGCCAGTGGGGCAGGAACCGAAGTAGAGCTAGCACTTTGTAGAGATGGTAGAGGGAGTACTGTGGAGTGAATGCCTTCACACTGCAGATTCTGTCCAGGAGACTGTTGTGCAGTGAGTTCTTGTCTGGGTACTACTCATCATATTGGACTGTCGTGCTACTCTTTGATGAAAATTTATGTGGCTTATACATACAGGCAAAACAACATTAGGTTGTACATTTTGTTCTTGACTAGTGACTACTCAGTACTCATCATACTGAACCGTCTTTGTACTTTTTGATAAATATTTTTTTGTAGATTTTGCTTATGAGTTATGGGGAAAACAATTTTTTTATTTGGGATCAAACTTAAGGTCAATGTGGAAGTAGCTGCTTCTCTATCCTAGTATTTTTCTGCCCCATAATAGATCCAGAATCTCACATGAGGTCATTACAACTTCTAAATTTCTGTCCATTAAAAAAAAATCTATATATTCTTCTCCTAATTTTCCAATTTCCTGAATTCTACTTTTACAAGCAAATATGAGTTTTTTTATAGAAAATCTTTACTGTACTCCTTGGTACAGAAAAACTACTATAGTCATTCCTATATTCCTTTTACTAATTTTGAAATTTCCCAAAATTTATGTTTTACAGAAAAATATAGAATTTTCTAACTTCAACTATGATTTTGTTTCCAGAATCCAGATTACATCAAGAATCACCTTTCCTGTCATAAAGTCAGAGGTGAGAGAAGTACCTGTAATATTTGGTGATAGTTGAGGCTTCTATTGATTGTGTGAAAAGAGCATGACAAAGAGGAGGTAGATATGCGTATGTTGCTCTGAAGGTAAAATACTTTGCATTCATATCTGCCATTCCTTGATCAAAGTGGGGAATATTTATTAGAGATTCCATTAGTTCAGGATATGTTGTGGAGCATTTTGAAAGTTATATGGCTAATATAGTTCTATTCAAACTCAGTAATCTATGTCTCTGACTGAAATTTTGTACATCTGAAATTGTTTAGTCAGATATTTTTTTAATAAAAATTTCACTCCTGTCTTTTCTGTTCCTAGAGTACCCTTGATATTAGCATGGTAATAATAGCATTATAATATCTAAGTCATTATGTGTAGTTGATTAGAAGCACATGTTCAATTTAAGAGTAGATACTTGAAGTATTGAACTAGTTAATACAGTTGGGGAAAAATAAGTTCTCACTAGTAATGCCTAAATTCCCTCATAAGAAGCACAACCGATTGAACCCAGAACAAAAATCCACAAGAGAGTAAAATCCTTCAGCTCATTCAAAGTATTCCTATACATATAAAAATGCCCTGTAACAGAAACAAAATATCTACTAATCATGTTCCTGTTATGACATGAGTAAACTATTTGCAGTTGTGCTCTACCAAATCCATACAATTTAACAGTCTACTCCAACTTGTTGACTTCAGTTCTTGCTTCAAAATTTGATCTGATTCCTATATTCTCCAATTTACACACTCAAATCTGATTTACCTTGGTACCAGAACCACTGAAGCTAGAGTATTCACCTTGATGGTCCATCTCATCATAGATCTCGTTCTACATGATAGTTGAATAAAAGATTCACAAATATTCAGGAGAAAATCATTACAAAAGATATCTAAACAAAAACAATATACAATGTTCCGTACTTTTAGCAGCTGTTCAATAACATCTTCCATTGTTATAATGCCAACGACTTCCTCTTCTTCAGTGAAGCTTGGAAGTGGGTCCTCATTGATATGCAGGATCTCAAAATCAAATTTTTCTGACCACCTCCTGCTCTTTGAGGTTTCTCCTCGTGAAACATTAGAACTTCCAGATAAGCCCTTCAATTTCCTGAGTGATCTTCTGCTCCTCCTCAACCCTATATCTTGGGGATGGATTTCACCATATATGTTCAGTCTCGCTTCTCTCACTGAATTGAAATTTGTAGGAGGTAATTACTCGAGAAATAAGGAGAACTAAGTAAAAGAAAAGAACCAAATATGAAATATGCAACAGACCTATCTACTAAGTGAAGCGTGCTCACCACTAGTTGAATGCTCCACCAATTCGCTTCTGTACCTTAGAACAAGAGCTATGTGGCTTAGGCCTTTCTGAAACTCATTTAGTATGTCATACAAAGGCATCGACTCTGAAATTCTAGTATGCCAAGGGTCAAGCATTAGTCCATAAATTTCTCACAAACTGTTTAATAAATGACACTTAAAGTGGAATGGAGAACAGATAAAACAAGAAATAACAAAGACTGCTTATATTACTCAAAGGAAACTCTTAGTCTGGTTTAGTATGGTCATCCTTGTAATCAATTCTGATACTTTGGATTAAAAATTTAGTAAAGTGAATTGAAAACAATCCAATATTACGCATCTTTAAAGTTTAAATTATTCAGTGTTGTCTCAAAAAAAATCCTAAATGGATTGAGCAAGAGCCTTTATTTTTATTTTTTGGCAAAATAGTACTATCTCGATCAGAAAGGTTTAGTTTTTCCCTCTTGAGACTTTTTCAGAATAGATTCTTCTTTTATCTCAGTTCCACTTCTTGAAATCTTGTGTTTAGCAAGCAATGGCTGCTGAGAAAGTTGTGCCCTTCTTGGACAAAGTATAAACTAGAAAATGCCTCCACTTTTCAAAAAGGTCATAGAATTTTTACAAAAGGGTAATATATGTGAATGTCAGTATAACAACAATGTAGTAGGTTCAAGACTAAATTCTGGAACTTCTCTTTCAAAATTTCATACATATGCTGGTGGACCTTTTAAGCTAATATGTCATGTGTCATAGTGTTGCATCAACAATGAAATAAGCACCTTGGAATCCGACGAATAGTTATGTTCTTTATTGGTACCTCATCCGCAGGATTTATGGCCAATAAACTTTTCACCTGCAATTTGCATGTAGAATATCAAGAGAAAATGTAATCAGAATCAACTGAGTGACAGCATCTAGATATGCTTGAAATACAAGAAAAAAAATTGAGGCAAGAGATAAGTATATAACTAGGTTATGATAGTTAGTAGGCCTGCTGTACCAGACAACTAGAAAGGAATCAATGATGTTTAGCTAAACCAACTGGTAAAGTACACGGCAATGATAATTGTGAAACTATTTACAGGTAACCTTCAGATATTGCAAGTTAGAGGAACTACTAATCTTTCCGTCATATTAAAGATGTCTTCCCATAGAAGCCTTTCAAATCTTACCAGTGTACAGTCAATGCCCATGAAGAACCAATTCAAACTGAGGAAACTCAGTTATATAGAATGGGACAACCCATTTTAAGATACCAGATGACTTGTCAAGTCTCTAATTTTTTTAGTTACATGATTAATGGAAATTTGCAAGAATTAGTCAACCACAATTACCAGAATAAGTCCAATGATGTTTCTTGGCTGCTCATGGTATACTGGCACTCTGCTATGACCATTCTCCAATATCGAATATAACAGAGCCCTACCACATAGTTACATATAATAAAGCATAGTGATTTTTTTGTGGACATAAATCTTTACCATGGCAATAAGATATGTATGAAGGGAACTTGAGTTGGTTTCCCATAACAAAGATTCATTATACCTGTCAAGTCTGGCAGTAATATCAACAGCAAATATTTCAGACACAGGAGTCATAGCATCCCTTGCTGTTTTCTCTGTGAGCTCTAGTGCTCCTGAGATGATTGTTGTCTCTTTACCTGATAGTTCTCCTCCTTTCCCAGCCTGCTTGCCCAAGAGAAAGAAGAAGATGCATCAATAGGCAAAATGCATAAAATGGTGGGAAAGCATAATAGAAACTAAAGAAAATTGACTGATGCAGAACTTAACTACATATTATAAGCACTAGAGAACAGAAATAAATAAATGACCCCTTTGGTAAGACTGATGATGACAGAGAAGAAAATTCTTACCTCATTTGCATGTAAAGCAACCAAAGTTTTCAATTCAGCTCGATGAAAGAGAGCTGCACGTCCTTTCCCCAACAGAAAGTCTAATAACTGACAAGAGCAAACAATGATAATAAAGGATTTTATATTCGGAAAATTATACATATGGATTGACCTCTAACAAGCAAAATCTTAAAAATGCAAATGTTAAAATAGCAGTCAGTAGCAACAGATCTGATATTTAAATTAAAAGAAGAAAACCTTGCTTATTGGGTATGCTACAGGAAACAAGGTCCAAAGAAGAACATGGACAACAGGAGCCAATGCTGCACCAACCATCAAACTGAATCGACAACAAATAGAGTGTGGTATAATCTGTACATAAACAAAAATTACAATTAATTTTGAACTTAACAAGGTGAGGTTAGACTATTATTGTTACAAGTATTTCATTGTATTTTCTTGGGAAAAATCTAGACAGACTATTTCAGTTAAACCGGCAAACGCTCAATGCATACATTTTTTTATTATGTGCTCTGGAAGATATCTTAAAAACATTATCCAGTTAGGGAACTGACCTCACCAAACAAAAGGATCAGTGTCACTGAAATAAGGATGGCACTGTACTCTGGGAGCAAATTGTGTAGTAAAATAGGAAGTGCCTGAAAACAATGAATTGCTAACGTCAAGTGCTTAATTATATAGCTTTATGTCATGGGAATGATTAAAATCATCCTTTCTGCTGTTTACCTCCATTGCAGCAGTATAGCAGATTAGAAGTGTACAAAGCAGTAGATGTTGTCTCTTCAGAACTGGCAAAATCTTTGCTGAAAAGTGAAGAGATGGTAAGAGGTTAAATATTATGTCTTGTGTCACTCTAAGAAGTTCCCAACCAACTACTAGCTTAAACATAGCTAACATGATCAAAATTTCAAAGAAGATATTTATATACATATACATTCTTAAAGGTTTTACATTCAGTTTTCAAAGATGAATTATTTTCTTTCGACTAAATTAATTTTTTGGTTCTCATTATACTCGTATTGTTCTTGTCCATACTACTATGTACAAATGTGTGTCTCTGCAAAAAAATAAGGGTTTCAACGGATATGTTAACATTCATGTAAGATATTAAGAAATTAAGATGTACATCCAGCATTAAGAAATTAAGATGTACATCCAGAACTAGAACTATACATTGCAAGATACATGCATTAACATCAGCATATCAAATAAGAAGAGAAAAATCCGAAGGAATGAGTATGCAAAGAGACAAATAAAGTGATATATATGATACATACATGCACGAAGGCGATCCCTGCACTTTCCAGACTTTCTGAGAACTTCAAGATCTACGATGCTCATAGACATGAGTCCCAGTGTGAGTCCAGACATCATTCCGGCAAACAATACTAACACGATAATCATTACTATGTATGAAAAGAAGTGTACTCCACAGCAGTTATAGTACTTGTGAATCTCTTTCTCTGTTGCAAATAATTCAATTACCATTTTTGTGTTTCTTCTTTGTTAATTCATCACCTTTATCAACATGTGTTCATTTCCATTTTCAGCATCATATATACTCAAATGAGGAGTGAGGCTGTGGGCGAGAAATTCCATGACACTGTTGCAGCAGAAGTTAATCGGCTGGTGTAGAATATTACTATATTCGATTCTTATACTGCCAAAAAAGATGCCATTTTGTTTTGTTTTTTTTTTTTTCCTGAACTCTTGAGTGTCTTTTTAGTAATAAGCAAAAGAGAGTGGGATAGGGATAGGGATAGTCTGGTTTCTCGGATGATTTATCTGGGAGGGAACTTTTGAACACACTGCAGCTGCCGACCCTTTGACCAAATGATCATACAAAATTCTGGAAGCAGGACGGTCATACATATGATTATGTCAAAGTGGAATTCGACAAAAAAGAAAAGGTTTGTATTATAGAATTTGCTGTGAAGGGAATTTCTTTTTGTCCTGCCTGGTACGTATATAAGAGTATTACTTAATATGTACTTCAAATTTGTATCTTTTTTCATGGTAGGATATGATTTGTTTTTATGGAAAATATATACAGTATCTTGGAGGTTGTTTTGGCCGGTAGAGTGATAATTATTAGCATCGAAAATGTGGACCGAGTCAGATTGGAAGCTTGCGCCTTCAGGACACGGTATTTGTCTGTTTGAAGAAAATACCAAGATCATGTTTGGTTGTCAGGGGGATCGATCATGCAACAGACGGGTATGATTTTCTTTTATCCTCTCTTCTGCAGTGCAGTGCAGATATGGTAGGATTATCCTCTCTGAGAGAGAATATATATATAAACAAAACTAATTTGTTAGCAGACTTGATAAATCCAGAAGATTACATAACATGTACTACATGATTTGCATTAAAGAGAAGTAGGGGTGGATTGATAAACTAGCATTTATGAATTATTATTTTTTGCTGATACAGAGTGATTGATCAGATCTTTGAAATTTAAATCTTAGCCTTCTTACTTATATTTGGTTTATTTCACTGTGAGATGCATAAAGATATCCGTATTATGCAAGTCTAGTCTTTGGAAGAGATCTGAGTGATATATCATTTATGGAGACGGCACATAGTAAAAAGAGTGGCAAAGTATATTATGATTTATGAGTTAGAAAGTGCAATAGTTACTTTTTC
Organism: Panax quinquefolius; assembly: GCA_020205615.1. Taxonomy (NCBI): domain Eukaryota; kingdom Viridiplantae; phylum Streptophyta; class Magnoliopsida; order Apiales; family Araliaceae; genus Panax; species Panax quinquefolius. The sequence continues at coordinate 15,868,849 of CM035169.1, read as the reverse complement.
CATCCAATTTAATGGAGAGTGAAACTAGTTCAATTAGATTTCCTTGCAAATTGGATGAGTTTTCTAGCAATTAGATTCCTTGCAAATTACAAAAATGTCATCCTTAACCTATATTTAAGAAACAACTAGTTCAATTATTATTTATAAGCTGGTGGGTGAAAATGAGGGGGGAAAAAGATGAGAGAAGATAATTAACAAATAAGGTGATTGATTATATGCAAAATAAGAGTTAAGAAGGGAATTTTTGTACTTTAATTCCTTCTTAATGGTGTCGACACTTAATACTGAGTGAGACTTTGCAAAATTTTCAAACCACAACTAGTTTAAATGTTGATTTTAAACCACAGATAATGATTTTATAAAAAACGTGTACTCCTATTAGATCCCAACTTTATTATTTTAATTTATTAAATACTCCATATTTTAAAAGACATTTGATCATAATTATACGGAGAACATCAAGTGCATACATCTTTATTTAACATACATGCTTCACTATCTTTTTAAACATGATTCCATTTACAGTTCGATTTTGCGCTCGCATATATCGATATATCGTAAATCTTGCCTTAAATTTTTAGCCGTCATCATAACATATAAACCGTTTATTTGTTCTATAGCGACTGACCAAATCGTCGCCTGGTCCGTCGCTAAAGATGGTAAGTATGGTATGTAAAATAAAGGTATCAAACGTAAACGAATCATATATATATATATATATATATATATATATATATATATATATATATATATGATGTCACGGTGACACTAATTGAACAAAACGGGAATAGTTAGTATGAAGTTAATTTTAGTTAATTGATCAAAATAGTGTCTATACACAGAGCGGGAGGTGACCAACATGGTAACTAATTCGAATAAAACAGTTGGCCGGTTGGATCTGAAAGGTTGTGGTTAATATGAAATTAATTTGGTCAATTAATTAATATAATATCAACACGCAGGCAGAAGTTAATCTCTTTATCGGTCCACCAATTTATCATAAAGTTAACTCGATGATACTGGATCCCATCTGAAAACATTCTTGGCAGGTGCCATCCGCATGTGGCTGAGACGTGTAAAAGGAGGACAATGGCCCACATAACTGATTTCTTTGTTCATTTTATTTTACTTGAAAGATGATACCGCCGACAGAATGGCGGTGTCGGTTGATTTAAATGAGTAGTACACCACAAGGCGAGGCCGGAATGACAGCCATACAATTGGCGACACGAGTCGACATCACCACGAGCAACAAAAACACTTGATCTCCGTTCCTTGATCTCAGGTCATTCCATTCTGTTTCTTTCTTCCATCAATTTTTTAACTATAGTATTGCTTGCCATCCATTGTTTGTGTAATACTTATGCAACAATTTTTCTTTTTAATCTAAACCTTGGCAGATCCATACATGATTAATTTCCCAATCTCCATTCCACATCTTCTGGCCTTCTGTTGCTATGTGAACATTTTCAGCTTTCAAACTAAGACTCTTATTTTGGTACAGAAATGAAGTTGTTTCTTCAATTTAAGGAGGGAGTGTTGTTTGTTTATAGAGAAAGTTACGATAGTATATAACATCAAATAAATAAAAAAACATCAGATTTCCTGCACTTCTTTTCTCCAAAGATAATCATGATTGGCAGATTGGGGCCGTTATATAAAAATAAAACTATCTGTTATGTTTCATCATTCCTACATCTATCTGTTGTTACTTGTCAAAGCTTTCCTTGCCATCCAGCTTTAAATGGGTGATTTGTTTTTTTATTTATTTATAATATCTTGTAGATTATATTTGCCTAGCTAGGAGTGCTCAAGCATGTTCTTCTTGTTTCTTTTGCAACAGAGTGAAGTCTTATAGGGACACCACTTCTATTCAATAGTCATGTCAAGAAGGCAAGTGAATTCCACTCGGCGGTTTACAAGCAGTGGAATCTCTCCATTTAGTGGACTTTCTCATTCAAAATCGCCTGTTTCTCCTCTATTACCTGTTGTTCTTGTTTTTCTGGTACAAATTATGCTTTATTTATTTCTTTCTACTTTATTATTTTTTTATGAGGTTATATATCTACTTGTGCCCTTTTCACGTCAACACCGGCCTGCGACTACTAGTCTTCCCCTCTCCTCCCCTCCAAAAAAAATATAGAATACAACATTCTTGTTATGGTCTTCAGCATGTAAAACCATACATCATCCTGAAATTTCATTTTCCAATTGACTGTTTGTTCCTTTCTGATAATCAGGGTGCAATATTTTTCATTGGCTACTTTTATAGAGGCTCAGATATGTTTTTGATTTGTTGAAAGATGGAATATTGGTACTGATAGTCTTTCATTTTCTAGACCAAAGCTATTGATATTAGGTGTCAAACTCTTCGAGAGCATTGAATTCCTTTTCCCCTTGTCTCTTGCTGGTGATCATTTTTTTACTTCTTTCCCAATTGCTAAGTTCTAGGGTCTAGCTTCTTTATATATAGTTGATGTAGGTTTGTTCCTTCTTTCCATGCATTGACCGAAATTACTGTTACTTTTATTATTCAGGTATCAAAGGAGTTTTTAGTAGAATAGAAGGTAAGGTTGTTTAATTTCATTTCACTTTTTTATGTCTTCTTTTTCATTGAATTCTATGCCTTCAGTTTTATTTCATCTGTTAACATGGTATTCAGCATAATGTCAAGTTGGAGGTTGGTTAAACTTGCACAATTCAAGCTTAAGCTTGTTGATATGTTTCCAAATAGAGAAACTATATCAACATCTTAAATTTTGTTAATATTTGGGAACAATGATTTAGCTGTCTGAATGTTTCCTTTCTTTAGCATAAAGTAAAACATTAGTTAAATGTCACAACCAAAGAACTGAAAATTAAAAAGAAAGGTTTGGTGTGGGTGGAGCCCTAGGCCTATTGGTTGCACAATGCATGTGCTTCATCAGTCTGTTTTATATGATTTATTCCATCATGTTAATCGTATGTCAAGCAGTAGTCTTACCTGCTAACTGCCACTGCCTCGTTTACCTTTGAAAAGTAGAAAGTTTATTGACCATTTTGGTTTCGTTTTCTTTAGTATCCCAACTTAGTTTTATAGCTTGCACAGTGATTAATATCACTATGAGGCTCTCTTCAGCTGTAACTAGAATGGAATGTATATTAGAGTATGTGGTGTGGCTAAAATGGGCTTACTATGCAGACTAGTGTTAGTCTCCCCTTAGAAAAAGATTAAGTCTCATCTGTTTTACCACAAGAAACAGCCTTCTCTTATTGCTAGAAATGCTTATAAACATGCATCAATATTCAAATGGTTCCACATCAACAATGGTAAACAGATTTTTACCTGGGCTCATTCTTTGCAAAACTGAAACTAGTATGAAGATCTTAATAATCAAAATACGTTATTTTGGAAAATATGATTTATCTATTAATGTAACCTTTTAGAATCAAGTGCATTATGTTGGCAAGTTCTGGAAACATTTTAAATTTCAGTCTTTGAGCCATTTCCAGTTTGGCCAATTTCTTTTAATGGTAATTTCTTATTAAAAGAGCCTTAAGAATTGTGTCCCACTTTGGGATGTTTCTTCACTTCCATCAAAAATCACACTTGAGATGGTGACAAAATATGAGATACAGTCTATGAAAGAAACAAGTGTAACTGTGTAAGTAAATATTTGACATTCAGTTGGAAGTTAATGTGATTTAATGGAGCAGTTTCTCAAGTACTGACAAAGTGACAATTCTTCCAATGTTCGTAGGTGACTTCACATGCACATATGAAGTTCAGAGAGCAATACCTATTCTAAAGAAAGCATATGGTGGCAGTATGAACAAAGTTTTGCACGTTGGACCAGATACTTGTTCAGTTGTCTCTAAGCTGTTAAAAGAAGAGGAGACTGAAGCATGGGGTGTGGAACCATATGACATAGAGGATGCTGATGAAACTTGCAGAAGACTTGTGCACAAAGGCAATGTACGCGTTGCTGATATCAAGTTCTCTCTACCATACAGGGCAAAATCATTTTCTCTTGTTATTGTATCAGATGCGCTTGATTACCTGTCTCCAAAATACCTGAACAGGACTTCCAGAACTGGCCAGGGTATCTTCTGATGGTATAATTATATTCGCAGGTAATTTCCTGAAAACTTTAAATGTCGTTATGAAGAAATCTGCAGTTACATATGTCATATACTAAATGGGTAAGTTATTTTAATTAATGAGAGACTAGATACATCAAAAAAATTACAAAGTACTTTTCCTCTGCTTTTTCACTATTCAAACATCTAATCGCCAAGCTTTTTAGTTGTCAAATAAATGTCACTTAAATTAATCGACTATGTGTATATACAGTTTGATGAAATAAATTAGAAATTAATGTTGCTAAACTCCCATTCCTTAATTTTTCATGCATAGGTTATCCAGGCCACTTTAAAGCTAAAGTTATTGAAGCATCAAAATATGGACGCCCGGTAAGCAGCTATCCACTGCTATTCAGTCTCATGTGCTTAACAATCATAGGAACATGTTTAACTGATTATCCCTTCATTCTTATATGTGTAGACTTCACTTTTAAATGGTAATTGGGTCTGCCTTTCTAGTGAAAGTGCTTGCCTTCTGAAGTTTTATTACTTCTGCTTTGAAAGATTACATAACATGTTTGTTACATTGACAATGTCACAAAAGAGGGAAGGATATAGTATTAATTTAAATTAGAGAAGGGGTATGAAAGAATAATCCTGTCCTGTCACTCAAACATAGTCCACAAGTGAAAGCAAATGGAGTACAGGAGCTGTTACAGCTGCATGCATATAACTCATGTGATAATAAATCTAGTATTATTGTAAAATAGAGTGGCCTGCTCATTTTAATCCTGTTTCCGGCTGTAGTTTGCTGTATCAACTTATTTATTGGTTAGTACTCCTATTCTAAAATCACTTCATGATTTTGTATTTGATTCACATGTGAAGGCTAAAAAGCGAAGCACGGGTTGGTGGATACGCTTTTTCGTTCAGACTAGCTTAGAAGAGAATGAAGCGGCCACTAAAAAGTTTGAGCAGGCTGCAACCCAGGATACATACAAGCCAGGTTGCCAAGTTTTTCACCTCAATTCATACCATTGATATAACAAGATTCATTACAGCGACCTTAATTATCAATTTTTTTATGTATTTCTTTAGCAATAATTAATTCTATATATATAGACAAAATTGCATTTATACAGGAAAAATATATTTTACTTATTATTTTATATATATTATTAAAGTTACAATGCAACTGTCATACACATCTAACTTATTCGTTGACAAATATCACAACTTCACCAAGTCGTCCGTCCGAATAGGATCAACTACCTCCAAAAAAACAACAAATGATGTTAATACCATTGGGAAAATTCTTGCAAAGAATCTTGTTCACCACATGCATGCATAAATCATAATACTTCCAACAAGTTTGGATCATCAACAAGCTCAATATTTAATTTTATGATATAAATGTTAATTTCGTGTTGGCATCACCACTACAAAAAGAAAATAGGCTATATGCGACCGCCTACATCTTCCTTCTCTTCTTCCATCCCCAATTCACTTGCCTCTTCGATCTTCCGTCAATTTTTAACCTTTGTAGTAGGTTATAAAATTACAAAATTTATATAATTGATATAATTCAAATCTTATTATTACAAGTATTTTTAGATAACTAATCATATTTATATTATTAATTTACTAAAATTAAATTGATTCATATTAATTTAGAATTAAAAAAAAATTAAATTAAATTTTAAACAGTCAATATTGATGTTATAGAAATATTTAGATTACACAAAAGTAAGTCAATAAGCTGAAAAGTAAAAATGGGCCGTGTATGGACTTGGCTAAGAGCCCGACATGAGTGCATGAAAACCCTTTTTGTTAAATAATCTAATCTTTGAATTAATTTTTGGGTCCTTAACACTAATATACAATAATTAGAAAGTAATTACACTATTAGTGCATCCACAAAATAATTACAAAAATAACACAATTCACGTTAATAAGGAAACCTAAAATAAATGAGAAATAACTGACATAATTAATAATTCAAATTCAAATATATGGGATCTAACAACAAAAACAAATTGAAATTCAAAGGAAAACAGGTGAAGGAAGGGATTTAGATACGATCCGCATTCAGTAGTAATCGTTCGAATCAGTTTCATAGTCGTCGTCATCCTCGTCAAATTCAAATTCATCTTCGTCATCTTCATCTATAATGTGCTCATTATCCCAGAGTGGACAGTTACAAGATGGTTTCTTATCCTTCCACTCAGCTCCACATGTATAGCAAAACTTGCACCCACATCTACAAGAAGAAAGGAGGCAAAGGATAGGCTAATACTACATTGTGGATCAACAAGACAAGTGACATTAAAAATCATATTTTTATTTTCATCATTGGAAAGTCTACAAGCTTTGTGAATCAGTTAGCAAGACAATGCGAGACTCATAAGTTGTTTGGGTTGCCCAACTGTCAAGCGTTGGCTCATAATTTTAATCAATTTCGGTGTCACGTACTCTCTTAAGTTGTTTGGGTTGCCCAATTGTTAAACCAATTTTGTTGGACGGTTAAACCAATTTATTAATTATACACTGCATAGGAAAGAGATCGAGAGAAGAGAGTGATGTGTAATGTAATGTTGATAACCAAACCTTCATACCAAGGTAACCAAAATTTTATACCAAAGTAACCAATCAGCCTCCACACCTACAGTATGAATTGGTTACCTTGGTCTGAAAGTTTGGCAACCAATTGCATGAAGGTTTGGCTACCAACTGCATCACATTCAAAATAAATCGGTAACTTAATAAAACTGAATTGGTTACTTTGGTATGAAGGTTTGGCTACCAACTGCATCACATTCAAAATAAATTGGTAACCTAATAACACTGAATTGGTTACCTTGGTATGAATGTTTAGCTACCAACTGTACTATGAAAAAACTGCAGGTGTGGATGTGGATTGGTTACCTTGGTATGAATGTTGTGTTACCTTGGTATGAAGGTTTGGTTACCTCGGTGTGAATGTTTGGTTACCAACTGCACTATGAAAAAACTGAAGGTGTGGAGGTGGATTGGTTACTTTGGTATGACAGTTTGGTTACCTTGGTATGAATGTTTGGTTACCAACTGCACTATGAAAAAACTGCAGGTGTAGAGGTGGATTGGTAACCTTGGTATGAAGGTTTGGTTACCTTGGTATGAATGTTTGGTTACCAATCTCTTCTATCAGTTGCTGATTTTGGATCAATCCAATAATCAAGGTAAACATTGGGACGAATATGCCACCACCACCAACAAGGTAAACAAAAGGGTCTTGAAGTAGTAGGGTTGAGTCTTTATCACACTATGAGACAGTGTGGTTTCATACCAGACCAATACACCTTTGCGTCGATATTTAGGGCCTACGCCACTTTAGTAATACTTGAACAAGGAAAGCGAGCCCATGATATCTTGATAAAGAGCCAAATTAGTGGAAATGTTGTAGTTAATAGCGCCCTCATGAATATGTATTTCAAATGCAGTTGTCCCTATGATGGGCATCTTGTATTTGATAAATCTTTGGAGAGGGATGTTATTACATGGACTGCTTTGATCTCAGGATATGGACAGCATGGAAGACTAGTAGAGGTTTTGGAATCCTTCTATAAGATGAAAACTGAAGGAGTCAGACCAAACTCTATTACTTTTCTTGCAGTTCTTTCTGCTTGTAGCCATGGAGGTTTGGTTAATGAAGGTTAGGAATGTTTCTCGTCAATGATGAGAGATTATGGTATTCAACCAGTAACGAAGCATTATGTATCCATTGTTGATCAAAAATGGGTCTACTGTGTTTGAATAAGAAAATAATAATTAAGGGGAAGAGATAAGAGAGATAATCGTGGACCACGATTAAAGGATACCCAAATATATTAATTTTGTATATAAATACGAAAAAATGTATTACTTTTGTAATTATTTTATCTATACACTATTATTGTAATTATTTCTAAAAATGTACTAAAATATGTAATTAATCCCTATTTTTTTTCCTAACTAGTTATAAATTGAATCAAGAGAACACTTGTTAGACAATACTACTTTTTTTCTTTTTTCAATTTATTTATGTTTAATCAAGAGAACACTTGGTGTGAGGTTTGGTTACCAACTGCACTATGAAAAAACTGAAGGTGTGGAGGTGGATTGGTTATCTTGGTATGACGGTTTAGTTATATTGGTATGAAGGTTTGGTTACCAACTGCACTATGAAAAAAATGCAGGTGTGGGGGTGGAAGGTATGAAGGTTTTAGTGCAAAGACTTTGGAGATACAATCTAAACTAGAATTTCAACTATTAGGGAGACGATTTGGCAATCCAGAAAATCTTGATCACTTTGCGATCGATTATGATAATCATCTAACCTCCGCTTTCGGACGCGAGATATCAAGGAGGAGAGGCGGGAAAATTATCAGATTATTTTCGTAGAGGCAACATTTAGAAAACTCATCGCTCTATTATGCTATACAACTTGATGTTGATGATAAAATAAGTAATATTTTTTTGGCCGATGATCATATGTTCTTCGGACTATGATCATTTCTACGATGTTATTTGTTTGGACACAATATATAGAAACGAGCAATGATTTTTGGCCACTTGTATGCAGTTCATTAGATGTAATCATCACAAACAAGTTGTTGTCTTTGGTCGCTGCTCAGATACGATTTAAACCATTGATTCGCTTCACGTGGCTTCTTAAAACTTTCATTGAGGCAATGTCCGGAAAGAAATCAAAAGTCATTCACACTGATTAAGATGTAACAGTTGTTCAAGCAATCAATTCAGTATTTCCAGAAACAAACCATTGCGGCCTCTGCCGGACAAACCGCCGCCACTTTAATTTATAGCAGGAAAAAAGAGGATGAAGAAAAAAAAAAGAGAAACAGGAACAGAGATCAAAAATAGGTCTGCTGTGTTTGAATAAGAAAATAATAATTAATGGGAAGAGATAAGAGAGATAATCGTGGGCATAATGATTTGCCATGTTAACCCACCAATACTAACCCCCTAAATTAAGGAATCCTAATTGCACTAATATTATAAATAAATATGAAAAAGTGTATTACTTTTGTAATTTTTTTATGGATGCACCATTATTGTAATTATTTTTAAAAATGTACTAAAATATGTAATTAATCGTATTATTATTACAAATATGAGTTGGATGTAGTTTAACTAGTTTTTGACCTATATTAATCTATAATAGTTTTTTGCACTTTGTAGAGCTAACAAAAAATACACCCCACCCCCACCCCCACCACACGCCACACGCCACATGCCACATACCCACACCCCACATACCAAACCCACACTCGTCCCTCACCCCCACCAAAAAATAATATTTATTGATTATCTATACACCTCCACCCCACCCCCCCCCCCACCCCCAATTCCCACCTCCACCTGCACTCCAAAACCCACACTCCCACCCAAAAAAATTATATTATTTATTGATTATGTATACACCTCCACCCCTACGCCACGCCACACACCCACCCCATATCTCACCCCTACCCCATACACAAAAATAATATTTATTAATTATGTATACACCCCCCATTTTACCCCCCCCCCCCGCCCCACCTCCCTCAAAATAATATTTATTAATTATATATACACTCCAAAAAAATATTTATCGATTATTGTAATAAAATTATCAATAATTTTATTTGTTTTAATTAATATAATAATTATTAATGTAAATTTTTTTAAAGTACCTATAATCACAAAATTAATGTTTTTAATACTTAAATTAGTCAAATCAATTAAAAATTTTAGTTTCAAATTTAGGTTAAAAAAATTAAAATATGACCCTTTTAGTATAACAAAAATTAAGATTTTAGTTTAATTATAATTTGAAAATAGATCGACATGGATTCGACCCATAACCATTTAAATACAAACCACATAACCCATATTAAATATAGGTAATATAGTTTTGGTTTCAAAACCAACCCTAACCTATTTTATGTAATCCAAAATCAACTCAAATCTATTTTTTGCCATGTATACCCACCCTCACCCTCATCCTCATCCTCATCCTCATCATCATCCTCATCCTCATCCCCACCCACCTCCACCCTCACCCTCACCCTCACCCCTACACCTACGCTTACCCCACACTCCACCCTGCCCACTCCCACCCTTACCCTACCCCCACCCCACCCCACCCCACCCCACCTCACCTCACCTCACCTCTACCCCTACACCCCCACCCCACCCCCCACCCCACCCCCCACCCCATCCCATCCTCGCCCGTACTCCCATCCCCACCCCCACCCCAACCCCAACTCAGTAGACCCTCAAATTTTTTTAAATAAAAAGGAATTTCCTTTATTTATTATCTTGAAATAGTAAGGGTTGATTTGATTAATGTGGATAGTTAAGGGTTAAATGCGCAAATATTTCAAAATAAGCAAGTGGTTATAAAATATTCATTGTTGTTTAGAATATTCGTTTCATCGTGGAATATTACATACTATCGGGAATATTCGTTACATGCACAAGACAATGGCATAAATGTGGGCCCCATAACTTGAAAAGCGATTGGATGAGAAAAACAACAAATATAAGTTGGTTAAAAATAACTACAGTAGTTGTTACCGTTAAGATCATTGGAATACCCGGTGGTTAAAATACGATGAATTCGCGTGGTTGCACAAGAAGACACTTGCAGTATTGCATCAATTATTGATTCTTACGTAAGAAGGCACTACTCAATAATTTTCACGTGAGTTCTTATTCAAGATTTTATTTTATTGATTCAATAATTGCTTTGCGTTGATATTTTATATTATTGTTGTTCAATAATTGTCACCGCATTATATCTCCATTATCGGATCAATAATTCATATTATTTGAATAATATTATTAGATAGCATTATTGGCAATGTCTAGAAAGTTCACATCGAGGAGAGGTTTGGTCACCTAATTGCAAGCTACCAAGAAGGAGAAATCCTTATCTGGAAGCCCCTTTCCTGAACTACTGGTTGTCATAATTGTGATTCTGTAATATTATTTGTGAATAATTAATTATTGATTTATATGATAAGAAAATATTTATAAATGATGGATTTATTTGTTTTATGTGGTTATAATTGAATGATTTAATGTTGAGGTGTTTTATCAGTAATTTTGTCGGAATGGAGGTATTAAAAATCAAATCAGTATTTTTACGATATATTGTGTGAGTTATAATTTTTAATCCGACCGTTGGATTGTGGTAATTTTTGGGTATGTTATACATACATAAGTTGAGTATATGTCCACAAATTTTGAACCGTTAAAAATGCACGAATGATTTGTTATGAATTTTAAGAGGTGCTCTGATTCGAAATTAGGTTTATAATTGATTTTGGTGGAAAATTCTAGAATTGAGTGGCCCCACTTGTGGTTGGTGAAAAATGTGCTGAATTTTATTTTAAATGTGGTGGGTGGCAATAGTAGCGAGTAAAAACCATCAGTCATGCAGTTAAGTCCGCTTCTACGGCTAACATTTTCCTATAAATAGAAGGCTAAGTTAGAATTGAAAATCACACCGTAAATAAGTTTTCTCTTTTTCTCTCTATATATCGAGCGTATTCTTGTGAGTATTTTGAGTATACTTTGAGTATTGTTAGGCGGTGCAAGTTTCCTTCAAAGACTATATCCTGTTTCAACTAAATCTTGCCTTTCGAGGTAAGGGATGTTATTTTCTTCTCGGATGATATTATTTCTTCAATATCATTATCTTTGAAATATTGGTTGGAACTTTTTATCAAATTTGGAACTTTTTCATGTTCAAGTTACTATTCACGAAGTTACTATTCATGAGTTACTATTCACGAGTACTATTCATTAAAGCGTGAAAATGTTTTTTTTGTGGAATTTCTATCTTTTGGTGTCGAGTTACTATTCACGATACGACCTACTATTCACGATATCTGACCTTATTCACGAATTTACACTATTCAATTTAAAAATGAAAATTTTTCTTTTCGCCTAAAATATCTATTCCGGATACTAGCTTTGATTGTATCCATGTTTTGATCATTCTTGAATTTTACACCACTATGATTATTTTTGAGGTATTGTTGGACATGGATAAAACAAATCTGAATCCTTAATCCTTAATCCTTTTCATTTTGTTTCACCGGATTCGTTCTTTAAAATATTTTTCATCATCCTCGCCTTAAATGATGATATTATTGAATATCTTTGGCCCGTGGTCAAAAAGATGAATGATTTCGAAGAATATCTTTGGCTTTGTGAGTGCAAAGATGAAAGGTGTGTTTAAATGAACACGATGGATGATGAATATCTTTGGCCTTTAGTGCAAAGATGAACAGTGTTGAGATGAACATGATCGATTGATGAATATCTTTGGCCCGTAGTGCAAAGATGAATATTTGATTTGAGATGAATATCGATTGATGTTACAGGGGATAAAATATTGATGATGGCTCGTTAAATTCATAGATTATAGTAGATTTCATTCTCTACGTAACTCTTCTATGAATTATTATTTCACCGGGAATATTGATCCGAAACTTGTTGCTATTGTATTCTATCGATTTTTTCCTCGCTGGAGACTAACGATAATTTGTTGTATATTATCTTAGTCATAACATTCTTTACCGGGCTAGTTGAGCTCACCCTTTTTCTTGTTCCATTTTTCTTCCTCGTGAGGCGAGAATGTAATGAGTAGTACTAGTGGGTATGGAATGAAGGTTCTAGAGAGAGTTGTTTAGTAGTCCTCACCATTATTGTAAAATAATGTATCAATAAATGTGATGAGGATTTATTTGAGTATAAATATTGTCTGAAGATAATATTTGTATTTAAACTCACGCTTTATTGTTGTGATAATAAAGTTGTAGTTGTTTCGTACCATGTATTTGGCACTCGAATGGGTGTTGTGTATACCTATTTTGGGGGGCGCCACAATTGGTATCGTAGCTTAGGGATATGATCTCCTGGCGAGATCGGGAATAAAACTAGGAGGGAGAGACGAGTAAATCCTTCGCTAAAGGTGTCCTACCTAAGCTTATTTGTTGGTTGGTCAAATTATAGGGTATTATGTGATTTGTTAATTTATTTAATTAACCCTTGTTTTATGATAGTTTTTTTTGTAGAATGGTCATTGAGAACGTTAACAATGGAGTGAATGAGATCGTGGAGACACTCTAATCGCCAACCGTGATAATGTGATGTCGAAGCGAAGAAGGAATTAGAGATATCCATGTGGTGAGTGAAGAATTGATAGTTGACCCGAGATAATCGCAGAGGTAACAAATGAGAGTGAGGAAGAAGAGGAAGAAGAGGTACCAAGAGAGTTTATTAGAGGTATTTTATGATCGAAATATAGAATTGCAAAATCGTATTCATGAGTTAGAAGAAGCAAAGCAAAGAATTGCAGGCGTGATGTGGAGCAAAAGGATGCAACGATTCAAGCTTGTGGTTACCCGACACGTGATGCTTGAATGTAAGCACTCTTTGGCGAGTATAAGATGATAAAGTCGGAATCGAAATGAAAGAAGAAATAATCGAACGAGTGAGAATGAGTGATGCGTGGGTAAAAAGTCGCACGACGCGTTGATATTATGGAAAGAGATGTCCAATCTAAAAGAGAAGATTTAACGATGACGGAAGAGGCGTCGGCGAACATCAAAGACCATCAACAAATTCTAGGGAAGAGAACGATCGCCAGCCAGATGCTACTGAGATGTGGAGAGGAGGGACATATAAGGTCAAACTGCTCAAAGCCTTCCAAGGTATGCTATAATTGTGGAAAAGAAGGACATATCGCCGAGATTGTACGATATCGAAACCCACCCAATGGAATGGTGACTCAAAAGGATGTCCAAGAAAAGTCAAAGTCAACGATTCTCGGAAGAGCGTTTGTCGTGACCTCATTAAAAATATTTAGGAACCCGAACGAAGTTAGCACGTTTAGTTAATTATAAATTCTTCAAGTATATACCTTTTACTAGATACCGGGCTTCTACCCATTCTTTTATCTCTCTTGATTGCAAGCCAACGTTTGAACTTGACTACGGAGAAATTAAACTTTGACCTATCTGTGGAGACTCCATTAGAGAAACTTTCATTACATCCGTTGTTTAAAAATCTTGCTTGATTCAAAGTTGGTACTATCGCATTACACTGTTAACCTTATTTCTATAGAGATATTTGTTTTTGATGTGATTTTAAGGTTAACTACTCATCATGCCAAATTGATTGCTTTTGTAAGGTCATTAGTTTTCATATTCCTAAGCAACTCCGTTATTCAACTCAAGCGATCAAACCATCAGAGTCAAACATTTTCATATCAAGCCATGAAGTCATTCGTTTATTACGGATGTCAAGTTTTCTTAGTCCATGTTATGGATTTGAATAAAGACACGTCGATTTGAATAATATTCTTGTTGTTATTGATTTTTCCCGACGATTTCAAAGAATTTATCGGCTTACTCCCAAAGATCGATATTAAATTTTGTATCGACTTTGAACCCAGACAAAACTCATTTCTAAATCTCATATCGAATGGCTCCTATTGAACTTCGTGAGTTAAAAATTCAACTATAGAATTTGGTATGAGCCTTTTATCTTGTGACTTCCTCAGGAAATTCACCCAAGCCGACACTCTCTCGTAAGGGGACGCGTATTCGTATCGATAAGAAAGCGATAGGTGTCATTGTGACGTCTTTATCCAAGATTGGGATATGAGTCACGCTTGAGAGCAACCTAAGTCAAGAATCGAAATACGTAGCTTTCTAGGCTTAATTGGTTATTATCGGAGATTCGTTGAAGGATATTCTCGAATCGCTATTCCATTAACGCAATTTAACTCGTAGAGATACAAAATTCGAATGGAGCAAGGAATGTGGGAAGAGCTTCAAGAACTCAAGAGGAGACTCATTTCAAAGATATGTTCGACCATGCCATCCTAAGACCCCAAATTTTTATAAATAAAGATGAATTTTCTATAAATATTATTTTGAATATTATGGAATAATTTGATATAATGTTATAGTTAGGGTAATATTTATAAATTTTGCAAAGTATGCAAGTGGTTATATTATATTCGATTGGCTCTGGAAATATTCTATTTTAGCAGGAATATTCGTATAACTACCAATCATCAGTGGACCCCACAAATGTAATTATCATTTTGATCGAGAAAACGACAAAATATTTTATCAAAATAACTACGGAAGTTTTACCGCTGATACCGTTGAACTACTCTGTAGTAAAAGTACAAAGAATACGCAGTGGTCGCAAGAGAAGACACCTGTATTGATTATCGATGCTTATGCGAGAAGTCACTTACCTTGATTCCATTATCACGATTAATAATACGAATTATTATAATGATAATGACGCTTTTGTTTTATTCAGATTATTAACGTAATAAAATGTAAACATCTTTTTATATAAAATGTAATACTTTATTAAAGTTATTTTATAAATAAAATATATTATATTTTATTACGATAGCATAATTTGCATAGTTTTTGCATAAAGTGTTTGCATAGTAAAATGTTTTTATATAAATAGAATATATTATATTTTATTTAAAAGATTTTGCTTTAAATACGGACCGCCGATTAAAGTAAATCAATCTGACCGCTCATGGATTAGTTACTATGCGCATTCCATTTTCCTATAAATAAAGCTCATTCCTTCATTATTTTCACTTAATTCATCAAACTCTGAGAGAGAAATTATAGAGAGGTTATATAGAGAAAGTTATGTAAGAAGAAGAGTATTCTCGCTACTTCACTACTTCTATATTCAGCTCTTTTACTAGTAGGTGTTATTCTTCTTCTTCGAAGAGAACTTCATTATTCCATTCACTATTATTCTCGCTGAATAACCTCGTAAAAGTGGCATACCCTATACATAACTCGTATAATGCGATACCCTATACTTGGTGAAATCCTTATGTTATTCCATCGCTTATTATTCTTTGCTGAATAACTCAGATACGCTGCTACCCTATACTTGGTGACATTCTTCTTTACTTGTGATCCTTCTTCTATTATTCTCATTGAACATCCTCGTCACAGTTTTACACCTGACCGGGTTCCGCTTTTTTATTATTATTCGCTGAACATCCTCGTCAGTGTGTTTTACACCCACCGGGTTCCGCTTTTTATCATTCTCGCTGAATATCCTATCTCGTGTTTTACACCGATCCGGTTCCATCTTTATTATTCTGTTGAACATCCTCGCTTGCGCAGAATTTCACCGACCGTTCCGTTATTATTATTCTCGCTGAATAACCTCGCTCATGCGGGCACCGCATGCACGGTGATTTCTTTTGTTATTCCATTCTTTATTATACCCAAATGTTAAAACTTTGACTTCTATACTCCATGAAATTAGTAGAATATCCTCGATATTTGCGCTTCATCCAAAGATCTTTTCATGGAAATATTCTTCTCGATCATTCTTGAATTTTACTCTACAAAGCAAAGATTATGTCGACAATTTGACGTTAATAATTCTCGGATAAAATAATTTTGAACTTGTTTTATCAATTCTTATATCATTGTCATCATCCTCATGTTTATATTTTTTTTAAAGTCATCTCGTGGCCCGTAGAGTATGGATGGACTTGGTATGATTACGACCAGGATTATTCGGTAATAAATCACGACCGTAATGTTACAAATGATGTGGTAAAAAAAAATCCTCAAAGGGTCAGAGTGCATCGATGGACAAATGTTGGTACGATCACGACTATTAATGAATACACAACTATTCTCGCCCGTAGAAGGTGAATAATTGTGGTCGCGATACTAAAGAATATCCTCGGCAGAAAAGGTAAGGTGATTCGATGATGTGGATTATTTATTAAAGTCGAGTCTCAAATTATAACAAAGATGAAAACCTTTAAATCATAAAAGATAGTAGATTTTATTTTCTACTGACTTTTTAATGGATCAGATATTCCACCGCAGCTTAAACTTGTCAGTTCATTGTATTTTATCGCTTAATATTGTCAAGACTATTGATAATTTATTCTGCATTATCTTAGTCATAATATTTCATCGGGCTAGTTGAGCTCACCCTTTCTTTCACCGTTTTCTTCGTGAAATGAGAATATAGCCGGGACGAAGCCTGGGAAACGAGTGATGGTCCTCAGATAAGATTAGTAGTCCTCACTATTCTCGTGAAATAAAGGTGATAATAATTGTAATGAGGACTTTTTGTTCGAGTTTGTAGATAATATCTAGTAGATTTATATTTGTATTTAAACTCACGCTTATGTCGATTGCATACTGACGCTTATGTTAATAAGTTGTATTTAAATTTTGCACTATGTTCGTAAGTGGCACCCAAGATGGGTGATGTATACCTAATTTTGGGGGCGCCACAACAGGTATCGTAAAGCTAAGGATACGATCCCCGCTAAGATGTGAGAAAAGTACTAGAGGGGAGAGACGGGAATACTTTCTTCGCATTTATGACCTACCTAAGTTTATGTGCTATTTTATTGGGTTACGTAATATAAAGATAATTGTTAAATGTCAATTAATCTTTTGTTTTGTGGCAAGATTCAAAATGACATCCGAGAATGTTGAGAATAAAGAATGGAGCACAAAGCGCATCGCCGATTCACCACATATCAATAATCGTGATAATGTGCATCGTGAAGGCATAATCCTCACGCAAACAACAACACCGACCAAATGATGAATGATCAAATGTTCGAGGGTTTTATGCAATTTATGCAACAAAGAAAGCGAGAGCCACTCCTCGCCCAAAACGTAGGTGGAAACACGGAAACTCCTCTCAAGGCACACCGCTAAACAATTCAAGGAGCCGACCACCGGAGTTTAAGGGAGAGCCAAAACCACTTCGCTAAGCATGGATAAAGCAGATTACCAAGATATTTGATGTCTTGGATGCTCCGAGGAGCAAAAGGTTCCTTTGCCGCTTTTATGTCATATGCGAGAGGCAGACATCGGTGGGGAATCGCAGAAACGACTCAACTCATTGCATCAAGATATCTTCGGGAGAAGTTCCAGAGAGTCGCTCAACGACAAATACTTTCCCGAAAGTATTCGCCATACGGCGGAGGTGGAGTTTATCAAGTCGAACAAAACAATACGACCGTGGTCGCAATACGAGGCAAAATTTATGAGTTATCACTTGTTCATATTCCCACTGGTGGATAATGAAGAGAGAATGGCGCCAATGTTTTTAAGAGGTTTGAAGTCGAGATACGCCAACATCTTATTTCTCATAAACCGTGGTTTGTATTCGGATGTTGTAAATAGGGCTCGCTTAGTGAGCGATAAACGAGTCAACGCAACTAAAAGAGAGCAAAATTCAAGAAAGTTATAATACCAAATGAGAGTAGTCATCGGGCTGGACAACAAGCGTGAGGGAATCAATGTGCCAGATATGGTAACCACTTCTATGGTAATCGTACAAAACAATAAGAATGGACATTTCAAGAAACTGAGATTCAACAATGATGGAAAGACGCCAAAGACCAAAGACCCGTTGTTAAGGAAGGAGAAAGACCACCTATCATATGCTTCAAATGCGAGAAGAGGGACACATCATCCGAATCGTGCTATGCCATTCAAAAGCATGTTATAATTGTGGAAGAGAAGGTCACTTAGCTCGATTTTTGCCATCAAGACAAATTCAACTAGGATGGAGGCACCAAAGGTCATCCCCTGCAAAGTCAAAACCAGAGTGCAAGGGGAGAGCGCTTTGTCAGACCTCCCAGAGAGCAAGGAACCCGAATGAGGTCATCACGTAAGCTTATCATAAACTCTAATGAAGTCTACACTTTATTTGATACCGGTTTACCCATTCTTTTATTTCTCCTACTTGGCCATCGATTAAATTCCGACCGAGAAATTAGACTTTCGACTTATCTCGTGGAAACTCCGCTGGGAGAAACCTTCATTACATCCACTCGCTTATAAGTCTTGTTTGGTTCAAATCGCACTTCACATTACCTCGTCGATCTTATTTCATTAAAAATACTTGCATTTGACGTGATTCTAGGATTGATCGTTTAACTACTTATCATGCAAAAATTGATTGTTTTCGTAAGGTCATTAGCTTTCATATTCCTAATCAACCTATTATGCTAATTCAAACGACCAAACCATTAAAATCAATCACTACCATCTCAAGCCATAAAGCTATTCGCTTATCAAAAATGGATGTCAAGCTTTCTTAGCTCATGTCACGATTTAAACAAAAATACGCCGCTTTGAGCGATATTTCTATTGTTAATAAATTTCCGACGATTCTCCAAGAACTTCCCCGCCTACCCCAGTAGCGTGAAATTGAATTTTGTATCGACTTCAAACCCGTGACAAAACCTATTTCCAAAGCCCCATATCGAATGGCTCCTATCAAACTTCGTGAGTTAAAGACCCAACCGCAGGAATTGTTAGACATCGGGTTTATTCGTCCCAAGATTTCTCCTCGGGGTGCTCCTGCTCTATTCGTGAAGAAGAAAGAGAGTATGCGACTTTGTATTGATTATCTGGAGTCAATCATGTCACCATCAAAAATAGTATCCATCACCACGATTGATGACCTGTTTCGACCACCAACAAGGAGCCAAATTCTTTTCAAAGATCGATCTTCGCTCCGGATATCACCAATCAAGATTAGAACCACGACATTCCAAAGACGGCTTTAACTCCCAGACGGGCATTATGAATTCCTAGTCATGTCCTTTGATCGACTAATGCCCCGCCGCTTTCATGGGATATGATGAACCGAGTATTCAAGGAATATTTAGATCACTTTGTGGTCGCCTTTATCGATGACATCCTTATTTATTCCAAAAGCCGTGAAGATCATGAGCAACACTTGAGGTCGACACTCCAAAAGCTTCGTGAATATAAGCTTTATGCCAAGTTGAAGAAATGCGAAGTTCGTCAAGAAGTAGCATTCCTCGGCACGCGGTATCAAGTCATGGAATATCCGCTGACCCAAAGAAAGATCAAGCTTATTCAAAGTCGGGAACAACCTAAATCAAAGATCAAGTACGTAGCTTTCTTGCTTAAATGGGTTATTATCGGAGATTCGTGGAAGGATTTTCTCGAATCGCTACTCCATCGACTCAAATTGACTCAAAAGATACAAAGTTCTATTGAGCGAAGAATGTGAGAAGAGTTTTCAAGAACTCAAGAGAGACTTATTTCAAAGACTGCTCGACAATACCATCGCCTTGAGGGATTTGTCATCTACAAAGATGCTTCGAGCAAAGGGTCGGGATGTGTTCTTATGCAACATGGAAAAGTTATAGCCTATGCCTCATGACAACTCAAAGAATATGAGAGGAATTATCCTACTCATGATCCGAGTCGGGCAATGGCTGTTTTCGCACTTAAAATTTGGAGGCATTACTTGTAGATGGGGAGAAAGTGGAGATCTTTACGATCATAAAAGCCTCAAATATTTCTTCACTCAAAAGGAACTCAACACGCGACAACGACGCTGGGCTTGAACTGCTGAAAGATTATGATCATACCATCCAATACCATCCCGAAAAAGCGAACGTGGTAGCCGATGATCGAGTAAGATCGTATGCAAGTACGAAAAGCATTATTGTCAACACAAAAGGCCCATTTTGTGGTGACTTGCAAAGGATGGAGATAGAGTTAAAGACCTGTGGACGCATGTGATGATAGCGAATATACGAAGTAGAACCGACTTTAATCGATAAAGTTAAAGTCGCTTGCTACGCACTGGAGCCGATGCGATGAGGAAGAAAGTGCAAGAGGGTGCTACGCCGAAGCAAGAATCGATGAAGAAGGAATACTTCGAATCAACTCCACTTTGTGTTCCTAACGACCCCGATTTAAAGTATAATATCATGATGGAGGCGCACAACACACCATTTGCAATCCATCTCGGGAGTACCAAAATGTATCATGATATTCGCTATACATTTTGGTGGAGCAATACGAAGAGAGAGATAATACCGCTTATCTCAAGGTGTCTAACTTGTCAACGAAGTTAAAGCGAGCATCAAGTACCAAAAGGTCCATCAGAACCACTTGAAATTCCGTAATGGAAGTGGGAGCACATTACCATGGATTTCAAGCACGGCCTTCCTAAGGTTTCTCAAGGCATCGATGCGATTTGGGTCATTGTTGATAGATCGACCAAGTCCGCTTATTTCTTACCGATACGAGAAACTTATACACTTGAACGCCTTGCTCAGATGTATATAAACGAGATTGTAGATCGCATGGTATGCCAAGATCCATAGTTTCGATCGAGACCCAAGATTCACTTCACGATTTTGGGTTAGTTTGCAAAAAGCTATGGGCACAGACTTCACGATTTAGCTCTCATATATCATCCTCGCATTTTACGGACAATGGAGAGGACTATTCAAACTCTCAAGATCTATTAAGACTCGTGTTCTTGATTTCAAGGAGTCAGACAAGTTTTTACCATCGGTGGAGTTTTCCACAACAACAGCTTATCGCAAGTATCGCATGGCTCCATTCAAGCGCCAGATGGAAGAAAGTGTCGCTTCTCAAAGATGTCTGATGAGGTGGGTGAAGCAACGTTGTTGGGACGGAGTTGGTACGTATGACTACTTTAAAAGATTCAAACGATCCGACAACGATAAAACCCTCACAAAATCGATAAAAGAGTTATGCCGATCTTCATCGAAAGGACGGGAATTCAATATAGAGATCATGTGTTGTTAAGAGTCGCTTCCATGGAAAGGAGTTACAAGATTTGGAAAGAGAGGAAAACTTAATCCTCGATTCATCTATCCATTTTAATCCTCGATCGAGTAGGAACTGTGGCCCTATAGACTCGCTTTTACCGCCAAATACGTCTCGTGTTCATAACGCTTTTCACATATCCATGTTACGTAAATATGTGAAAGACCCGAACCATATTATCGAAGTTAGAACCCATTTAAATAGCTAAGATTTGACGTATGAAGAGGTTCCCTGCTCAAATTTTGATAAGAAGGAACATATTCTACGCCCCAAGGTTATACCTCAAGTCAAAGTTTTGTGGAGGAACCACGATGTCGAGGAAACGACTTGGGAGTTAGAATCAAATGAAATCAAGGTATCCTTACCTCTTCGACATACCAGTATCGCATTCTAATTTCGAGGGCTAAATTTCATAAGAAGGGAGGTCAGTAAGACCCAAATTTTATAAAATAAAGATGAATTTTCTATAAATATTATTTTTGAATATTATGGAATAATTTGATATAATGTTATAGTTGGGTAATATTTATAAATTTTGCAAAGTATGCAAGTGGTTATATTATATTCGATTGGCTCTGGGAATATTCTATTTTAGCAGGAATATTCGCATAACTACTCAATCATCGGTGGACCCCACAAATGTAATTATCATTTGATTGAGAAAAAGACAAAAATATTTTATCAAATAATCTATGAAGTTTTACCGCTGATATCGCTGAACTACTCTAAGTAGTAAAAGTACAAAGAATACGTGTGGTCGCATAAGAAGACACCTGTATTGATTATCGATGCTTATGTGAGAAGTCACTTACTTTGATTCCATTATCACGATTAATAATATGAATTATTATAATGATAATGACGCTTTTGTTTTATTCAGATTATTAACGTAATAAAATGTAAACATCTTTTTATATAAAATGTAATACTTTATTAAAGTTATTTTATAAATAAAATATATTATATTTTATTATGCGATAGTGTTAGTATAAGTGTTTTTTTATAAGTGTTTGTATAGTAAAATGTTTTTATATAAATAGAATATATTATATTTTATTTAAAAGATTTTGCTTTAAATATGGACCGCCGATTAAAGTAAATCAATCTCTGACCGCTCATGGATTAGTTACTACGCATTCCATTTTCCTATAAATAAAGCTCATTCCTTCATTATTTTCACTTAATTCATCAAACTCTAGAGAGAGAAATTATAGAGAGAAGCTATAGAGAAAGTTATAGAAAGAAGAAGAGTATTCTCGCTACTTCACTACTTCTATATTCAGCCTTTTACTAGTAGTGGTGTTATTCTTTCTTCTTCAAGAGAACTTCATTATTCCATTCACTATTATTCTCGCTGAATAACTCGTAAAAGTGGCATACCCTATACATAACCTCAGATACGCCAGATACCCTATACTTGGTGAAATCCTTATGTTATTCCATTGCTTATTATTCTCGCTGAATAACCTCAGATACGCTATTAACCCTATACTTGGTGACATTCTTCTATTATTCCATATTCAGGTGTTTTACACTCGTTCCGCCTTTATTATTATTTAACATCCTGACTGCGGTTTTACACCGACCGGGTTCCGCTTTTTATTATTATTCGCTGAACATCCTCGTCTGCAGGTTTTACACCGACCGGTTCCGCTTTTTTATCATTCTCCGCTGAATATCCTATCTCGTTTTACACCTGATCCGGTTCCATCTTTATTATTCTCGTTGAACATCCCGCTTGCGTGAATTTCACCGACCGTTCCGTTATTATTATTCTCGCTGAATAACTCGCCTATGCAAGCACCGTATCGCATGCACGGTGATTTCTTTTGTTATTCCATTCTTTATTATACCCAAATAAGTTAAAACTTTGACTTCTATACTCCATGAAATTAGTAGAATATCCTCGATATTTCAAGGCTTCATCCAAAGATCTTTTCATGGAAATATTCTTCCGATCATTCTTGAATTTTACTCTACAAAGCAAGATTACGTCGATAATTGACGTTAATAATTCCTGGATAAAATAATTTTGAACTTGTTTTATCAATTCTTATATCATTGTCATCATCCTCATGTTTATATTTTTTTTAAAGTCATCCGTGGCCGTAGAGAGCATGGATGGACTTGGTATGATTACGACTGTGGATTATTCTTGTAATCATGACCGTAATGTTACAAATGATGTGGTAAAAAAAATCCTCGCCGTCAGAAGTGCATCGATGGACAAATTGTTGGCACGATCATGACCATTAATGAATACACAACTATTCTCGCCCGTAGCAGTGTGAATAATTGTGGTCGCGATACTAAAGAATATCCTCGTCAGAAAAGGTAAGTGATTCGATGATGTGGATTATTTATTAAAGTCGAGTCTCAAATTTATAACAAAGGATGAAAACCTTTAAATCATAAAAGATAGTAGATTTTATTTTCTACTGACTTTTTAATGGATCAGATATTCACCGCAGCTAAACCGTCAGTTGTTTATTGTATTTTTATCGCTTTAATATTGTTAAGACTATTGATAATTTATTCGCATTATCTTAGTCATAATATTTCATCGGGCTAGTTGAGCTCACCTTTCTTTCACCGTTTCTTCAGAAATGAGAATATAAATGGGACGAGCCTGGGAAACGAGTGATGGTCCTCAAGATAAGATTAGTAGTCCTCACTATTCTGTGAAATAAAGGTGATAATAATTGTAATGAGGACTTTTTGTTCGAGTTTGTATAATATCTAGTAGATTTATATTTGTATTTAAACTCACGCTTATGTCGATTGTATACCTACGCTTATGTTAATAAGTTGTATTTAAATTTCGCACCATGTAAGTGGCGCACCCAAGATGGGTGATGTATACCTAATTTTGGGGAAGTTGTTATTTCAAAAGCGAGAATCGGTGAGGTGAGGAAAGCTCAAACCTTCAATTTATTTGAAATCCTCGATCGAGTAGGGCGTCGGGCCTATAAACTCGCCTTTTAACGCTAAGTATGACGCGTGTTCATAACGCTTTTCACGTATCGATGTTACGTAAATATGTGGACTGACCGAACTACGCTATTGAGTTTAGAATCCATCGAGATAGCCAAGACTTAACGTATGAGGAGAGTACACCAAAGATTTTGGATAGGAAGGAGCATGTCCTACGCAAGAAAGGTCATACCACAAGTTAAAGTTTTGTGGAGGAATCATGCTATAGAGAAAATGACCGGGAATTGGAAACTAAATGAAAGCGAGGTATCCTCATTTTTTTCAAACACACAGTACGTCACGTCAATTTCGTGGATGAAATTTCATAAGGAGGGAGGTTGTAAGACCCCAAATTTTTTTAAATAAAAAGGAATTTCCTTTATTTATTATCTTGAAATAGTAAGGGTTGATTTGATTAATGTGGATAGTTAAGGGTTAAATGCGCAAATATTTCAAAATAAGCAAGTGGTTATAAAATATTCATTGTTGTTTGGGAATATTCGTTTGGTCAAATGGAATATTCGTATCTATCGGGGAATATTCGTATGCAATGACGGTAAATGCCGTGTGTGTGCCCCATAACTGAAAGCGATTGGATGAGGAAAACAACAAATATAAGTTGGTTAAAAATAACTACGTAGTTATTACCGATTAAGATCGTTGGAATACCCGGTGGTTAAAATACGATGAATTCGCTGGTTTATAAAGAAGATAGCACGCAGATTGCATCAATTATTGATTCTTACGTAGTAGGCACTACTCAATAATTTTCACAGAATTCTTCGTTCAAGATTTTATTTTATTGATTCAATAATTCTTTGCGTTGATATTTTATATTATCGTTGTTCAATAATTGTCACCGCATTATTATCTCCATTATCGATCAATAATTCATATTATTTGAATAATATTATTAGATAGCATTATTGGCAATGTCTAGAAAGTTCTCACATCGAGGAGAGGTTTGGTCACCTAATTGCGCCGCCAAGAAGGAGAAATCCTTATCTGAAAGCCCCTCTTCCTGGGAACTGACTGGTTGTCATAATTGTGATTCTGTAATATTATTTGTGAATAATTAATTATTGATTTATATGATAAGAAAATATTTATAAATGATGGATTTATTTGTTTTATGTGGTTATAATTGAATGATTTAATGTTGAGGTGTTTTATCGCAATTTTGTCGGAATGGAGGTATTAAAATCAAATCGATATTTTTACGATATATATTGCGTGAGTTATAATTTTTAATCCGACCGTTGGATTGTGGTAATTTTGGGTATGTTATACATACATAAGTTGAGTATATGTCCACAAATTTTGAACCGTTAAAATGCACGAATGATTTGTTGTGAATTTTAAGAGGTGTCTGATTTGAAAATTAGGTTTATAATTGATTTTGGTGGAAAATTCTAGAATTGAGTGGGCCCCACTTGTGGTTGGTGAAAAAATGTGCTGAATTTTATTTCAAATGTGGTGGGTGGCAATAGTAGCAGTAAAAGCCATCAAGGTCACAGGTTAAGTCTGCTTTGGTAAAGCTAACATTTTCCTATAAATAGAGGGCTAAGTTAGAATTGAAAATCACACCGAAACAAGTTTTCTCTCTCTCTCTATATTATCGAGCGTATTCTTGTGAGTATTTTGAGTATACTTTAAGTATTGTTAGACGGTTGCAAGTTTCCTTCAAAGACTATATCCTGTTTCAACTAAAGTCTCCGCCTTTCGAGGTAAGGGATGTTATTTTCTTCTCGATGATATTATTTCTTCAATATCATTATCTTTGAAATATCGTTGGAACTTTTTATCAAATTTGGAACTTTTTCATGCTTCGGGTTACTATTCATGAGTTACTATTCACGAGTTACTATTCATGAGTTACTATTCACGAGTTACTATTCACGAGTACTATTCATGTAAGCGTGAAAATGTTTTTTGTGGAATTTCTATCTTTTGGTGTTGAGTTACTATTCACGATACGACATTATTCACGATACTCTGACTATTCACGAATACAAGACTATTCAATCAAAGATGAAAATTTTTCTTTTCGCCTAAAATATCTATTCGGATACTAGCTTTGATTGTATCCATGTTTTGATCATTCTTGAATTTTACACCACTATGATTATTTTTGAGGTATTGTTGGACATGGATAAAACAAAAGTACGAATCCTTAATCCTTAATCCTTGTCATTTTGTTTCACCGGATTCGTTCTTTAAAATATTTTCATCATCCTCGATTCTTAAATGATGATATTATTGAATATCTTTGGCCCAGTAGTGCAAAGATGAATGATTTCTGAAGAATATCTTTGGCCCAGTAGTGCAAAGATGAGCGGTGTTTAAATGAATACGATCGATCGATGAATATCTTTGGCCTTTAGTGCAAAGATGAAAAGTGTTAGAGATGAACATGATCGATTGATGAATATCTTTGGCCCGTAGTGCAAAGATGAATATTTGATTTGAGATGAATATTGATTGATGTTACAGGGGATAAAATATTGATGATGGACCGTTAAATTCATAGATTATAGTAGATTTCATTCTCTACGTAACTCTTCTATGAATTATTATTTCATCGCGAATATTGATCTCAAACTTGTTGTTGCTATTATATTCTATCGATTTTTCCTCGTTGAGACTAACGATAATTTGTTGTATATTATCTTAGTCATAACATTCTTTACCGGGCTAGTTGAGCTCACCCTTTTTCTTGTTGTTCCATTTTTCTTCTCGTGAGGCGAGAATGTAATGAGTATTAGCTTTGGGAATGGAATGAAGGTTCTAGAGAGAGTTGTTTAGTAGTCCTCACCATTATTGTAAAATAATGTATCAATAAATGTGATGAGGATTTATTTGAGTATAAATATTGTCTAAGATAATATTTGTATTTAAACTCACGCTTTTATTGTTGTGATAATAAAGTTGTAGTTGCTTTACATCTCATGTATTTGGCGACTCAGAATGGGTGTTGTGTATACCTATTTTGGGGGCGTCACACCAACCCCAACCCCAACCCTAAAAAAATATATTTACTGATTATGTATACACCCCCACTCATACAAAAAAGAAAATATTCAGTGATTATTATACCCACATCCTAACAAAAATTAATATTCAGTGATTATGTATAAAAATAAAATAAAATGTCTAGTGATTATGTATACATGATATATCTAATAATAATTTATTTAATTGGATCATAATAAAGGTAAGTTTGAAATTTAAAATATGAGTCGACCTATATTTAAACCATAACTATATGGTTCCAACCCACACAATCCATATTAAAAATAGTTAATATGGTTTTAGTTCTTAAATGGAAGCATAACCATATTTTGTAAACCAAAACTAACTCATAATCATATTTTGTCAGATCTAATTGTATATGATTATTTAACATTACCATTCGCCACATCGATCCACCACAAGTGAGCAATTTAATTTTCTCAAACGAAATTAGAATACAATTAGAGAAATATGAAACAACTTAAGATGATTAAATTCCAAAACAATCTCCAAATGTATGTACGTAACGACAAGGAATTACCTTAAAAGTATGGATAGTGATCGATCAATGTTCAATGCTTTTCCATAATAGCATTAACATCAGTTTTCTTAATCAATTCTTTATCCTTAATTTTTAAGACTACATCAATAAATCATTATCCAATGGTTTTCTTATCCTTATTTGACTCTTTATTTAATCCATATATAGGATTTTACCCCAGGTGTGAGGGAGTCAAAAGATTGTTCTTTATATATACAAAATGACATTTCACACCCTCATTTAAGTAGACAACTTATCAATCATATATATCTTGACATTTTTTACTACTTCATTTTCAAATTATAAACTTAATATTGACTTATTTTTTAAAAATTAATTTCAAACGTATTCAAATTTAAAATTGATATAAATTTATTTAATTTATGTCAATATAATTATAAATATTATAAAAGTACTATTAATTATAAAATTTATTATTTTTAAAATTTAAATGAATCATATTAAATTTAAATTTAAAATATCACAAATTAACTTTTTAAAAGTTAATATTGATCTTATGTACATTTCTTAAATGACAATCCATTCAATACTCATTCCATAAATTACTTAAAATTTAAAATAAAATAAAATTTCTTTTATAGTGAAATATAATTGATAAATTATACTCTCTTTTATAAATTATAAGATTATTATTAATTTAATGTTTTGACTATTGAAAATTTTAAATTTTAAATTTCATTATTTAAGGAAGTAAAAAAATTGAATCCCTATTTTGTAGAATGACCCAATAGCACTGCACAGTAGGAATAAAGATAAGAAAACTGTTGTGAATGTTCTAACTAAACCAAAGTGACAAAAACCCTAATATTGTGTTTGGATTGAAGGAATAGAATAAATGATAGAATGAAATGATTTTAAAATATTGAAGTGTATGTTTGATTGTTAGTGGTGGTGAGTGTTGTTATATAACAACAAAATTATCACATATATCCATTCCATTCGAATGAATTTTATTTCTTCTTCTCCACATGGAATAAAAAAACAAAGGTATATAATGAATTTTCATTCTATGAAATGATTTATCCTCCAAAATAATTATCAAATACACTATTTTATTTCATTTCTTTCTCTATTCCATTCTCTCAATCCAAACTTAACATAAAAATATAGTTTACTACAAAATGATCCTAATTAAATCGGCCATTAGTTATTCCCCACATATATTAATATAACAATTAGTGGTACGAAAGCCTTGGTTATAAGTTGTTGAAGTAAAGGGGCCAGATAGAGCTGGCTGGTCCTTAAATTGTATGCCAACCCACCACAAATTATGCACACTATCCAACCTGGGCCGGTAAAGTCTCCATCAATGGTCCAATACTCAACTCAAAACAGTGGCGGAATCAAAATATTTTTAGAGAGGATCAAAATACATCAATAAAAAAAATTATTTATTTACGTTTGGATACTTCTTTTAAATTCATTTTGCCCAATTATAGTATTTCACAACATCTTATTTCAACTCTTGTCAACCTTTGAGTTGTGAGTCTAATGACTTTAAATACACACACACATATATATATTATAATTTCCTCCGAACTACGGGACTATTAATTAGACTAATTTGAAGTTTTTAGTCAACTGATTAACTACTTTTATGGATAAATTACAAATTATAATATTATATATTCAAAACCTTATATTGTTGGTTACATTATCTTTCTTTCGAAGACAACCGAGAAAGAAAGCTACTCAAAGCAAGAAAATGAATTAAGTTATTCTCATTTACAAAAAATTGATACCAAAGTATGATTAAATCAGTAAGACAAATGAGTGTAATATTAATTAATTAATTATCAAACTTATTTAATATTATTTTATCTTATAATAATATTATTAATTTATTATAGATGGAAGGACATGAAGAAATAAATGAATTAATACCATCTCATAACAAAGATCAAATTTAATTAATATTAATATGATACATATTCCAGAGTTGGAGGGTCATATAAGCCCCCCCCCCCCCCCGCGGAAGTTCCGCCAGTGACTCAAAATCAATGGGTCGGTGTGGGGAGTATGTGTGGGTGATATTGACTGCTATATACATGTCAAATTAAACTAATATTCCATCTCTATTCTATACATAGAGTATTTAGATTTTTATGTTTTTTTTTAATATTTAAGATTGGTATTCTTAACACTTGTAGATTTATTTTTTCAAGTAACAAAGTTACTCTTAAAAGTTTAATACTCCCTCCTATTTATATTAAGTGTCTTTTTAGAGTTAAGCACACTTATTAAGAAATAACACAAAATGTCTTTTGTATCCTTAATTAATTATTTCTCTATCCACAATGGTCCATGGAATTGCATTTACTAAGCATATTACATAGAGGGGTAAATTAGGAAAAAATAGTGCAATATTGCATAGGGATTCCAAAACGACACAATAAAATAAAATTCTCCAAAACGACACTTAATATGAATATGAGGGAGTAATAAAGATTTGCATTAGTGTACTAAGACATAACTGACAGTGCCATTTGAATATTTGACGTACTTAACTTGGATAAGCACAGATATCACTGTGTCATAATGTTAACTTGGATATATAACCAGTTAAGATCAAACTTAGGTAACGTACGCATGCAAAACTTGTTACGGCATGCAGTCTAGACCTTGTCAAAATAAAAGTATAGCTTGTTCGTGCAATTTTTCCAGGTACTAAATTACTTTAGAATTCTCATTTCAGTTACGGAGGATTCCGGATTCGACAAATAAATCTAAAAATGAAAATACATCTTTAATTTTATAAGAAGTATATAACTTCTCAAACTGCATTAATTAGTCGAAAAAGAATTGATATTTTCACATGTATTTTTTATATTTTCAGATGGTCCTCTCTCACATGAACCCATAGTGGATCTCACATTTATTTGGGAAGGAATCATGTGAAAATGTAAAAAATACACATAAAAATAATACTCCCCTAATTGTAATTTGAGATAGGGGGAGAGCATGGGAGGATGGGGGAGGGACCTACGTAATTGAGAAGAGGGAAACAAATAGCCCATGCATGTCCAACTCTCGTAGGAAGAGTGAGGAATGGACTAGCGTGAGCATCGTGTTAGTTGTCGACTTTGTCTCTCATATATGGTCCTTAAGGTTAAGTCTACCTGCATATTTTTGTTTCTAATTTAGGGTGTGAATATGTGGGGCGTTTAAACAAGACTTCCACATGCCCTAATGACCCTTCCACTACTACAAACCACGTGCCCTCCATCGACCTTCCAATTTTTATTACTCTCTGCATGTTCTGATATATATCATGTTAAAATATTCAATTCAAAATTGACAACAAGTGGAATAATTCATCAAAATTATATATTGAGGTTTTTTTTTCTATAAGGGACTTTGTATAGCGACTATATATGTTTTTGGATTACAACACAGTTGTAGATATATATATATATATATATATATATATATCTAGAAGAAAAAAAAATAAGAAATTACTACCATGCAATTAATTCAATATGTTGACAATTTTGTGGTCATGTGATCATCGGTTGCATGTCCCGTACGAAACCTTCATCCCGTCGTTCCAAATTGAGGCCATCAAATGAGTCCTATAACAATTTGGAGACCCGGTTTATGGTGTGTTTGTAAGAAATGTGACATTCAATGCTAGCTAGAATGGTCCATCTTTTTCCTAAACATTCATATAGTATGTTGATACTAGTCCCTATATAAATCCAATTATTAATTACTCCAAAATTGATGATGCATTTTGTCTTCCTTATTCAATCATTGAATCAGTTCATTATCTAGATTTTGTGTTCCTTAATGATTCAAAATGATTTAGAGTATAATTAGAATTATTGAATGGTCCCAATTCAAAGATACTATTTTGATTATGTTCGACCGGCCTATATTTTTCTCCCCTTTGCAAAGTGATCGAGTGCGGAGGAACAATGTCCTTTTAACAATTTTGAAGGATAGAAAGTCCCTCCATGTTCGGGCACTGGAGTTCAAGTAATCATCTATCCCTCTGCAAGTTCAATTCAAGTTTGTAGTACTATTTCCTTTTTTGATCGGATGGAGGCATGCATGAGACGTTAAATATATTAACAATTTCCTCAACTATATAAACTAAGACGTAAAATTAGAAATCAGGTGCTTAATACTACCGGCGACAATTGTTTAATTAAAAATAGTAAGCGATAATTACTTTGAATATTTGTTTTGCAGTTAATTTCACAACTATCATAAGTTTCTAATTAATGATAACTTGATAATTGTTTATTGCTCAACAAACAACAAATATCAGGTGTGTCATTTTCAGATATCCTCCAATTAATTCCACACATACATTCACGTAGTTGATTGCAAATCAATAATAACATACATTATAATCAAGAATACTTAACAAGAAAAATTACACCACTATAATAGAATGAATGAAGGTTCAAAGTTATAATTAAGCTAGCAACTTCAAAATTTGTCATATATACGAATTAATTCCCATGTATCCAGCTGACCACATTAAGGTACTGTGGATGAGTACTGATTTAGGATGCTTAATTAAATTAATTACCCTGCACTCTAATTAAGATCCTCTCCATTTCAATCCATTTCATATTCGAATTAGAATCCTCTCCATTTTAAATAAGTTGGAGACTCCATTTTATGATCCAGATTTAAAATGTGTTGAAATGTGACGTCATGATGATGAAATAGAGATGATGATGAGGAATATATAAAGAATGAAGAGGATCTTAATAAAGAATGATGATGATGAGGAATATATAAAGAATGACCTCATGATCTAAAACTTAAATTGCATTAAAGCAACTTAAAAGTTTTTTAAGTTTCCACCATTTATTTTGGTGGTTACTTTCCACCATGGCTTCATTTAATTCATTTCTAACAGTTAGCCATTAAACAAATGTATATAATTAATGAAGTTATAATAAACTAAAAGTCTCTCTCTCTATATATATGAAATATAGAAGATGGGCCAATGGAAGCTGCGTGTGGACCTGGGGAGGGTCATGGGTCCAAGTTCAGATGGGCTTCACGGGTTCTTTACCCATTATTTTCAAGGATTTGCTGTCGGTTAATGGCTTTCGGCTACTTCTCCCCTACAAAGTACAAACTACAATCTCTCTCTCTCTCTCTAATCATATATTGTTTGTTGTGTTTTGAATATTGTTTCTTGTTTTATTTTCTATATTTGTTATTCCCAAATTTATCTAAATAATTAAGAAATTAGAAGCAAGAAAAAGGACCTGTCATGCTGATGTGGCATTTCTTCACCCCTAATTCCACTATAAATACGGCTTTATGGCTTACAACATTTTATTCCTCGCAACAAATTAAATAATCAAATATATCCTTCTCCAACAACAAAAACAACCTTTCCTTCCCTTCCCTTCCCTCCAGGCTCCAGCAAGCAAGTAGCAACCCTTCCCTTTAGAATTCCTTGTCTATATATTTAATTTTCATTTTTGTAGCTCAACCGAAAAATGAAGACGCTGTCTAGAAAAGCCACGTTCAACTCACACGGACAAGATTCTTCATACTTCTTAGGATGGGAGGAGTACGAGAAGAATCCATACGATGAGGTTCGGAATCCTAACGGAATCATCCAAATGGGCCTGGCCGAAAATCAGCTCTCCTTTGATCTTCTTGAGGCCTGGCTCAAAAACAACCCAGATGCAGCTGGGTTTAAGAAAGATGGACATTCCATTTTTAGAGACCTAGCTCTCTTCCAAGACTATCACGGCCTTCCCGATTTCAAAAATGTAAGCTTTAATTCATTTTTATTATGTCGATTAATTACGTACACTATATAAATATTAACTTAATTATACTATTAATTATATTTTTTTCTTCATCTAATTTCTAACTTATATAATTGCAGGCATTAGTAGAATTCATGTCAGAAATAAGAGGAAACAAAGTCAGCTTTAATCCAAACAATTTAGTCCTCACCGCCGGTGCAACTTCCGCCAACGAGACTCTCATGTTTTGCCTGGCTGAGCCGGGGGATGCTTTTCTCCTTCCTACCCCATACTATCCCGGGTATGTACAAATATCTCTCTTTTCTATTTACGTGTAATAATTATGACTAGTATATACGTACGTATCTATATATAGACAAAAATAATATTTGCACAAAATCACGGGCTGACTTTTGGTCTATGTACGTATTTTAAAACTGTATTTCCTGGCTATTCTATTTGCATGTAATATATAATTATGTTTATATGTTGGCTTAAGTTCCAAGAAAAGTACTACGTACGTACGTTGCTCATTTATTTTATATGTTATGCAGATTTGATAGAGATCTCAAGTGGCGAACCGGAGTTGAGATTGTACCGATACAATGTAATAGCTCAAATGGCTTCCAAATCACTGAATCGGCTCTCGAAGAGGCTTATAAGCAAGCACATGAACTCAACCTCAGATTGAAAGGTGTCTTGGTTACAAACCCTTCAAATCCGCTAGGCACAACATTGACCCTAAACGAGCTTAATCTCCTTGTTAACTTCATTGACGCCAAGGGAATTCATTTAGTAAGTGACGAAATTTATTCGGGCACCACTTTTAGTTCACCAAGTTTCATTAGTATCATGGAGGTCCTAATGAACAGGAATCTGATGAACACTGAAGTTTGGGAAAGAGTTCATATTGTGTATAGCCTCTCCAAAG
Organism: Panax quinquefolius; assembly: GCA_020205615.1. Classification (NCBI taxonomy): domain Eukaryota; kingdom Viridiplantae; phylum Streptophyta; class Magnoliopsida; order Apiales; family Araliaceae; genus Panax; species Panax quinquefolius. Next base: position 15,833,869 of record CM035169.1, on the reverse strand, counting down.
ATCTCGGGCTCCCGGGTTTTCGGGTTGGATCTATTTACTCCAACGATGACATGGTTGTATCAGCAGCAACAAAAATGTCAAGCTTTGGATTAGTTTCTTCACAAACTCAGTATCTCCTCTCGGCTATGCTCTCCGATAAGAAGTTCACAAAGGACTACATTTCGGAAAATCAGAAGAGGCTTAAGCAGCGTCAAGAAATGCTAGTATCGGGCCTTGCAAAGGCCGGTATCAGGTGCCTTGAGAGCAATGCTAGTTTGTTTTGCTGGGTAGACATGAGACATCTCCTAAGTTCCAACACTTTTGATGCCGAGATTGAGCTCTGGAAGAAGATTGTTTATAATGTTGGATTGAATATTTCTCCTGGATCATCGTGTCATTGCACTGAACCAGGATGGTTCCGTGTGTGCTTTGCAAATATGTCCGAGGAAACCCTAGACCTAGCCATGCAACGTATCAAATCCTTCGTAGACTCCACCATCACCACCACCATCACCGCCACCAACCACCAGTACAGCCACCAACAATCCAACAAGAATTCAAAAACGAAGTCGCTCACAAAGTGGGTTTTTCGACTATCGTTTGGCCGCGAAGCAAACGAACGGTAAATAGTGCGGTGTGAACATATAATCTATATCAGATTTTTTTAATCTCGATATTTGAATGTTGAGTAGTTACATTAATTGTTTTGTAATTTATTTACGTAGAGAATACACTCAATCCCATGTGGGATTAGAAGTGGCATTCAACTGATTACTTGTAAACCTTTTTGATTTATTTTGAGGTAACTGATATTTTTATATAAAATTGATATTTTCACTTGATTTTTTTTATATAAATAGAGAAAATATTATTTCAACATGTGAATGAATTGTTCAAAGTGTAGCATATCAAGGTGCTAATTATACTATTTAATTTAAATAAATATTGTAACATTTTTTAATACTTGGATTGTAACTTCTTTTAATTCTTGGAAGTGTTGACCTTATTGTAAGCACTAATACATTTGTTACGTTATTAATAAAAAATAAATAAATTATATGTACTATTAATGATCGTTAATATATGGAGTACTACATTTTACTCTCTCTAATTAATGACATCGGCGGGTTTACCGGCTGGGGGAGGTGATACTTATTGCCGAAATTGGCCGGTTTTCGTTTATATATATAGAAATGGTTTGTCAACAGACTCTTCTCTAGCTAGTTGTGGAAGTGTTTGACGCTGTTTAGCCTTATAATTAATTAATTAATTAAGATCGCATAAACTTTTATTTGAGTCGAAAGACAATTGTGTTCTGTGTAGGTAATGGCTTTGAAATGCATGCTGATGCCACTTTTGATACGTGTGAGTAGGGGTGAAAGATTACGACGGTTTGAGTTTAAATCGCATTACCTAAACTAACTTTGGATGCGGTTTGAAAAATACAAAATCGCATACGTAAATCATTTGTGATTGGTGCGGTCTGATCATTTTAACTGCCAATTTTGCCCAAAACCAATTAAAATAACAAACCCGTAAAATAGTTAGCAAAATTATTCACGCAAATGTATTACGCAATGAACACAATCATGGGGCTAATTTAGCAAAATAGTTCTAGGCATCAACAATTATATGGTTAATTAATACTATGTTATCATATTTGATCTAGGAAATACCAAGTCACTCTTGATTTGTAAACATAATTGATACAATTTATTCTTCATTCAATCCTGCAATATCTGTCTTCTAAAATAAATTGAGGATATTTTATAGTAGAGAAATTATATATACTTGTAGCAAATTTGAGAAAATATGATGATTTTTTGGTGCGGTTTTGGTTTTATGCGTGCGGTTTTGATTAGTAACTAAACCGAAACCGTAAATTTGGTTTTTTAACCCACCTAAACCGCCATTACATACGCCGAAATGGTTGAGACGCTTTTTAATTGATGCGATTTACAAGCGATTTTTTGATGCGGTTTTCGATTTCAATTGATTCTCGATCGATCGATACATGTGAGAGCGACAGAAATCCATACACAACTAATTGCCATTTTCTTTAGACTAAAAAGAGTAAAAGTTATAAATATTTTATAATTAAGTACGCCAGTGGTAGAATTGCTTGCAAGAAATCTCAAAGTCGTAGCGCTTTTGAATTTTTAAGGGTTAACTATACTGATTCATGTTATTACTACATAAAAGTTTTTTAATTGTCGTTTAAAGTTTACGCTGTTTTGTTGCCGATTATATATTGTTCAATGTTCACAAAAGGATCGATATATAAACCAAAAAGTATTCCATAAATATTCGTCGATTTTGAACATCTTAATATTTAGAATATACTAACGAACAAATATATATATATATATATATATATATATATATATATATATAACGCCAAGATCCTCTCGCCGTCCCCAATCACGTAAAGACGCCTCGATCCTCGCATACAGAAAACACTATAAATACCTCAAGCTTGACGGTAGGTTCCGTCGGGATAAATTTCGAGCGTGAGAGTCGAGAACGTGTTCATGAAGGTTAACAAAATGGGTAGTAAATATCTATCGTATTGAGAGAGAGATAATAATTCTTTTATGTATATCTAATTATGAACGAATAAGTGTATGAGAACCTACCTCTCCGTGATGACTTCCTCATAAGTTATATCCTCTCCTCCTCCCGGATTACAAAGTACACCCACTATTATTTCGACACACCCCTTCATCCGATGGGATCCACCGAACGCATATAGTTTATCCAACGCTTTTGGTCATCGCTCCCACCGCCACGGTTATAATCTCATCCACATTAATGCATGGTAGGTTTTCTAGTCAACCGTCATGCTTTTTCATCATTGCAAGTCAAAATAATAGATATTAAAATGTCCAAAGGATCGACCAAATCGAATCAATCCTATCCCTATAAGTCAAAATAGAAATAATAGACAACCTGGCTCAAAGACTTTCATGGTTCAATAATAAAGGCCCAATAGATTAATTAAAAGAGTAAGTCCAATATACCCGACCTAATGGGGGAAAATATCATGACCCAACATTGCCCCCTAGTTTTTTGTTGAACAGAATGTTTAATAGAAAACTAAAAATAGTCCATGATATTTTACTGAAAATCAATAATAAGAAGTAATTGAAATGTACCCAGTTATTGCTCACGAAATGAGATGAAATGAGATCAAAGGCCCAAATCTAAAAGGCCCTATCTATTAAATATCTGGACCCGAGACCGGACGCTTCCCATTCAAATTCCAAATTATCACTAACATTTAATGTAAACCTTGAACACCGTAAATCACAAAGATAAAAAGGATAACTTTACCAAATTTGACAGCTTTTACTGCTCATTTGAAATTCGAGCGCCTTTCTAAACTTTCTAATCCTTCTCTCGCAAATCGTCACAAATGGCTTCTCACTCCTCGAACAAAGTTCCCCAATACTAAGTAACACTCAATCACAAGTGGTTCCACCAAACCCCAACCCTCATGGAAGGAACTATGTTTAATCCTAAGTCGAAAACTCCAAAACCCCTCCGAGTACTACAGAGAGTACGGACCGCTTTTCTCATGCCAACACTCCTTCCATCATAACCGAGGTCGAACTAAAGAGGGTTCGATCTCTGCCCACATTCCGGATACCCACGCCGATCGTGGTACCCGATGCGGTGAAAAGATGTACTAACTACCAAGGTTGACTACCGTCCCAAGTGACCTTCTTTACCGGAGAAGGGGTTCGCTTTTCCCCACACATCTTTATAGTGACTCTACTGGGGTTTCTGGGTGTGGGGTTTTCACAGTTGGTGCCAAACTCCTACATTCACATTCTCGCCTTCGTGGCCTTACGCCACGAATCAAGTCGAGCCCTCCCCGGACTTCTTCTTCACCGCCTATAAAATAAATACAATCCGGGAGAAGGGGTTCAAGGCCCTTAAGCAAGCATTCTCCGGGTCCGGAGAAAAATTCGATGACGTTCATCGGTGAACACCCTTCGAGCAATAGGGGATGGCACGAGAAATGGTTCTTCGTCAAAGGCCCCAGATTTCTTCTTTACCGAATCAAGCAACTCGACGAAAAGATATCTCACGACTTCTGAGACATTTCAAGAACGGGAAGTGGAAATGATGGAACTATTCGACAACTTCCCTAAGGAAGAGTGGAAATACTGGACTCTCTCTCAAGGTGAGGCATGGTTATATGACCATATAAGTGTAAGTAATGACTTATTTCATATATATATATATTTTTGAAAATATTGTATGATATATAATTTTAACATAGAATTGTTTTATTTATGCAAGATTATCTTTGATCACACCGAGCTCCTTAGAAATAAAGGAGTTCGAAGATTTTTTGTCCGGGAAGTCTTCTGAAGCGATTGAGACTATACCAACTGAAGCTACTCCCGAGGTCGAATTCAACCCCGTAAATTCATACTTGATGAATTTCAAACAGAAGAAGCAGAGGCCGAAGAGGTTCTCATACCAGAAGAGACCCTTCATCCTCGACAGAAGAGGAGAGCCACCAGAAAACCCAGGTCAACCCTTCTTGTCACCCCTTCCGAATCCACACCAGAAATAGAACCAACTCCCAGAACCATTCATCGATCAAAGTGGTTTATTTGATCGCTACGATCGAAGAAATATACTTCGAACCAAAAATTAAAAACAAAATAACCCCTCTAATCGTCGAAGAACTCGTGGTTCCTCGCCTTCATTATCCCACCCTTCGTGCCCCCTCAGAGAAATACAGATCAAGAGGATTTTGACCAGACGAAGGGATTCCGACGCTATCCGTGAAGAAGAAACGACTCTCGATAGCCATCCGAGTTCCACTTCGCTTCAACACCCAAAGGACCCACCCCAAATAAATCTCCCACAACCTGAAACCATACATGCAGACTATACCCTCCCGAACAAATTTCACTCTCTCTCCCGAAAGGCCGAGACTCTCCTCGAATGACCCGGCCCCTCAGTGTCGAGTTACCATGCCGAGGTCAGGGATCTCCGACCTCGTGGCCTGTGTTCAATGCCAACTTCCTTCGACCTCTTCTTGAGCTTTCGTTCGAACAATCGACGACCACCGGTTCGAAGGATCATACGACGATTTTAAATCTTCTCGACGAGGGGATGAGCTATTTGGCTAAGGTAAATAACAATCTCTTCTTCCTATATATCTCTGTTTTCCTTTGAATATTTGGATATTTGACTTGAATATTTTGAAAATATGCAGGCTAATGCTGTCTTCGGACGACTGCGTTCGAGACACATAAATGGGGAGGCCGAGGAAGATTTCATGAGATAAGAGATAAATATGTTGAAATCGACCTTGACCCGAGAGAGAGAATTGGTCGTGAAGATGTTTTTCATACCATCAACTGGCCTTCAAATGTAATTAGATCGGGCTAGGATGGATTTGAAGACATCTGATGACGAATTAAGGGCTACGAGGGATGGGTTGGCTGCATCCGAAGCCAGCCAACAAACTTTGACCGACCTGAACGCTGGTTTGGTTGAAGAAAACTTACTCCTGAAGGCAAAAAATGAGGAGTTTTCTTCAGCCAACCGAAGCTTGGTCATACAACTTGGTGAGGCTGAGACGAAGGCTCAAGACGAAGCACGAAGGCATAAGGCCAAACGTCACAAGCTCCGCCACAAAATAAAGGATCTTGAGGGACGGGGTCCTCTTCTGACTGAAGAGCTCCTAAGCGCATTCAAAGTGACTACAGGACTCCTGGACGAACTTAATGCTGAGATCATGAAGGTATATTCGAAGGGGTATGAGGATTGCCGAGAGCGAGGAAAAGAAAAGCTATCTACCGCTTCAAATTTGGACCCTAGATTGCTTCAACTCCGATGATGAAGGCGGGGCTTGAATGTCTGTCCTGTTTTTGTTCTATGTAATAATTTAACTACTTTAAGCTTTTTATGTTTATGTAATTAATTTATGATCGACTTGAATAAATGAAAGCGTTTTATATTATTGATAAATCTTTAACCTGCCTTGATTATGACTTCTGTTTTGATCAATTTCTTGTCAATAATTTAGTATCAATAAGCTGAACCCAACTAGTGAATCAGATATGGCATATAACAATTAATTTATGAAATGAAGTGAATTGAATTTTACGGACATGATTCAACTTAACTGAATTGAATGAACTGAACTCAACACTTAAACAAAATAAAGTAATATATACTCATCGGTACCGAAGAGTGAGATCAGTCATGTGTGAGGTAAATTTGGCTGATCCTCCTTACACCATCAGAATCTTGCTTGCCACTCGGGGTATAACAAGTATATAAGGACCAAGATATAAGGATCAATAGTGACCATTGACTTACCACCCTGATAAGATCAATATAGGATCATAAGGACCTTAGGCTACCATCGAATGGCCAGCGAGTCCTACCATACCTCCTTACACCATAGTGACCTTAGGACAAATAGGACCAGGATCAATAGTGACCATCGACTTACCACCACGATAAGATCAATATAGGATCAAAAGGACCTTGGGCTACCATCGAATGGCCAAATGAGTCCTACCATACCTCCTTACACCATAGTGACCTTAGGACAAATAGACCAGGATCAATAGTGACCATCGACTTACCACCGATAAGATCAATATAGGATCAAAAGGACCTCGGGGCTACCATCGAATGGCAAGCGAGTCCTACCATACCTCCTTACACCATAAAGGACCTTAGGACAAATAGGACCGGGATCAATTATGAAAAAGTAACCTTTTATTAATAACGAACAATCGTGGTACGCACTTCCCAGAACCTGACTTAATCTTTATTGAAAATATTTCAAGCCCGCCAAAGATGCCAAGTATTCTTGATCTCTTGAACCATCGAAAGTGCCTTTAACCGATAAGTACCGGCTTTTGGTACTTGATCACTTCATATGGCCCTTCCTGTTGGCATTAGCTTTCCTGTGTTTTGAGGCGTAGGCTTTTTTCTCTAAAGACGAAAGTCTCCTACTTGAACCTACGAAGTTTGACCCCTTTGTTGTAATGTTTGGCCACCCTTCGTTGATAAGCGACCAATTTGAGCAAAGCTTTCTCTTTGACTTCGCCTAGCAGTCCAAGTTAACTTTCACCCTTCGTCATTGTAGATTTCTTTGAATCGACTTACCCAAGACTGGAGATCCGATTTCGACCGGACTAAGGCATCGCATTATAGGCCAATCGGAAGGTCGAATCCCGTAGTAGTCCTTGGTGTAGTTCAGATGCCCACAAAGACGCTCAAAGAATTCTTCCGCCATCTCCCTTAGTTTCATCCAATCTACGCTTGATTCCGCTCAACAACATCCGTCAGTCACCACGACTTGCCCATTCGACCGTGGATGAGCCACGTAAGTCTTCTTGTGTTGAATCCCGGATCATTCAAAAATTCTTCAAATTTTGAACCCATTTAATCGGCGTCCGCTTCCCGATATCAATACCTTAGGGATCCCGGCGAAACACCACGCACTCCTTTATAAACTTTAGGCACTCTGTTCCGTTATCGATCAAGTGGTTTTGCCTCTACCCACTTAGTCATATAATCAATAAGTAATTATGACGGTTTAACCTTTACCTTTAGCTTTAGGTAATTGTCCCAATATATCCACCCCCCCACGGTGAAGGGTATAGGAGATAAAATCGAGTATAGCTCTTCCGTGGTCGATGTGGATCGAACTATTGAAATGACATTTTCACATTTCTTGACGTATCAGTAGCTTCTTTTTGAAAATTGTAGGCCAATAGTATCCTTGTCAAGTACTTTATGAGCCAAAGACTTGGCGACCCGTATGATCACCAAGAATACCTTCATGAACCTCCCGAAGAGCATACTCGGCTTCGGACGGAACCAAACATTTCAACAAAGGTGAAGAAAATGCCAATCGATAGAGATCCCCATCAATAAGACTAAAATTGGCACTCTTGTACTTAATCTTCTTTGCCAAAGATCTCGATCCGGGAAGGAGGACGCCATCATCCGCCAAATACTCGATGTAGGGGTCATCCAATGTACTAGATCGCTCGATACACATCAACGCTTCGTCTTTGAACACTTGTCACAGCGCAAACTTCCAAATATACCGATCCATGAAAAACATCTGCATCTGTAGTGGCCAGCTTTGACAATGCATCGGCAATAGAATTGTCATTACGCTCTATACTCTGAAACTCATACGAAGCGAAATATTGAAGTTGGTCTCTTAATTCCGCCAGATATTTGATCATTCGGGTCCCACGAGCTTCATAATCTCCCGACAACCGCTTAACGACCAACCGAGAATCACTATAGATAATCAATCGTTGACTTTGAGACTCTTCGCCAATCGGACACTGCTAACACCGCTTCAGATTCAAATTTCATTGTTCGTCGCTTAAACGAGAATCGATGGCTCTTTGGACCTTGAACCCTTCCTGGACTTATTAATATAATTCTGCCCACTAATGATCATCGTGGAGGATCCATCTCATCTGACGTCCACGCCCACGCCTTTCTCGACCGAAGAAGAACTTTGCCCGCCCGATCGTAAGATTCAGCTTCCGGCAACTCCGCATCTGCTTCGGTGAACGAGCATTCTACCATAAAGTCAGCCAGGGCCTGGCCTTTAATGGCAGTTCGGGGATGATACTCGATAAAAAATTGGGATAACTCCATAGTCCACGCTGCTAGTCTGCCTGAGACCTCTGGCTTGCCCATCACCTTCTTCAATGGCTGATCCGTGTAGACGACCAGGAGTCGACCTTGAAAATATTGCCGAAGCTTTCTACTGGCAATTATTAAAGCAAAGGCAAATTTCTCAATATTTGGATACCTGGTTTCAGCATCTCGTGGGGCGTGGGGTCGACATAATAGGCGGATCTTCGCTTCCCACCGATCTCCAACAACCAACACCGCTTCCAACCGCCAATGAACTTGCTGCAAGGTATAAATATAAGGTCTCTGGCTGAGGCGCTTGCTTTACCAATAAAGGAGCGGAAAGATGAAATGTCTTTATGCCTTGGAAGGCGCTCTTCACACTCAAAGTCCACTGAACGCTCTTCGCATTCTTCTGGTCCTTTCAATGTGTCAAAGAAAGGAAGGCATCTCTCCGCAGATTTGGCGACGAACCTCCTCAAAGCAAAGAATCCTACCACGACGTTGGACGTCCTTGAATGACTGAGGAGTCTTCATGTCAAGAATGGCCTGGATCTTCTCCAGATTGGCCTCGATGCCCTCTCGACCGACCAGTAACCTAGAAACTTTCCAAAGACCGAGTAGAAAAGTACATTTGGCGGATTGAGTCTCAATTGACGATAACTAATATCTGAAAGCATTCCTCCGTGTCATCCAAATGCTTATGAATCTGATACTCTTTACGATCATGTCATCTACATAAACTTCCATGTTCTCCCAAAATTTTATCGAAGATGAATTTCATCGTCCTTTGGTAGGTAGCTCCGGCATTTTATGAGGCCAAAAGTCATTTTTTTGTGTAGGCATACACCGAATCTGGTGTGTAATGAACGCCGCTCTTTGGAATGTCTTCTCTGCACATGGATATTTGATGATAACCTCAAAAAGCATCCATAAAACTTAGTAATGCATATACCTGGCGGCATCGATGAGTCGATCGATATGGGGTAGAGGATAAAAGTCCTTCTGGACAAGCCTTGTTGAGATCGGTGTAGTCGATGCAAACCCGCCACTTTCTATTCTCGCTTCGCACTTTTGACACATTTGCTATCCATTCGGGTAATCAATCTCGTAGATGAAGTCATTAGCCTAGTAATTTCAGTAACCTCCTCATCTATGATCTTCATCACTCTGAGCAAATATCCGCCTCTTCCGATTTAACCGCTTCTTCGATGGATCTATCTCCGCTTTATGCTCAAAGAACCTTTCGGCTAACTCTGTGCATGTCTTGTGGCTCCCATGCAAAAATATCAAAGATAACATCGTAAGAGTTCCATAAGGTTCGTCCAAGAGGTTCTGCAGACTGAACCAATCCTCACCGCTCTTGTCCGGCTTTAGATGACCAACTCAATCTCCTCCGTCCCTCCAGCGGGGATCACCAATGGTTCTGAGCTGCTCTCGGTGAAGGGTTCGATCTCAATTGCCATCGTCTTTTTCTGTTTCTTATCGACCCCATTCTGATGAAATAACAAAGATTCCGATAACATCGCCTTGCCAGTCTAAGTCACCCACCACCTCTCTACTCCATGCGCCGTGGGGAATTTGATTTTGAAATGTGGGATGGAGGTCACGACTTGAAGAGTCACCAACGTAGTCTTCCTGAATGGGCGTAGAGAATCAATCCACATGCACAACATAAAATTTACACGTTATCTCTACCTGCTGAGGGGCCGTGCCGAAGATAACCGGGAGTTCAATAGTGCCTGCAACTTTGACTGGGTCGTTGTCGAAACCATATAGAGGAGCCTCCTGTCCGACCTCCATTTTGTGCCCATCGAGATGCATCCTCTGATAAGCATGGGCATAAAGAATGTCCACCGAAGATCCGTTGTCTATCATCATGCGTTTCACATCCACCGAGCCTACTTGCGCTGTGATCACCAATGCCCCTTCATGCGGTTCGATGGGCTCCGAAGGATAATCCGCATCCGTAAATGATATGACGGTTCCTGGAAAAGGTCTGTCAATCTTCAAGGTAGCATCTGTCACTGACATGACCGAATCAAGATAAGCCCTTCTCTTCTTCCCTACTAACTTTCCAACAGACCCACCAGTTATTACATCAACGACTTGCCTTGGTGGTGGTACTGGAGCATTTTGAATGGGTGGTGCTTGAACCGTTTGAACGGTACGATTGATAATCTGCTGACCCTGGCGGTCCTTCTCAGCCACATACTGAATTAGCAAGCCGCTTTTAATCTTGCTCTCCACAAAATCCTTTAAATTACAACACTCATTAGTGTCATGACCAGCAGCTTGATGATAACCACAATATTTACGAGGGTTGCCATGTCCCGTCCTGTAATTATCACGAGGTGGCTCAAAGAAAGACTGGTTTCTAATCTGATCCAAAATTATCGACCTTTCCGTATTCAATTGGGTGTAGACCTTATTGACCTTCGGGGTAGAAACAGGTGTACGACTGCTGCCTTGTCGCCACGAGTTATTGTACTTCTTCGAACTACCTTCTGCTCCTTGGTTGTCCCCCCCACTCTTCTCTGATCAACATCAGTCTTGGAAACCTCTACCTCCTTTAATTGGCTCAAAGAAGGATTTTTCAGACTATTCATAGCCTCTTCTACAACAATATAGCCCTCTGCCTTGTCAAAGGCTTCTGCTAGGCTTTTCGGATGGTGAAACATCAACTTCTTTACCAATTTCTCCGATTTAACCAGATCTAGCCCGTTCTGGAACAAACCAACACTTGAGATCATTAAGATCGGATACCGACCGACCGCTTCCCTAAACCTCTTTACATATTGCCTAAAAAGATTCATTGGTGAATCTAGGATCATCTTAAAGAGCACAGAAGCTTTCCCCTTCTTCTATTGCTTCCAAAACGTCAAAATGGAACTTATCACAAAGCTTCGGTCCACGAGGAAATCGAATCCGATGGTAAAGTCCCCATCCATCGCCTTGCGTCTTTTCTCAACGTCAGACAAAAGTGTGACACTTGGCGAAGATCGGTGAAGTCATAGTAATCCATTAAATTGCCAAACGCTTTGACTATGGTCATAAGGATCTCCTGACCCATCATAGCTTTTCATACGAGGCAACTTTTTGATAATATCCGCCTCTCCTTGAGAATATCGGAGGAAAAGGGGACGCCTTCTTTCCGGAGTGTCCTTCACCGTTGGACCTCGACCAACTGCTTTCGAGTTCTTTCAACTCCTTTACCGTAAAATCAACACCTTCGGGTTGTGATGAGATCTCCTTCTCTCGAGCGACGTTAGACCTTGGAATGGATCGACTCTCCCCCGCCGATCCCAACGCCTCGTGGGACTTCTTGATCTACTAGGGTGTATAATCTCATCCTCATGATGAGAACGGTTGTGTCGGTACTCTCCCCTTCGGGTTTCTGGCACGATTTCTCTCGACCTACTTCTTCGTCTTTCATCGTCGCGATGAATTGATCCAACGACTATCAGTGCCTTCTTCGAGGCCAAGGGTGTTCTGCTCTTCGATCTCCTCCCATCGTGAGAACGATCCACGGACACATGCGATAGAATGTTCCGGCTCCTTACCCTTCCGACGGGGTATCTCCTTATGCCTACTCCGTCTTTCGGAATGAACATGGCTAGATGCTTCGTCCCTCAACTCATCCACCCGAAGCATCTGTTCGGCTATATCTTCCCTTTGTTTTAACAGAACCTCCAAAGCCTTATCTGCTTCGTCTGCCATCCTCGCCAACTTGGCACCTCTGTCTTCTTGACCACTTTGCGATGAGTCCTGGTCATGAGCCTTTCTATCCGTCCCCGATCGGGATCACGTGTAAGACCCAAATTTTTATAAATAAAGATGAATTTTTCTATAAATATTATTTTTGAATATTATGGAATAAATTTGATATAATGTTATAGTTGTGGGTAATATTTATAAATTTTGCAAAGTATGCAAGTTGTTATAAAATATTCGTTTGCTGGGAATATTCTTTTTGTTAGGGAATATTCGTACAATGGCTCAATCATTGGTGGACCCCACAACAGAATTATTGTCGGATTGAGAAAACGACAAAAATCTTTTATAAAAATAACGGCGGAGGTGTTACTGTTAAAACTGTTGAACTACCCGTGGTAAAAAATACGATGAATACGTGTAGTTGCATAGTAGTAGCACTACGGTATTGATTATTGATGCTTACGTGAGAAGTCACTCACGGTATGCTCAATTATTGCTACAAAGAATTGGCTTTGCATCATATCTCTTATATTATTGATTCAATTATTGTCACGATCATCATCAGATAATATGTTATAGTATTAAATCAATAATTGAGGCGACAAGTTATAAATGATTAATAATTGTTGAAAGATTAAATATGTGTTGATGAAAAAAAATGATTTGTGGTAAGTTTGATTATTTTATGGGGGCTCATATGTATGTCATCATCTAAGAGTCTCTTCAATCGATAGTAATTACCTTCGTCAATAATAGTAATTACCCTTGTGAATAGTATTTATCTTCGTCGATAGTAATTACCTTCGTCGATAGTAATTACCCTTGTGAATAGTATTTACCTTCGCGTCGATAGTAATTACCTTCGTCAATAGTAATTACCCTTGTGAATAGTATTTACCTTCGTCGATAGTATTTACCTTCATTAATAGTAATTACCTTTACCGACGTCGAACCACTTGTCATTTCATATTACGGCGTCGAACCACTATGTCGTTTCACATTACAGCGTAAAGGCCAAACCACTGTAAATCGAGCCACTTGCCTTTTTCACACTAAGGCGGTGCTAAGCTAGAAATCTTCTATAAATAGAGGCCTAGGGCTTCATTATTTTTCACGAATTCATTCAAGCTATAGAGAGAAAGTATAGAGAGAATAAGAGAAAGAAGAAGAGTATTTTGTTACTACACCGCCTTTGCAGATTCAATCTCCTACCAAAAGTAAGGGGTGTTATTCTTTCTTATTCATGAAGAGAAGCTGTTGTTATTCCATTGCTTATTATTACGTTGGAATAACTTGTATCACGCAAGTTTACCCTATACTTGGTGACATTCTTCTATTATTCTCATTGGAACATCCTGTCTGTGTGTTTTACACGGACTGGTTCCGCTCTTTATTATTCTGTTGGAACATCCTGTCATGTGTTTTACACCGACTGGTTCCGCCTTTATTATTCCGTTGGAATATCCCGTGCGTGTGTTTTACACCGGATCCGGTTCCATCTTTATTATTCATTTGGAACATCACGTGATTGTGAATTTCACACGACACAGTTCCGTTATTTATTATTTTGTTGGAATAACTCATGCGTGCGATTATCGCATGCATGGTGATTTCTTTTGTTATTCCATTCTTTATTATACCCAAATGGTTAAAACTTTGACTTCTATACTCCATGAAATTAGTAGAATATCCTTGATATTTGCGTTTCATCCGTGATCTTTTCATGGAAATATTCTTCGATCATTCTTGAATTTTACTCTACAAAACAAAGATCATATTGATAATTTGGACGTTAATAATTCTGGATAAAATAATTCTTGAACTTGTTTTATTGAATTCTTATATCATTGTCATCATCCTCATGTTTATATTTTTTAAAGTCATCTCGTGGCTTGTAGTGCATAGATGGACTTGGTATGATTATGACCGAGACTATTTGTAATCATCATGGCCGTAATAATTACAAATGATGTGGTAAAAATCCTCGTTGGTAGTAGTGCATTGATGGATGATTGTTGGCATGATCATGACCATTAATGAATACACAAATATTCTTGGTCCGTAGTGCATGAATAATTGTGGTCGGTAATACTTAAAGAATATCCTCGGTCAGTAGTGCGAGGGGTGATTCGATGATGTGGAATATTTATTAAAGTTTGAGTCTCATTTATAACAAGGATGAAAAACCTTTTAAAACCTAAAAGATAGTAGACTTTATTTTCTACTTGACTCTTTTAATGGATTACATATTCCGCTGCAGTTAAACTGGTTGTCTATTGTATTTTATCGGTTTAACATTGTTGAAGACTTTTTGATAATTTATTCTACATTATCTTAGTCATAATATTTCTTCTTGGGCTAGTTGAGCTCACCCTTTCTTTCACCGTTCTCTTGAGAAATGAGAATATAAATTTGGGACGAGTCGGGAAACGAGTGATGGTCCTCGAAGATAGCATTAGTAGTCCTCACTATTCGTGAAATAGTGTGATAATAATTAAATGAGGACTCCTTTTGAGTTTGTATAATATCTAGTAGGCGATATTTGTATTTAAACTCACGGTTTATGTCGTATTATACACCACAATTATGTTAGTAAGTTGTATTTAAATTGCACTATGTAAGTGGTGACCCAAGATGGGTGATGTATACCTAATTTTGGGGGCGTCACGGTTGGTATCGAGCTTAGGATATGATCCTGGCTAAGATGTGAGAATAGTACTAGGAGGGAGAGACGGGGAATACCTTCGCTAGTATGACCTACCTAAGTTTATGTGCTTATTTTATTGGTTGGTCGGAAGATAGGGATAATTTGTTACGTGTCAATTAACCTTTTGTTTTGTGGCGATGTCTAAAATGACATCCGAGAATGTTGAGAATAAAGAATGGAAGCCTTGAGGCGATCGTTGATTCACAACATATCAATAATCGAGGATAATGTGCATCGTGAAGGCGACAATCCTCATGCAAACAACAACACCGACCAAATGATGAATGATCAAATATTGGAGGCTTTATGCGAATTTATGCAACAATGAAAGTAGAGCGACTCACATCCAAAACGTAGGGTGGAAACACGGAAAACTCTCAAGCGGTCACCGCTAAACAATTCAAGGAGCTGGGACCACCGGAGTTTAAGGAGAGCCAAAACCACTTACAGGCGGAAGCATGGATAAAACAGTTACCAAGATATTTGATGTCTTGGGATGCTCCGAGAGCAAAAGGTTCCACTTTCACGCTTTATGTTATGGCGGAGGCGGATTCTTGGTGGGAATCGGTAAACGTACTCAACTTCTTTGTCTTGAAGATATCTTGGGAAAAGTTCGAGAAGTTGTTCAACGACAAATACTTTCCCGAAAGTATTCGCCACATGAAGGAGGTGGAATTTATCAAGTTGGAACAAAACAATATGACCATGTCGCGCAATACGAGGCAAAATTTGCGGAGTTATCACGATTCGTCCACTTGGTGGATAATGAAGAGAGAATGGCGCGAATGTTTTTAAGAGGTTTGAAGCGGAGATACGTCAACATCTTATTTCTCATAAAGCGTGTTTGTATTCGGATGTTGTAAATAGGGCTCGCTTAGTGGAACGCGATAATGAGTCAACCTGTTAAAAGAGAGAAGCGTACGCAAAATTATAATACCAGCGAGTAGTAGTCATCGAGTGGTGACAACAAGCGTGGAGGAATCAACGAGGCGATATGTTAACCACTTCGGTGGTAATCGAGGCCCAAAAGCAATAAGAATGGACATTTCAAGAAATGGAGATTCAACAATGGTGGAAAGACGTCGACACCGGCACCCATTGTTAAGGAAGGAGAAAGACCACCTATCATATGCTTCAAATGCGGAGGAGAGGACACATCGATCAAAACTGCGTCATGTCGTCCAAAGCATGTTATAATTGTGGAAGAGAAGGTCACTTAGCTCGATTTTTGTCGTTTACCAAAGACAAATTCAAATAGAGATGGAGGCACCAAAGGCCATCCCGAAAAAATTCAAACCCGGTAGTCTGAGGAGAGCGTTTGTTGTGACCTCCCAAAGAGCAAGGAATCCGAATGAGGTCATCATCACGTAAGCATATCATAAACTCTAATGAAGTCTATACTTTATTTGATACCCATTCTACCCATTCTTTTATTTCTCCCATACTTGCGCTCATCAATTAAATTTGACTCGGAGAAATTAGACTTTGACTTATCTGTGGAAACTCCGTTGGGAGAAACCTTCATTACATCCACTGCTTATAAGTCTTGTTTGGTTCAAATCGGTACCCTCACATTACTGTCGATCTTATTTCATTAAAAATACTTGCATTTGACGTGATTACTAGGGATTGATTGGTTAACTACTTATCATGCAAAAATTGATTGTTTTCGTAAGGTTGTTAGCTTTCATATTCCTAATCAACCTATTATGCTGATTCAAACGACCAAACCATTAAAATCAATCACGGTCATCTCAAGCCATAAAGCTATTCGTTTATTGAAAAAGCGGATGTCAAGCTTTCTTAGCTCATGTTACATATTTAAATAAAAATACGTCAGGTTTTAAGCGATATTCCTATTGTTAATAAATTTCCGGCGTATTCCCCAAAGAACTTCTGCCTACCCCAGAAATAAGTGAAATTGAATTTTGTATCGACCTTGAACTCGGTACAAAACCTATTTCCAAAGCCCCATATCGAATGGCTCTATTGAACTTCGAGGAGTTAAAGACCCAACTACGCGAGGAATTATTAGACATTGGCTTTATTAGTCCCTAGTACTTCTCCTTGGGTGCTCTGCTCTATTCGTGAAGAAGAAAGATGGGAGTATGCGACTTTGTATTGATTATCGGGAGTTGAATCATGTCACCATCAAAATAGGTATCCATTGCCACGTATTGATGACTGTTTGACCGATTGCAAGGAGCCAAATTCTTTTCAAGATTGATCTTCGTTCCTGGATATCACCAATTGAAGATTAGAGCAAATCACGACATTCCAAAGACGGCTTTCGTAACTTCAGTGCGGGCATTATGAATTCCTAGTCATGTCCTTTGGATTGACTAATGCTCCTGCTGCCTTCATGGATATGATGAACCGAGTATTCAAGGAATATTTTGATCACTTTGTGGTCGTCTTTATTGATGACATCCTTATTTATTCCAAAAGCCGTGAAGATCATGAGCAACACTTGAGGCTGACACTCCAAAAGCTTCGTGAATATAAGCTTTATGCCAAGTTGAAGAAATGCGAGTTCGGCTTGAAGAAGTAGCATTCCTTGGGCACGCGTGGTATCAAGTCATAGAATATCTGTTGACCCAAAGAAAGATTGAAGCTATTCAAAGTGGGAACAACCTAAATCGATGTTGAAGTACGTAGCTTTCTCGGTTTATTTGGTTATTATCGAGATTCGTGGAAGGATTTTCTCGAATCGCTATTCCATCGACTCAATGACTCGGAAAGATACAAAGTTCATTGGGCGAAGAATGTGAGAAGAGTTTTCAAGAACTCAAGAGGAGACTTATTTAAAGACTGTTACGTGAATACCATCCGGGTCGGAGGATTTGTCATCTCTGATGATGCTTGAATGAGGTTTGGGATGTGTTCTTATGCAACATGGAAAAGTTATAGCCATGCCTCGCGACTCAAAGAATATGAGAAGAATTATCCTACTCATGATCTAGAGTTGGCGGTTGTTATCTTCACCACTTAAAATTTGGAGGCATTACTTGTATGGGGAGAAAGTGGAGATCTTTACGGATCATAAAAGCCTCAAATATTTCATCACTCAAAAGGAACTCAACATGCGACAACGACGTTGGCTTGAAGCTGCTGAAAGATTATGATCATACCATCGATACCATCCTGGAAAAGCGTGGTAGGCGGCGCATTGAGTGAAAATCATATGCAAGTCTGAGTGCGATATTGTCAACGCAAAGGCCCATTTTGTGTGACTTGCAAAGGATGGAGATAGAGTTAAAGACTCGAGGGATAGCGTGTGATGATAAGCGTGTATCTGAGTAGAACCGACTTTAATCGATAAAGTTAAAGGCTGCTGAAATTCTGGACACGGGAGGCGTCGCGTATGAGGAAAAAAGTGCAAGAAGGTCTTATCTTAAGCAAGAATCGATGAAGAAGGAATACTTGAGTCAACTCCGGACTTTTGTGTTCTAACGACCCCGATTTAAAGTATAATATCATGATGGAGGCGCCTGACACAACATTTGCAATCCATCTCGGGAGTACCAAAATGTATCATGATATTCGTCATACATTTTGGTGGAGCAATATGAAGAGAGAGATAATACCTTGCATTTATCTCAAGGTGTCTAACTTGTCAACGAGTTAAAGCGAGCATCAAGTACCAAAAGGTCCATTGCAACCACTTGAAATTCCGAATGGAAGTGGAGCACATTACCATGGATTTCGCTTCTGGGGTCTTCCTAAGGTTTCTCAAGGCATTGATGCGATTTGGGTCATTGTTGATAGATTGACCAAGTCCGCTTCATTTCTTATCGATCTGAGAAACTTATACACTTGAACGTCTTGCTCAGATGTATGTACATAAACGAGATTGTAAGATCGCATGGTATCTTGCAGGTATCCATAGTTTCCGATCGAGACCCAAGATTCACTTCACGATTTTGGGTTAGTTTGCAAAAAGCTATGGGCACGGACTTACGATTTAGCTCGGCATATCATCCTCGTATCAGACGGACGATGGAGAGGACTATTCAAACTCTTGAAGATCTATTAAGACTCGTGTCCTTGATTTCAAGGGGAGTTGGGACAAGTTCTTACCATTGGTGGAGTTTTCCTACAACAACGATTATCGAAGCAAGTATTGGCATGGCTCCATTCGAGCGTTGTATGGAAGAAAGTGTCGTTCTCCAAAGATCTTTGGGATGAGGTGGGTGAAGCAACGTTGTTGGGACCGGAGTTGGTACGTATGACTACGAAAAAGATTCAAACGATCCAAACAACGTATAAAAACCTCACAAAATCGATAAAAAAGAGTTATCTTGATCTT
Source organism: Panax quinquefolius (assembly GCA_020205615.1). Lineage (NCBI taxonomy): Eukaryota > Viridiplantae > Streptophyta > Magnoliopsida > Apiales > Araliaceae > Panax > Panax quinquefolius. Next base: position 15,814,505 of record CM035169.1, on the reverse strand, counting down.
CATCGAAAGGACGTGGAATTCGATATAGGAGATCGTGTGTTGTTAAAAGTTGCTCCATGGAAAGGAGTTACAAGATTTGGAAAGAGAGGAAACTTAATCCTCGATTCATCGGTCCATTTTAATCCTCGATCGAGTAGGAATCGTGGCCTATAGACTCGCTTTCTGTGAATATGTCTCGTGTTCATAACGCTTTTCACATATCCATGTTACGTAAATATGTGAAAGACCCGAACCACATTATTGAGTTAGACCGGACGAAATAGCGGAAGATTTGACGTATGAAGAGGTTCCTGTTCAAATCTTGGATAAGAAGGAACATATTCTACGCTCCAGGTTATACCTCAAATCAAAGTTTTGTGGAGGAACCACGATGTTGAGGAAATGACTTGGGAGTTAGAATCAAATGAAATCAAGGTATCCTTACCTCTTCAACATACCGTATCGTACCCTAATTTCGAGGGCAAAATTTCATAAGAAGGGAGGTTGTAAGACCCAAATTTTTATAAATAAAGATGAATTTTTCTATAAATATTATTTTGAATATTATGGAATAAATTTGATATAATGTTATAGTTGTGGGTAATATTTATAAATTTTTGCAAAAGTATGCAAGTTGTTATAAAATATTCGTTTGGTGGGGAATATTCTTTTTGTTAGGGAATATTAAATGATAATGGCTCAATCATTGGTGGACCCCACAATGTAATTATTATTTGGATTGAGAAAACGACAAAAATATTTTATAAAAATAACGGCGGAGGTGTTACTGTTTAAAATTGTTGAACTACCCGGTGGTAAAAGTGCGATGTCACGTGTAGTTGCGTAGTAGCACACGGTATTGATTATTGATCTTTACGTGAGAAGTCACTCCATTATGCTCGATTATTACTTCTGATAATTCTTTGCATCATATCTCTTATATTATTGATTCAATTATTGTCACAATTATCATCTCATATAATATGTTATAGTATTAAATCAATAATTGAGACGACAAGTTATAAATGATTAATAATTGTTGAAAGATTAAATATGTGTTGATGAAAAAAAATGATTTGTGGTAAGTTTGATTATTTTATGGGGGGCTTATATGTCATCATCTAAGAGTCTCTTCGTCAATAGTAATTACCTTCGTCAATAGTAATTACCCTTGTGAATAGTATTTACCTTCGTCAATAGTAATTACCTTCGTCGATAGTAATTACCCTTGTGAATAGTATTTACCTTCGTCGATAGTAATTACCTTCGTCGATAGTAATTACCCTTGTGAATAGTATTTACCTTCGTCGATAGTATTTACCTTCATTAATAGTAATTACCTTTACCGGACGTCCGAACCACTTGTCATTTCACATTATAAAGGCGTCGAACCACTTGTCGTTTCACATTACAAAGCGTCAAACCGATCGTCAAGCCACTTGCCTTTTCACACGGCGAAAAGCTAGAAATCTTCTATAAATAGAGGCCTAGGGCTTCATTATTTTCACAATTCATTCACGCTATAGAGAGAAAGTATAGAGAGAATAAGAGAGAAAGAAGAAGAGTATTTTGTTACTACACCGCCATAATATTCAATCTCCTACCAAAAGTAAGGGTGTTATTCTTTCTTATTCATGAAGAAGAACATTGTTATTCCATTGCTTATTATTACTGTTGAATAAACTTTGAGTATCTGCTTATTTACCTATACTTGGTGACATTCTTCTATTATTCTGTTGGAACATCACATGCATGTGTTTTACACCCACTGGTTCCGTCTTTATTATTCTGTTGGAACATCCATGTACATGTGTTTTACTAATTCGACTGGTTCCGCTCTTTATTATTCTCATTCGTTGAAATATCCTATGCATGTGTTTTACAGGATCTGGTTCCATCTTTATTATTACATTTGGAACATCACAGCCGGTGTGAATTTCACGACTCGGTTCCGTTATTTATTATTTTGTTGGAATAACTTTTATGCATGCGATTATATCGCATGCGTGATTTTCTTTTGTTATTCCATTCTTTATTATACCCAGTTAGGTTAAAACTTTGACTTCATACTCCATGAAATTAGTAGAATATCCTTGATATTTGCGTTTCATCCAATATCTTTTCATGGAAATATTCTTACGATCATTCTTGAATTTTACTCTACAAAACAAAGATATCATATTGATAATTTGGGCGTTAATAATTCTGGATAAAATAATTCTTGAACTTGTTTTATTGAATTCTTATATCATTGTCATCATCCTCATGTTTATATTTTTTAAAGTCATCCGTGGCACATAGTGCATAGATGGACTTGGTATGATTATGACACGAGACTATTCGGTGTAATCATGGCCGTAATGTTACAAATGATGTGATAAAAATCCTCGATTAGTAGTAGTGCATTGATGGACGATTGTTGGCATGATCATGACCATTAATGAATACACAAATATTCTTGGCCCGTAGTGCATGAATAATTGTGGTCGGATCTTAAAGAATATCCTTGGCCGTAGTGCGGGGTGATTCGATGATGTGGAATATTTATTAAAAGTGAGTCTCGGCTATAACGATGATGAAAAACCTTTTAAAACCTAAAAGATAGTAGACTTTATTTTCTACTTGACTCTTTTAATGGATTACGTATTCATTGCAGCTTAACCGGGTTGTCTATTGTATTTTATCGGTTTAACATTGTTGAAGACTTTTGATAATTTATTGGCATTATCTTAGTCATAATATTTCTTCTTGGGCTAGTTGAGCTCACCCTTTTCTTTCACTTTTTCTCTTGAAAAAATGAGAATATATTTGGGACGAGTCGAGAAGCAGTGATGGTCCTGAAGATAGCATTAGTAGTCCTCACTATTCTCGTGAAATAGTGTGATAATAATTGTAATGAGGACTCCTTTTTGAGTTTGTATAATATCTAGTAGAAGCGATATTTGTATTTAAAATCACGATTTATGTTGTATTGTACACAGCAGATTATGTTAGTAAGTTGTATTTAAATTACATACATATGTAAGTGGCGACCCAAGATGGGTGATGTATACCTAATTTTGGGGCGTCACATCACGCCTCCTTATCGGCGTTGAAAACCAACTTCCGTCTGGCTCCACCATGGATCTTGAGACGAAGTTCTCACGAGTTGTGTTTAGAGGCCGTGCTTTCGTGAGCACTTTTAGAAGGACCCGACGGTCCTTTCTTTCAAATCTGAGGCGATGATGAACTAATGACCATCGCCGCCCCTTACCGTGTACCATCTCTACTCCTCATCATCTTAGAAGTAAGTTAAACAATTGTGATTGAAAAAGCCCTCCTTCTAGCGCCCGATGTTAACGCCAAGATCCTCTCCGCGCGTCCCAATCACGTAAGGCCTACGATCCTGCACGAGAAACACGATAAATACCTCGAAGCTTGGCCGGCGGTTGGTCGGGGATAGCTTCGAGGCGTGAGAGTCGATGGCGTGTTCACAGGTTAACAAAATGGAGGCCGTAATATCTATCGATTGAGAGAGAGAGATAATAATTCCTTTATGTATATCTAATTATGAGCGAATAAGTGTATGAGAACCTACCTCTCGTGATGACTTCCTCATAAGCTATATCCTATCCTCACGGATTACAATTGCCACCCACTTATTGCACGACACACCCTTTCATCCGATGGGATCCACCGATCGCATATAGTTTATCCATTGCTTTTTGGTCATTGCTTCCACCGCCGTAGGTTATAATCCCATCCACATTAATGCATGGCAGGTTTTCTAGTCAACCGTCATGCTTTTTCATCATTAAAGTCAAAATAATAGATATTAAAATGTCGAAAGGATCGACCCAATTTGAACAGGCCTTCATCTCTATAAGTCAAAATAGAAATAATAGACAACCTGCTCAAAGACTTTCATGGTTCAATAATAAAGGCCCAATAGATTAATTAAAAGAGTAAGCCCAATATACCCGGCCCAATGGGAAAAAATATCATGACCCAACAATATACATACATACATACATACAGGGGAGGATTAAGAAAATTTTCTCAGCAGGGACGGATTTTAACTAATTTTTTTTGTTGAAATTAAATAAAGAAAACTTAAACTAATAATAATATTAATTAGTCATAATAATGTTTACAAATTACAATAAATATTCATAATTCAAACTAAAAAAAAATTCAAATAAAAAATATTTAGACATAATTTAAAAACTTAATTCAATTACTTGTTATAACTCAATTTAAATGATTCCTCAAATTATCAAAGCCTCAAATCAAATTTATTTTCTATATTCAAACAAATCATGAAAACTAGAAATGAGGGGCTGCTAAAGGCTCATAATCATTTTCCATTGCCCAATATAAAATAAGGCAAAATCATTATAAGTTGTCACAATAAAAAATAGAAACTACTCAACCAAAATAATCATATTTTCAATTGAAGATCAAACAACCCAAAAAAAAAAATTCAATTAAACCAAATTAACTAACTGTAACCACAGTCAACCAAATCAATAACAAAAAAAATTCAAACTTGAATCAAATAATCTCTCACAATTCACACGCTGATGAACATTCAAAATCAAAAACTATACAAAAATACTTTTAAGATTTTACCAATTAAGAAGATTTTTGTACTTGTATTCAGAATTGGTTTATGTAAATTTTTTTTGTTCTGTCTAAATTTGGTTCTTTCATTAATCTGTCCCCTTAAATTTATTAATTTATATAACTTTCATACTCCTATACTTGAAAAAAAACAAAAATTCAACGGCGGCAGCTGTTTATACTGTCCCTCATATGTATTCGCTCCTGGGCCCTGTATTCATAATACATATAGCGAGATCAGACATTGGTACGGTTTAAAGATAATATAAATATTGGATTAAGCTAATATACATAATACAGAATTAGACTAGAACTTGCTAGAAAATGGTATGCCAAAATTACTTAAATCCTTATACTAATTTTGTGTAAATGGAAAAGGATTTTGCATGTATATTTCTGATCAAAAGTATTTTTGTAAATAAATAAAAATGTATTTAGTCAAGACCACCAATATTTGCATTGCATTCTATCTTGTAAATACATTATACACGCATACACATGTACACACACACACACACACACACATATATATATATATATACACACACGCAGCGGATCCAGTCCGGACTGGAGTAAAAGATGGATTAATTTTTTTTTTTGCTTTTTTGCTTCTTTTTTTTAAAAAAACTAAAAAAAATAATTAATATTTTATGGAACTGAAATTTTTCCATAATACAATGTTTTGGGGGTGATTTGGATACCTATACTAAAATGGTGGTACAGTCTGCGCAGATCGTATATACATGTTTTGTTATAATGTGCATCAAATCACGCCTAAAACACTCAGATATGAAAAAATTCAATTCCATAAAATATTAAATATTTTTTTTAGTTGTTTTAAAAAAAAGCAAAAAAAAAAAAAAATCGGACGGGATAAAATCTGGACGTCCGGATATATATATATATATATATATATATATGTAAGTATATACCTTGAATATTAATCTCTTTATGATTAATTTTAATGTTGCCTACAAAAAATTAGGTAGCCCAATGTTCGATCTTAACACAAGTACAAAATTAGTTTTGATCGTGTTAGGATGTGCGTCTTCTATGGTAGTAGTACTCAACTTGAACATATATTATCAGCATTTACAATAATTCTGGTTTTATAAAATTTGATTATACATAAACAAACAGATTTATAAATACACATAATTTTTGTGGCAATAATTTATTTATATGCCCAACTTATATACTTATTTATATGTATTTGTTTAACAATATTTCATATTTAATACTCCTCCATGATATGCGGCTAATAGTTTTCGCAGTGGTTCATGATCCTTGCATGTGAGGAGTTTGGTAGCTCTTATTAATAACGAGATGATTTATAACTGTACTGAAATAAATTAGTCCTTAAAAAATTTGTAATTTTGGTCCATTTTCATGTTCTTGTTGACTATATATGTAATACTATATTAATTGGAGCATAAAGGTTGGAGGAGGATTATCATATATACCGCGCGCACATTACAATCTTATTATTAGACGGAAAAGGTGTCCCAATGTGGACATCCACTGAACCAATAAGTACATGCCACGTGGGACTGAATGTCATGTCGTTGACTAGGTTACGCACATTTGTAGATATGTGAAGCTGTCTAGTATATATGCTGATTGCTGAAGCCCTGGGAGGAGCCAGCCATGCATGGTAACTGAGTGAGTACGTACTTTGGGGCAGGGTAAATATTTGGTTATTGAGTCCCTTTCTTTCGGTCTACCAAGAGCATTGGAATGATGATAGCTAAATCGAAGATAATTAAGTACCAAGCAAATCAACATCATCGAAAAAAAATTAAATGTCTTTAAAAAAAGAAAAAAAAAACGTAAAAACCTCTTTTTCAAGACAACACGGACGTACTCACTGAAATCTTTAATCTTATGCAAAAAAAAAAAGTAAAAACTCTATTTTTCAAGACAACATGGACTAATTTTTTTATTATAATTTGAACAGTAAAAAGTTTCTAAGTGTTAATTAATTTATTACAAATTGTAATCAATAAAATACTTTGTGTGTGTGTAATAGTAATAATAATAATAATAATAATAATAATAATAATAATAATAATAATAATAATAATAAAATAAAATAATAATAATAATAATAATAACAATAACAATAATAAACATGAATTACTCGTATAATATAAAGTCTAGAATTGTTATATTAAATGAAGGGTTCAAAAATCTAGTGACAAGACATCTCATTTAATTACTATGTATGGCCATAGATTTGGTATATCTCCCAACAAAGTCAAACATAGACACTAAATTTATAATGAATATAAGTTTCCCTAAATTTCTCGGCCGGATTTCTATCCTGATCACCCCTCTTGATCAAATCCCTGGGCCCTTAATTAGGATTAAAATATGTCTTAGAATTAGAATGTAATAGAACAAGTTGAGCAGCGCCAGGTATGGAAATCCGGCCGAGAAATTTAATCATAATTCTAAGACATATATATTGAATGGGAACAAGTTGAAATAAATGAAAATTATATATGAATGAGGGGCATGGGGGGTATCATGTGGGTTTCACATGAGGGAGTCCATGGAAACACATGGGAGCTATGGAACAGAAAACACCTGGAAATATTGAAGGGTGTATGTATCAGTGTATGAATGGGTCTGAGAATTAGGGTTTCTTTACTACTCCTCGTGCTCCATCATAGAAGCAACCTGGTGTGCTCTTCTTTTGTGATGCTTACCTCGAGGAAGACAAAAGTTAGCCAAATGAACATGACACCTTCTATTACTTATTTCACATTATGATTGTGACCCACTTCCCATACCCTAATATTAATATCCCTAGCTATCTATACAATTAAGGTCACGGTCCATGATATTAATGCATGGAAATAGTACGTAGCATATTTTTGTACTTCTCTCAGAACTTTGATATATGTGAGGTAGGAGATATTTTATTTGTTTAGGTTTATAACAGAGTCTAGCTAGATCGAAGGAGGAATTGTTAATTGTCTTCATGATCAATATTTTTATAATGTCCGTGTAATAAGCGTATTATATATTCTCTAGCAACCCTAGCCAGCCCTAACTAGATAGTTCTCTCATTCGATTTATCTTCTGAGGGATCGGATGACATGACTTCTTATTCTCTTCTCCTTTTCTGTTTTTTTTTTGGAAGTTCCAATCACAAACAAACACACGCGCACATATAATATGTGTGTATATATATAAATAAAGGAATTAATTTTCTTGAAAAGCTTATTTTCGTTTACTAGAAGAATATGATTTTATGGTCATCACTCTTCGCCATTTATGTCCAACTACAAATCTTTTTTTTCTTCCTTTTGTTTTTGGTTTGTAGAAGTTAAATATTATACTTACTCCTCCATAAAATCAGGGATAAAAGTCGCAGTGAACTTTTCACGCGTATTAAAAAGCATTTAATAAAATGACAAAACTGTCCATAATAATGTCATTAAATATGGAGAGAGAATTATAATAAGAAAAGTATGAGATATTTAATGTTACGGGTATAATAGGAAAAAATGTGTAAAAGATTGGTTATTAAAGGAAAGAGGACATTTAACATGGGACTACTCAAAATAGTAATAAGGGCTTTTATCCTGGGACAGAGGGAATAATTAAATGAAGAAAACTGATATTTTCACATGAAAAAAATGATATTTTCACATGATCTCTCTCACATAAATAGTGAGTGGGTCCCATTCAATGTGAGAGACTCATGTAAAAATATCATTTCTATATATAAATATATCAATTCCCAAATTAATTTTCTAGAAAAACTTATTTTCCTTGAAATGGGGAGAATCCTAGTCCGTGAAAGAAAAAATACATATGAAAATATCAGTTCTCATAATTTATAACTGGGTTTGGAAATGAGTTCATTTAGTTTTTTGTTTTTTTTTTTTACAAAAACAGTAAAATTTGCATTCGACACATTTAAAACCAGATTTTTCTAAATAGAGGACTTTTGATAAAAAAACAGTTTTATTTTTTCAAGTTTAATACAAAAAATATCTAAAAAATTTATGTGGAATATATCCAAAAGAAATATTAATATTAATTAAGATTAGGGGGAGAAAGAGAAACCAAAGAAATAACTCTCATTTTCATACAAAACATTATTTTTGTATAGGATTTTCATGCATATTTCAAGGTGTCATTGGGCATTGGCCACAAAAATTATACCCGAGTTACTATTCAACAAAACCACATTAATTTGAAGGAAATTTTAATAATTTGAAGGAAGTTTCAAAAGAAATTCTTTATTTTATGCAATTATGCGTAGAGTAAAGGGAGAGTTTCTGCTTTCTCTATATATTACATGAAAGTTTATCAACATGCATGTGGATATGTAACTACCATATCATGTGTTTGATTTAGTTAAATTGAGTATGGACATTATAATAGATTCACACAATCCAACAGCATTGTAGATCGCATCTTAATTCTATATATATATATATATATATATATATATATATATATATATATATATATATATATATGCCCATAGAATCCTCTAGGCGTGACTCCAGCCCATGAATTTGATACATTAATTGTTTATTAGATACTCCTATGTATATATAGTAATCCACACTGCCAACACTAATAATTTCTTCTAACTGAATAATAATAATGCATGGAAAAATATTTCTCCAATGGACCAAATTAATTAATCAAATCTTTGATTCCTCATAATTAATTATGTATGGCCATCATTCCGGTGGTAGGCCTGAATATTCTTCCTTGCAATCAAATTAAGATTAAGAAAACCCATAATTGAAGAAAATTGATTTGGACTTTGGAGGATTAAAAAGTATGAAGCAGTGAATCTAATAAATAATTGAATACCAAATCATTTTATTAATTTTCTTATTAGTTGCATAATTGGAGATCAAATCGCTTCATTTGAGTCAAAGATTACCAGATGCAATGCAAGTGCTTTTAGATAAGATCATATATTTTGTAATTATGAAAGAAATTTATTTTAAATAATTCAAAAGATTAAAATGGGGAATACATTTATTTAAATATTTTAAAAGCATCCATTATTAAACACCTCATTTCATTTCATGTTCAAAGTCGTTATCCTATTTAGCTCATTCAAATGCCTTTAATTATTCAGACTTCAACATTTCTTTTGGCAGATTCCCATTTGATTTGGGCCTCGTGAAATTGGTCTCATTGGATACTCTTAGGCCGATGTAATTTTCACGATTTGATTCATTTTCAGTGACACGGAAAGATTTATCTGTCATTATTCAATATAATTTATGTTTGGGTATTTATGAAAATTTTAAATTTTTGATGTATTTTATTTATTAATTAGTAGTCATGTAGTTTTAATTATTATTTAGTAATTTTAGGAAGTTTTTCAATTATATTGTAATTAGGAAGGCTTTTAATTCCAAATCAATTTGTTATTTCCTAATAGGAATATTAGGGTTACTTTTAGTAGTATAAATATGGTGCAAGACTGATGTAATTAAAAACAACTCATTATTATTATTTTGGTTTATGAAATACTTGGCGTCAATTTATCTCAAACTTTGTATGTAGATTCAAATTTATTCTCTTTATCGTCTTCTGTTATTCTATTCTCTTTACCATTTTCTACTGTATCACTCAGTCATCATAAAACGGAGACTGTCATCAATGGTTCGGCCCAGTTTGGGACCTAATTAACATTGTCTAGGGCTTGGGTGTCACCAACTCACCATCTCCTAGCTATCACAGTTGAAGTTATCCATTGGCAAGAATTATGTAACAAAATATGCTACTGGATATGGCTATTTATCACCACTGTAAATTAAAAAGGGTCCTTTACAATAACATACAACATTTAGTAAATAATTACATTATTAGTGCATCAAAAAATAATTACAAAAATAATACACTTTTCCATATTAATTGTATAAATATTTTATGAGTATACTATTATTGTAATTATTTTAAAAAATGTAATTGATGGCTCATCGTGTCTAGACCCAAATCTAATTAGTCATGCTTAATGGGAAGTTGGGCTGGTTTCTATTGTGATGGATTGAAGTGGAGGAGTCTTTTCAAAAAACCAATAATTGGAAAATAAGATTCTAAATCGTTTCTAATGTGTTGGGCACCTTATTTGTAAGTTTTAGGGGTAAGGAATGCTAATTATTTTTAAGTAAGAAAATGACATAAAATTTATTTTTCGTAGTTTTGTTTGTAAGTTTACTTACAAAATTGTCATTATTATGTATAGGAGACCTGGATGTCCAAATTTGTTTTCTTATGTTAATGTTAAAGACTATTTAGGATATTCCTACAATACCTCACTCACATGAATGTGGATCTTATTTATTATTCATGTGAGGAGAGTCATTTTCCTTGTAGAAATATCAATTCTTTTTAGGAATAAAAAAAATTACCTAAGCTCGTTTCGAGGAGTTGGATCTAATTTTCTGAACCTTTCCACAAGACCAGAGATTTAATAGGTAAACAAGTAGGTAACACTTTATTCTTTCACTATATATATAGTTATAGTTCATTCTATATTTTATTTTGGTTTAAATATGATTTATTATCTTAAAGTATTATATTTTTTTTTACTTCAGTGATTCATCTTTTAATTTTGTCAATTAGATGATTAAATTATTAGTTTCTTCCACATTCGTCTAATTGTAACTGTCATGTCATAAATTAATGACATGGATCCTTGAGTGGTCCATCTCCAACTTATGTGTCATTAAAAAAAGTTATTTCAAATATTTTTTTAAAACTCATAGTTTATTAAGGGTAAAATGGTCAAATTATCTTTTATTTCTCATTAACAAGGAAATAAGATAGTATCTCTCTCTTGATCTCTCGTTCTTCGTTATTTCCAAATTCTGGAAAGATCGTTCCTTGATCTACGATTCAACTGTGGATTTATGTTATTTCTCCGTTCAATTTGTTATCGTTCTGTTCAGATTTGTTGCAGTAACCATTTTCCTATGGAACGCAGTGTTAATGTGATTGAATAAATTGAGTTTATATATATATATATATATATATATATATATATATATATATATATATGATCAGGATCAGTCATTTACTTCTTACTTACGTCTTTGCCACTTTTAAGCGACGGTTTCGGTCATACATAAATAAACTTTATACTTTCAGCGACGCTATATGTTATCCGTCGCTAAAAGTATATAACAGCTTTATAGTAAACCGCTTAAAAAGATAAAGTAAGATTAGCTAAATAAAAGATGATTGATCTCATATATATATATATATATATATATATATATATATATATATATATCTATATATATATATATATATATATATATATATATATATATATATATATATATATATATATTATTATAGCTTATTCTGAGGCTCAAACAAAATTTCACTTTTTTTTTTTTTTTTTAAAAAACCATAACTAATAAAAATGTAAAATAATTTTTTGGAATTGAAAGTTTTTAAAAAAAAGTGTTTTTGGTGTGATTTGAGTACATATAACAAAACAAGTGTTGTATGCACCAGACTGTATAACAATGTTTTGTTATATATACCCAAATCACACCAAAAACATTTTTTTTTTAAACTTTCAATTCCAAAAATTATTATACATTTTTATTATTATTTTTTTAAAAAAAACATGAGCTTCGAAAGTTCAATAAAGAATGAAATAAGATCCTTGTTATATATATATATATATATATATATATATATATATATACACTTTTTTCTTGACTTGGTGGATTTGGATTAGCACCAGATAAATATAGGCGTTAAAATTAACCTTACTTTGACATTTGACATTATGTAGCTAGACTTAATTTAATTAGTGCCAGAACAGGATAAAATTAAAATATAAAGTCCATTATCATCCAGACCTTTAGCTTCTTCTATTTGTTAAGTATATATATTCTGTACGTACTGATGTCATTTTATATACTTAAATATTAATAGAAAACCAAAATTAATGATATATTAATAGAAAACCAAGCTTATATATTAATAGAAGACGAAGAAAATATAAAAATAAAAAGAATTCAGATCATTCTTTTGAAACAAAATAACAAAAGGAAAATTAATGATATACATGTATGTCCACAAATATTTGACGAAATTGAATTGCGACTAGCATGAAAATGTATGTGATAAGATGGAATAGTAATTCCTCCTTATCTCATGTATGCACATAAGTCACAATCATAATTCGACTAAAAAGAAAGAATGTCACTTGTATTCATAGATCATAAATATTTTTTAAATACAATTGTAGGATGAATATTTTTGTCTTTTAGACTAGTTTCACGTCCTCCACTTCGCATGAATATATATTTCAGTCTCTCTCGATCGGACATCATTCTGTAATATTTCCTCTCTCCTTTTTTCTATAAAAAGAGTCTAGCTAGCTCGCAAAATTTAAGTATATTTTGTTTCATGTTATTCCTAAATTATTTAAGTAATCAATTTATAGTGATGCTATAATAATAATAATATAATTATATGGATGGTAAACTTGTGTTATTCTCCTTGCTTTTTAATTAATTAATAAATTGCGAATCGAGCATATATAACCAAAATATATTACTCCATTATTATATTTGTATGAAATTTTTGTGACTGACATTAAAAGTACTCCCTACATCTTAAGAATTAATGTCATGTAATAATTTAATTAGGTCTTTAATTTGATTTCAGACATTAGGTCATTTTTTAATTTAAGCAAGCACATCATTTTAATTTAATATGGTTCACAAATAATATTCATTGATATATTCACATCAGCTCTTGGTATAATTGGGTTGTTCGTTGAGAAAACGATTTGTTAATGTTTTCAATCCATTAATTCCAAAGTTGAAGAGCTGAAGACAATGATTTTCTTTATCTTTCAGATAATATATCAAGTCAAAGAGTTAATTGGTTCTGTACTTCTGTTAATGGACTGTAAAGTCTCTTACAGATTGACAAACTCAACGACCTGCAGTTTCAAATCATGTGATCAGCCAAGTACTTTAATAATAAAACCTTTAATTGTTTGTCCAATTAACAAACCAAACCAAATTCGAAGCTACGTACGTACCTCGGTACCTAATTAAAGGCTAAAGTCAACGTCAATACATTATCTTAGATCTAGTAAATGCTACTAATACCACAGTTATATGTTTCAATTAACAAAATTAATTTCATTCAATATATTCTAGTCGAGTGAAATTAAACTCACATAAAATGTTTAATTTATCTCAAATTAAGTCACATAAATGAAAATGAATTTGATACGTACTATTGAAGCATAATTCAACTTAGAAAGAATTGATGATACCCTTTTATATATATATATATATATATTGATCGAGTTTTTGGGTCAAACTTAATTAACCAATGTGACACATCTAATACATCGTGTACCATGTTAAAATATGTAATTTAAAACTAATTGAGGAGACTCTTTAAATATAAATAGTGAGTTTTCAAGTGAAACTTAAGTAATATATATATGTGGGGACTGCATGTAACTCAATAATAGTAACAAATTTATTTTACTTGGCAAGAAACACGGTCCCAATTAAACATGGTCCCTGTGTATATATCACATGAAATGAGAAGTTAGGTATGCATATATGTATAACAGCTTAAACCAGCTGATATATATATATATATATATATATATATATATATATCTTAAAAGCTATTTTAAACTCACACTTTATCCAACTCATTTGAGTTAATTCTCTCGCTTTAGCCGACGAATACAACGACGGTTCGGTAATATAAACCGTCGTCTATACTTTTAATGACGCTTATATGTTGTCAAAATCGTTAAAAGTATAAACGACAATTATTATAATCAATCGTCACCGAATCAAATCATTAAAGGAGCGGTGAGCGTTAATTAATTAAATAAAGGTGAGCCAAGATCCTGAATATATATATATATATATATATATATATATATATATATTGACTGAGAAAATACTTGGATTTCATTAAAGCAACCTAAGACCTGGTCAATCTAATTCTTTAGTAGCGTTAATTTCCAATCCTCTTTTTCTCATCTTTTGACTTCATAGCATATACTCATGATGATATCCTATATATTTTTAGCTTTCAAATGTTGCTTTGTACGTACTGGATAGGGACCAATCTTTACATATTTCCTTAAACAATAAATAAATAAGAAACTATTTTACGTAGTCATAGCTTCTTTTGTCATTTTTAATAACAAAAAAAATTGTACTACATAAAAAGATTATAAAATAAAATAGGTGCATGTCAAAATGATAATTAATAGCATTGTTGTATTTAGAGCTGCTTTATCACTTTTAAGAATTGAATATGTGACATTTCACAGTAAAAAGAGAGAATCTTACCGCTAGTCTATCACTTTTATGCTAAGTTTGGATTGAAGAAATGGAATGAAAAGTGGATTTCATGTTCTCTCTCCCCTATGGAATCAAACACAATTTTTTTCATTCCAATCGCAATCAAACACAGTTTTTTTTCATTTCATAAGAATGAATCATTCTATTCCCACCTTCATTACTCCAATCCAAATGTAACAAGTCTCATTAGAATTATTATTTGAGTCTCCATATAAACCATATTTGAGGATGAAAAGTATAATTAAATTAATTAAGAAATGAAGATCATTAATTAGGAGCACGTATATCACAAATTTATACTTCCTCCGTTTCAAAATTAAATATATAATTTAACTTTTGAGGTCAAACGACAGCATATTAAACTTCAAAATTGACATAATTTAAGTTTAGAATGAAATAAATGTTGTGATTAGTAGCTTTTGTTATATATTATACAATTATAATAATTGTGTCAACTAAAATTAAATAAATTCACATCAATTTAAATTTTAATATGTTATTAGTTGACCTCAAAAGTCAAATTATATCTCCAATTTTAAAATGGAAAGATTCTTTATTTTTTAGGTACTTTGCACACTAATTAAAGATAATTATAATGTCATGCAACTGCATGGATCATGATGCAGCAATATATAATCAGTGAAGTAATATATTGGTACGTAGTTGTTATTACTCTGGGTCCATTTATCTATATATATTTTTTATCAATTGTCTCGTAAAGCTGGGCAAGCTTCCTAAAGTTGTTATGAAGAGGAGAGTCGTACAGTATCATAAATTATGACATGACATTTGATTAGATTTCCATGGAGATCGATCATATATATATATATATATATATATATATATATATATATATATATATATATATATATATATATATCAGTTTAGAATCAAATTCACTGGACATAGAACTTTACCCTAAAATCAGGCTATCTTTGGTATTAAAAAAAAAAATTGATCGGTAAAAATAACTTAATTAGTTTTTATTAATAATCAAGCTCAAAACCTTACCTAATTAAAGAAGCAAAATCCAAAAGATTTGGATCATGATTCAGTTACATCAAAACCATTCAGCCTAATTCATTACAAAATTATAAACAAAACCAAAACTCAAAACTCCACTCTTATGACTATTATATCCTGCAGCAAGTCCATGCACTAATTAACCCCCATTTGAATGAATGATCTTCTCCCCAATTTGTTTTCAACAAATAACTTATTTTTTAAAGATCCTCGGGTACCTAGCTTCTTGGTAACTTAATTCAACAATTTGAAATTGGAATTAAAAGCTTATATATAATTCCATAGAATTAAAATGTAGTTAAAATTTGACGATATATCAATTTCAATTCAAAAACTTGGACTTGAATTGTGAAACACTACTTTTATTTATCTGCAGTGAAGACTTATAGTAATTAATTAGTTCGTGAATGTGCTGATCATACAATATTAAATACTGAGCACAAATCCTATATTTGAAATGGAGAGAAATCTTTGTCCAGGTGAGGAAATTACTATATGATGATATATAAAAATATATATGTGCTTCTTCCCGTATATCTTCTTTTTCCATTACTCCGTAACGATAAAAATAACAATAAAAGAACATAGCCATTTTTGAATGCCCTACATGCAAGCTAGAGCTGAGCCAAGTCTGAGAGAAGATCTTATGTCCCCATTTTTTTCATGTGTCCCTACTTAAATGTTTGACATCTAGCTTCTTATTTAACACTAATTAATTCTAAAATTAAATAAGAGGTCAGGTGTCAAAATTTAAGTGAGGGACACAAAAAAAAACCGTGGACTTGGATAATTATTATATTATCAGTAAGTAACGTTTTGTTACCTAAATACAGAGGAGAGAACATGATGTATACCTATCTTCTCGGGCAAGGCTATCCAGTTGCCGCCTGTACCGTGGACTTGGATGTAGGACTTGAGTTTGGCATCTTCATCAGGTGACCATGGCCCTCTCTTCACATTGGCTTTGTCACAACAAGGAGCTCTACCCATTCTTGATTATAATTTTCTGCCTTTCTGTTGAGGTTTGTTAATTTCTAGTAATTATGTATATATATTGTATAGTATAACCTGCTGCCGCTAATGATTTTATGGAGTATGTACGCACACACATATGAGAGAGAAAGAGGGAGACTATAATAGCTGGAGAAGGAGAGAGACATGGGGGGATGAAATGAACACCGGATTTCAAAAAGTGGGTTTAGAAAAAGATAAATCTTTTTGTATAGAATAATGGAGAAATGGAATGCCAGAACATTGGACCAAGTTTTTTCTCATTGTCTTTCTTCCTCTAGAATCTCTTCCCATATCATAATTATATATATATATATATATATATATACTTCATCATGCTATACCAATACCGATACCAAATAATATATATATACCATCATTTTCTTTTACCTTGGGTGTATATTAAATTTGGATGCCCACGTCAAAATGGAAAATAAAATAAAATAAAATTATATCATGTAATCTTAAGTACTCGTGTTTCTTTTCAAAAAAAAAAGTACTCGTGTTTGTAAGATGTATGGGACTATTAATCTTTTAACCTTCCAAGGTATTAGGCAATATCTCAATGATCAAAATATTAGTTTATATTTATAGGGTCCAGTTTACTATTCATGTGTGGGACTTATGAAAATATCAAAAAAAAATTGTGAAAATATCAATTTCCTATTTGTAACACTCTGCTAACATACATTAATTACTGTCTATACATAATACATATATACGCCCTAAAAGAACTTGATTTTTCTAATCCTAAAACAATTAGTCTGAAAGATTTTGGAAAATTTTAATTTGTAACTAACGTCTTTACTAGGTATATAATTTAGGGGATAATACACTTTTTAGTTACTGTATTAGGATTCGATTTTCATTGTAGTTACCGAAATTTTTTTTGTTACAATCGAATAACTGTACTCTCAAAAATTATAAAATGGTCATTACTTAAGATTTCGGTCCAGAAAAAAGCTAACGGAATCTTTAATCGCATAAAATTAACTGAGCTTTTTGCTTTCGTGGACCAGACTTCTCTTATTTGTTATCTTAAACAAAGTGGAGTAGTAAAATTTATTATCTTTAAATAATAATAATAATAATAATAATAATTTCAAAATAATAGTAATAGTAATAATAATAATTTTGAAATAATAAAAATAAAAATATTAATAATAATAATAATAATAATTTTTAAATAATAATAATTTCAAAATAATAATAATAACAATAATAAACTTTATTTTTAGTAAACCCTAAAAAAAATATGCAATAAATAAATCAATCCATCCATATCTGTTTAAAGTAGGAGTATTAATATTGCAATTTTTTGACATTACGGAAAGTCGGTCGTTTTTATTTTCCATTTGTTGTTCATACGCCTTTAGTGAAAATTTTGTCTAACATCTTTTAGCTTTAATCCTTTCTTTTGGAAAAATAAGTTACCATTTCAATAAAAATTAAAAAAAAAAGGAAGTTGGGTCTTGTAGAACGTTAAATAATAAAGGGTAGCGGGAGAAGAATTGTGGCTTTGGAGAGAAAACAATTAACAATAAGGAAGGTAAGGTAGTTGTTATTGACAATTATTGTAATTTGTTGTATGAGTTCGGCAAGGCCAATGGCCGAATTATTTTCCAAGATACAGTAGATAGTATGACTTCCAAGCTTGTGCAAGCTAGCTAAATATGTGACCCAAACTTCTAGCCTATATTTAAGATAATACTAAACAACATATAAACTGTCCACAAAAGTGCAGAGTTGATTGATTGATTCAGTTGCATAAGAAACCTACTTTAGCTTGACAATCCAATCCATACTGTCCTCTGCAATACCCATCTGTAGTCTAGTTAGAGCAGAATACAGTTGTTGCGTCACAACACCGATCCCAGAGCTTCCATAAGACACCCTGCATAACGAAAGACGAGCAATTGATTGATCAATTATTCTAGTTTTTACTAAAATGGCTCCGGCACTACATCACTATAAACTGACAAGTTTCTTAATATGACATGTTCAACCATTTGAAACAGAAAGAGTCTTTTAGACATGTCCCTTCTATTCAGACTCCAGTACTTCATGTGAACTCTCTAAAATATTTCTAAAAGAAAGGGGTCTAGGAAAACAACACTTTTGAAGAAGAACATAGAATCTAGCACTCGGGAGTTACTACCAAATCCATTCCTCAGAAAGGATCAACCGGTCTATAGATAAAATTGCAAAAGCATTATACAGACTTTACCTTCTATCAAGATAAGTTATGCTGCCTACAGGTGATACAACTACCGCTGTTCCAGTAACAAAAACTTCATCAGCGTCTAGCAACTCATCCACTGTTACCATTTGTTCCTCAGCCTACACGTCAACATATCAGCACAAAAGAGATCATGAACTACAAACAAAAGATTCTGAATGGTAGAGATGAACAACAAACCCATTAGCGTAGGGCAAAGAGGAATTAAAAAACAAAGTAAGGACATGTGACCAGTAGTTACAGCTAAAATACATACGCACATAATTAAGCTACAATAGATAATATCAAACTTTGGAAAGGTACTGTATAGATAATATCCAACTTGGGAAAGAAAAACCTGAGAGACAGCACTAACGTTGATGCATATAGATGTTTATAAGTGTAAGAACATGCATAAGATTTTAGCACTACTTGAAGTCTTGAACACATTAGTAAATTTATTTAAACACTTGCATCAAATATGGACGGTGGTTAGCTTGTTACGACGAAGGTGATTGGAATGAGGCAAAATAGCATTAAACTATATAAACTCATAAAATTGTAAAACAAAGAATTTGTAAATTTTGTTGCACAGGCAAACACCATACAAACGCTTACGCCCCAATATGTGCGTCATTTACAGGCAAAGTTTAGAGTCTCGTAAACATTATATCTTCCATTGTGCTTCAGCACAAAGTCTATGATATTTTCTTTTTGGGATTTTGAGGCCTAGGTTTTCCCTTACTCACTGGAGAGTTTGTTCCAAGCAGGTTTAGGGACTTTGGAAGGCAATGGGATGCCCACGATCCTATGAAGGTATTCTAGTTTTACTATTTAATGAGGTGTATGGATTGAAAGGAATGCTAGAGTTTCCTATGATACCCATCTCTCTCCTTCTCTTATTTGGGATAGTGTATCATTTGCTAAATCGCTTTGGGTTTTGGATATGTGAGCTTTTAAAGGAGCTGCTATTTCATTCATAGAGATCTACGCTACGTGCATAACTAGTTTTTCTTTAGTTCCCTCATTTGTACTTTCTTTCTATATAAAAAGAACTACTCTTTTGGATTTATAAAATGATGGCACATACAACTGATTATTATTTCTTTTATATTTATATTTTGGTCCAGATGAATCTTAGGATTACCAACTGATTAAATTCCCTTGACCTTCTATAAAATTGTTGCATATCTCTTTTATGTGCACAGACCCCACAAGAATTTATCTCCGAACATTTGTGTTATCTGTAGACAAAATGATTAGCATACTATTTTTGCATTGTCTCGATGCTTGGGGTTTATGGAATTCTACTTTTGGTGTGTTGGGGGAGGCGTGGGTGTCCCATCTCCATGAAGGTTTTACTGCATATCCAGTTCAGAGGTTTTGGATGAAGGAATGATGCCCAGTGCGCAGACTTTTTCTGATTTTTGGGATTTGGCGAGTGTAAAGCTCTACTTTCAGAGATAGCTATTTATCTTTTACTTTGTTGACGGATAGGATAGTTTATTCACTTCTTTATGGGCCTCTACCATAGGTGCCTTAAAGAGAATTTCTGTTTCTGATCTTTGTAGATTGGTGGAGCTGATATCTTTTGAATATAATCTTTCTCCCACTTCTTATAAAGAGTTTGACTACTTGTTCCCCTTGTTCTTGTATTCTCTCTTTCCATCTAATAAATTTACTGATCTTTACCTTCCTATATAAATTCTCCCTTGACAACATACCCCCAACTTATACGTTGGGTTACTCCCAATTAAATTGGGCTTATTAGAAATAATACTATGGTGTTAATCCAAAGTCTATTTTATTAATATTACAAGCTGATTCAGAATTTCGAGCACATCCTCTAGCAGTATAATTATTTGGACTTTCATTACCCTATACAGGCAAGGCTTAGTTTTTGCATCTATATGTAAGCCCTAGCAGCGTTCTACTATTCACATTTCTTCTCTTTTTCCTCTTCTTTTTTTTTTGTGTTCTCTTTGCTTCCCCATATTTCAAAATATAAAAGTATAAAGAGAGATTCATCATCATAGTTGAAAAAATCACAGCTGAGAAGATACCTGAAATCCTAGGCTACGAGTGACATCAATAATACTCTTCCTTGTAATGCCAGGCAGGATGGTCCCTTTTATTCCAGGAGTAGAAATAACATTACCCTAGAAGAGCATAGTAATTGAAGCCGTGTTAGTATTACTGCCATCAATTACAAATGGCTTCAAATTTAGCCAACATGAAATACAAGGAACAGAAAGAAAAATATTGCCATGATGGAAATAAGGATTGTACAAAAGAAAAATGTATTATTGTTTGGCTACCCAAAACTTGGGGAAATGAAATCACAAATAAATAAAGAGGAAATATTGTGAATCTCGTCACCCACATTGGGAAAAATTCAATTTGCTTGTTAAATGAATGAAAACCAGTTTTAAAACTATCGACTGAGAGTAGTCTCTTCTAAATTTAAGATTATGTAGGTTTCAATACATCCAGTAGACCAAAATAAAATGAAGGAAAGTTTAAAAATTCAACATACATAATTTGGAATTGCAACCAAACGACATCAGGAAAATGTTGACAAAGTGTAACAAGTTTACTTTGACTTAGCAGCACAGTTATGGCAACTTCTTGTCGGAGGATCTAATGCCAATACATTCTCCTGATTTTTATTTGATGCCTTCAGAGTCGGTGGCTTTAATTTATAATTTAAAGAGGTGTGAGATGGTCACTTGGTAATTATAAATTTGTTCCTGGAAGCAGCAAGGCGGCCCTAGGGGACAGCCATAAGCTACTTCGGCCATAGTGGCAGAAAGGGGTCTTACAAAGTGATGAAAAATCAAAGGCAGCAATGATAATGTTTGCATGGTCATGAAGAAATGACACTAATGGTGATTCATAAGTTTAACAAAGTTCTGCAGTTGGAAACAGAAAGTCAAAAAGTCGTATTCAAGGCAATGATGAGTCGGAATGAAAATGGTAAAGATATCAACAAGGATAAAACTGGTGTTTTTGTGTATCAGTAGTGACAGATTAGCAGGCATTTTGCAATTTTTGAGCCCGTGCCAGAATTATCAATGGTAATCAACTGTGTAACATGGCTTGTGGTAGGAATCAGGTATAATTGCTAGTGATGTTGTTATACAAGGATGGTGTTTGCAGCCGGAATTGCCAAGTGTGGCTGTTCATTTGATCATTTTTCTCAGTCAATACTTATTTTCTCTAATTGGAACTAAACTAACGTCTGTCCTCTTACTCGGTCTTGCACGGTACTACTTTTTAGTGAGTACAGAGCCCCTTTTTAAAGGTATAACAGTTTGCCTCAGGATTGTGGGAGGGTTTTCTTCTCTCCTTCAAAAACTGCACAGAAACATAAAGTTCAGACTTGGAGAATATCCTTACATGCCAACTCCACCATAATACCCCTATACTGTAAAATTTTAAGAGGAATAACTTAAACATAGTCAATCAATCATTAGTATCTCTAGGGTTCACATTTTAAAATCTCCAAAGTGTAGGGTATTTTAAATTTTTAATTACGGTGGGCATATTGTGTCTATATCCTAGCAGCTAGCTCCGAAATCTTAAGCCAGTATACAATAGCCTGAATATCTTGGTAATAAATCATAGAACATCCACCATAACATATGACAACAAAATTGAAAAAGTGCATCATCCCAGGCATAGCAGTTGTCATGAGAAAAACTTTTCATTCTAATCTCAGCAGGTACCGTGCTAAGCCTTTGATATGGAAAACAATTACTAGTGCCAAAGATTTCAGGCACAGTAATCACTTAAAGGCAAAAACTGGGTTTGCAGTATAATTATATGTTTTCAAGATCCTTTAATTTTATGCAATTCATCCGATCGGCAAGGAAGGGCTTCATCGCATATTTCTTTTACAAGTAATAGAATAAATGGCACAAGTCGCAACAGTAACTCTGTTTAGGGGAATATCATATATAAAATTCTGAAGAGAGAAGAATAAGATTGAATGCTTTCTCTCCTCAGAAAGGCATGTCAAAGAAAATGAGAAAAGAACATCAGATGGAAAATTCTGAGGATAGAAGACAACCAAATGCTTTTCTCCACAAAGAACACGTAAACTGCTGGGATAATTGATAATCAAATTAACTGTTAACTAATTATTTGGCAGAGTCTAATGTAATAGATAGAGTACCTTGACAACAAAAACATTGCAAGAGGAGACCTCTTCCACATACTTTTTGTGAATACTATCAAGGTAAAGAACATCAGAATAGCCTTTGGCTTTTGCAGCACTTTGTGCCTTCAGCACCTAAAATTCATACTCGGAATGCTGGCAAAAAGTTAGATAAGCAATGAAAAAATTTCCAAAAATTTTGATAAAAGGGTAATCGAGAATTATCAATTTCCACATGATGGTGCTTAAAAGAAATAATGAAAACACGTGTCTCAGTATTGAGGCCTCAAGCCAAACCTCTCCTCAGAAATTTCCGTCATTACAAAACACAAGAAGAGGTTAAAATCAATAAGAAACTCTACCTATATGCTCTAAAAAGTTGAAAAAAACACGCCAACTAATACAAGAACTCTGTAATTTGAAACATAGGAGATTGGACTTACTTGCAAAAGACTCAAGGAGAAAGACCTCACATGTAATCAAAATAGACCATTAAACAAAGGGACAAAAAGAAGAAAAATTTCAAGTAGAATTGAAAGAAAGAAAGGGAAGAAGGACGAAAAGCAACTTAATGAGTAGAGAAACATTAAAAATATGAAACATATTATAAGATATAACTACAAAGTTTGAGTGAACAAGATCAACCAACAAATGGGGTAAGAATATGTCCAAATGCACACTAGAGTCCTGGTTTATTAATCAACAAGAACTGGTAGCAATCTTACCGCAGCATAGTTTCCTATTGTTTTCACACCTCCAGTACCACCAGGGGTTGCTCGATGCATTTCAGTCTCAACTACCAAATTTATCGGAGACAAACCTTCCTGGAATCAAACAAAAGATGAGAACATACAAGATTCTGGCTAATAGATCTGCAAAACTATGTGTATAAATGAAGACCTTAACATTTGACTGGTCAAAATTATGAGAATCATATAGAACAAACACAAAGCAAGATCTTTATAAAAATGGTGGCTTTGTTTATTATAATTCTTAAAAGAGTTATATAAGCACTTTGTCACTTAAAACAACAATCATTTCAAAAAAGGAATAACGAGTAAAGAATGTCCAACACTAATTTAAGTACCACCATGAGCCTCAAGCCCCACTTGCACCAGGCAGAAGAACTTTAGAGGAGTTAAGATTGAACCCCACATGTACCTGACAGAAGAAATTTAGTGGAATTAAGATTACACCCAACCATAAAATGCCATGAGTTTCTCATTATACCCAAAAGAAAATAAGTAAAATTAAAGAATAATTAATACAAAATATGGAAATAAATGACATCTGATCTCATAGTTATTTATCTTTGTATATACTTTTAGTTCAATCAACTCAACTAAAACCTTAACCCCAAATAGCTAGGTCAGCAAGATATTTCCTTTTCCTCCACCCTGAGCCATATATTCTCAATTATGTATGCGCAAAACTAAAAACGTAATAAAAATTACTTGCCACATAGCCAATTATATATACACACCATAGTTGTCATGACAACGCCTAGGCGTCCCGGCGATAAAGAGGAATGACACGGCGCAGCGACGACGTGAGACACCAAACTGCCTAGACGCACGCCTTAACAGCTCTGACCCAATTTACTGCTAAACCCACCATCTTTTGAGTTTTGTCCCATTACCCATACTGAGTTACT
The DNA here is from genome assembly GCA_020205615.1 of Panax quinquefolius. NCBI lineage: Eukaryota > Viridiplantae > Streptophyta > Magnoliopsida > Apiales > Araliaceae > Panax > Panax quinquefolius. The sequence goes on along the minus strand of CM035169.1, from coordinate 15,789,495 downwards.
GACTCATGGGATGACCCATCAATTAAAAAAAAACATCGTGACATAAAAGAAACCCTAAACGGAAAGATCGACTTATCTGCTTCTTTGACGCATCGCGACTTCTTCTACTTCGACCCACAACTCCATAGCAAGCGACTCCATCGCAAACGACCCCGACTCAATCGCACCTCCATCGCAAGCATACTAGCATAGCACATTCTTCTTCCCTCTCACACATCGGCAAACTCATTGTTTCTCTCCTTCGTGCTCTCTGTTTCTCTCCTTGCTTTCTCATTCTTGACTTTATAAGATTAAATTTAATATTTTTGTGGTGGGGCTGAATTTATATCTTTGTGTTGGGGCTGATTTTTTTATATCAATGAGTTTATGGCGGGGATCGTGGGGCTGATTTTATATCTTTGTAGTGGGGCTGGCTGATTTTAATTTTGTTAATATTAAATTATTGGTAAATATTACTTTATGAAAACAAAGCTTAATTAAATAGGTTGAGAGTCGGGAAGCTTTAAAGGCCAACTATGCATACTAAGAATATTTATCCTTCCCAATACATAAAATTTTACAAAATTTTGCTTTTAATGGTGTTGGAGTGTGATTATTTGGATTTATTTGGACAGTGGGAGAGTCCTCATTAAAGCAAGATTGTGTTTCCTTATTTAGTGTGATAAGGAGGTTTAATTTGGGAAGGAATCTATCAACCATTAATTGTAGTTATAAGGTGATTCTACAAAGAAATTCTATTCTTGATTGGATTCTGGTGGACATGACAACTATAAATACAGCAATAAGCAATGGTTTAGGGGTCAGAACACAATAACATATAACACAAGCAATGGTTTAGGGGGCAGAACACAATAACATATAACACAAATAAACACTTTGTACTCTCCATATTATTATAGTAGATTTCTCTCTCTCCGTGGTTTTTTCTCAATTGGGTTTCCACGTAAATTCTTGTGTTCATATTTTATATCTCTTTGTTTGTGTTTATGTGAGTGTATTCGTGAGTTTGATTTCACAACAATACCATCAACTTGTTAGCGCGATTTTGGCCTGCTGTTTTGGTGATTTCGTCATGCGTACAAAATTTGGCGTTAACATTGGTGCCGTCTGTGAAAAATCACCAATTCACCAAGAAAGAGATCCTGCACAAAAAACTAAGTTGCTCCTTTTTATTAGATCAATAATATATATTTAACATGTGCATGAGATTTCTGCTATTAATTCAATCTGCCCATAATATTTAAAGTTGCAGTGTCATCATAATATTATAAATATTATGAATACAATTCATACAATACACCCTTCTTGTGTTAGTGGGTTTCTGTTAGTAGTGGTTCGCAGTAACATTAACAGTTTGCACAATAATTATGTCGCAGTAACATGACCAGATATACATTTACGAAGAGCTGCAAAAGGGGATAAATAATTGTACACTTTTTAATTATTTGTTGCTTTATAAGGTTTCATTCCAGTAATTTTAATTATTCATCAGAAGAGGTACTAATATATTAAAATATTGCATTTGAAATAAATTAAGTACTTGTCTGATCTTTAATCACAAAGCAATTATATGTTTGTCCCTTGAACTTTCAGAATCATCCCTTACCAATATATTATTCTTGAAATTGTAAACCGCCGTCAGTTTTGGACTACTGCACTACTTAAAATTGGTGTATTTTTCTCTGAAAACAACTAACATTTATGTAGTAGGGGAGAGTTAAGGTCATCAACTAACTATATAAAAAATACTCACTATTATAATTTATATATTTTGACAAAAATAGTCCAATTAATTGTCAGTTTTTTTTCATTTGACCGTTTCCACTTAGGGAAATTTCTATTTCTATGTTCTTAATTTAAAGAATTAGGTAACAGTACTTCCACAATGTATGTAGTGTGAATGGAGTAGATGTGAATACATTAATTCAAAACATGTATTTTTGAGACATTTATTCAACATTTCTGAATGAACAACACATTTTTGCAGCATTAATATGAGGCATGCATGAGTTTCGAGATGTCTAGTGTCTACACAAGAAAATTGGCCTCTGATCTTCAAAAACCTTGTGCTAGCTATCCCAGCTGCTGCATAATTTTTTCAATCCTTAGTCACGAGTCAAGACGTTGCCCATGCGGATGATTGATATTCATGGTAGACTAAACCTTCGAATTCGAAAAAACAAGAGAAAGCAGATCGGTTGGTACAGCAGTTCTCCAGTATCAGATGAGCCAGTTATGGAGACAGTGGGTTGATGATTTAATCCTCCTTGGTGTACGCGTTGGGATAGGGAAAAGTACTTTAAAAGCTATGGATTGTGCAGACTGTATCAAGGGATTAGTTCCATCATGTCTAGCAGAGGAGCAATATATACGAGCTATGGAACGTGGGAGGCGAGAATGGGTATTGTCGGTTAGAGAAATTGACAGAAGGTATAACTTAGAGGTGCAGGGTCGACGGTGCAGGCGAACAGAGCTTCAATTCCTGTACGAATCCTTTTAAAACATGATGAGTTAATCCTGGAGGAAATCAAGCAATTCTTTGTTGTAGTAGAAAGAGGATATAAGTAACAGTGAAAAGAAGAATAAATAAAAATTATGGAGGGGTGAGAGAAAGTAATGAAGGTGGTTGTAGGGTCTGAGGTTTTGGCTGCCAACCATGATGTTATGCAAATAATGGGGATCTTGGATGAGCGCGCGCGTGATGAGCGTTTGGTTTCTTTGTTAGGTACAGAGTACACTCGTTATTAAATTGTCTATCTTCACTTCAGTATGCTAAAACGAATTGTACAATGGACTCGGATAGCTTCGGCACTCGAACTTCTTTCTGCTACTGGGTTAAATTTTGTATCAATCCAGACGACAACAACTCACTTCGGATATAAAGGCTACTGGTGGAAGAGTACTTCGAATATGGAGGCTACTGGTGGGAGAGTACTTCGGATATGGAGGCTACTGGTGGGAGAATACTTCCATGGGTTGGTATCTGTTCGGCGCTGTGTATATTAGATTCAGACTTCCTCTTATGTTCGAGCTCAGTTGACTGGGGGCAAGATATACAAGCTTAGTAAAACTTCGACGGTCCGAGTTGTTCACTTATAACACTTCGGGCAACAACAACTCACTTCGGATAATTGCAGTACATTCTGGTTTCGGCTATCTACTTTGGTGTTTTGGGAGGTTCGGAGGTTTATTCATCCTAAAGATGGCGAACAGGATTGTTGGGAGGTTCGGTGGTCTGTTCATCCTAAAGATGGTGAACAGAACATGTTCGTCCTAAAGATGGCGAACAGGATTGTTAGGAGGTTCGGTGGATTCTGTTCATCTTAAAGATGGTGAACAGAACCTATTCGTCCTAAAGATGGCGAACAGGATTGTTAGGAGGTTCGGTGGATTCTGTTCATCTTAAAGATGGTGAACAGAACCTATTCGTCCTAAAGATGGCGAACAGGATTGTTTGGAGGTACGGTGGGATCTGTTCGACCCTATGATGGTGAACAGGATCGTTTGGTGTTCGGTGGATATAAACATTCATTCATTTGTTTATTCATTCATTCATATTTTCATTCATTCATTCATATATAACATAAACATTTATTTAGTTCCTCGGAACGAACTTCATAATTGGTGTTTGGTTGGATGTTCAGTTCTTTAGAACAAAATTTATTGGTGTTCGGTGGGTTATTTATCTATCTTCGGTTGTAATAAGGTTGGCTCGATTATCTATATATTCGGTAGTGATAAGGTTGGTTCGGTACTGATAAGGTTGGTTCGGTTATGATAAGGTTGGTTCGGTTGTGATAAGGGTGGTTCGGTTGTGATAAGGTTGGCTCGATTATCTGTGTATTCGGTTTTGATAAGGATGGTCTTTTATATCTTCGGTAGTGATAAGGTTGGTTAGGTTGGAATAAGGTTGGTTCTTTATATCTTCGGTAGTAATAAGACTGGTTCGGTTGGTATAAGGTTGGTTCTTATATCTTCGGTTGTGATAAGGTTGGTTCTTTATATCTTCGGTAGTGATAAGGTTGGTTCGATTGGTATAAGGTTGGTTCTTTATATCTTCAACAGTGTTAAGATTAGTTCGGTTGGTATAAGGTTGGTTCTTCGGTAGTAGTAAGGGCAATTGTTTGTCTATCTTAGGAGTGAACAAGAGGAGTGAGGAGGCAATATTGGGAGTTAAAAAAATTTGTTCGGCGTATAGAGTTCGGGTGTGATAGTTTGTCTTCGGCAGATATGGATTTTCGGTTGGTATAAATTTGTATACTCTCTTATTTTAAGTTCCTTATAAATAAGAGACTGGGGGATAATGTTAGAGTGTGATTATTTGAATTTATTTGGACAGTGGGAGAGTCCTCATTAAAGTAAGATTGTGTTTCCTTATTTAGTGGGATAAGGAGGTTTAATTTGGGAAGGAATCTATCAATCATTAATTGTAGTTATAACTTATAAGGTGATTCTACAAAGGACTTCTACTCCTGATTGGATTTTGGTGGACATGACAACTATAAATACAGCAATACGCAATGGTTTAAGGGGCAGAACACAATAACATATAACACAAATAAACACTTTGTACTCTCCATATTATTATAGTGGATTTCTCTCTCTCCGTGATTTTTTCCCAATTGGGTTTCCTCGTAAATTATTGTGTTCATATTTTATATCTCTTTGTTTGTGTTTATGTGAGTGTATTTCGTGAGTTTGATTTCACAACAATACAATCAACTTATTGGCGCGATTTTGGCCTGCTGTTTTGGTGATTTCGTCAGGCATACAAAATTTGGCGTTAACAAGTGGTATTTCATAATGTTATATGTTTTGGGTTTTAATGTCTATGAAATTTTATTACAAATATACTTGTTAAGTAAAATATATATATATATATATAAATTGTACACTGTGAACGAATACGGCCTAGGCGTCCTAGCAGTCGGTTATTGTCATGCCATGCCTCGCCATGGCGTCGTGACAAGTATGATACAAACACTTATATATATGAGCTTTTTATCGTTTAGTTGGATGTAAAATACTCCCAAATTGATGTAGGGGGATTTTACAAAAGAGAAGTATGGAAATTATTTTATCGGGGTTGATATCGACTAATTAGATATGATTCATATGAAACAGGACTACTATCGTACGAAACGACAACCTAAACCTGAGTATAAACACTATACCTTGAAATAGTTACCAACAGGAGAAACATAAATCAGAAACGTGTACTCAGGAGCAGGTTCAAGGCCAAGAACAGTTCCACTCCCCATAAGCAATGGCCTTATATATAAGGAACCTTTACCAGGAAGAGGTACCTGTAAGAAGAAATTAAACATTTAAACCAAACAAATCTCCAATTGAACATCTATTATCCGTTATGCAGAAATTATGACACTGCAAAGTTTAAAGTTGCACATTACCCATCTTTCATTTGCTAAAACAGTGTCCTTTACGGCCTTCACAAATTGTTCAACACTTGGAGAAGGCATGCACATGCGCTCTGCACCCAAACACATGCGCATGGCATTCTCCTCTGGACGAAACAGTAAGATGTTTCCATCTTCGGACTTATAAGCTTTCAAACCTTCAAATAATCCCTAAATACACAAGACAATATAGTTAAAATTTCAGCAGATGCAACTATAACAAGAATCAAGTAAGAAAGGGTTAAAAGAGCAAAAGCTGCAAAAATATTTAACCAGCAAAAGTATGAAGTTCCATAATCTATGTAATTCCTACGGGTAATGAAACAAAATATCTGAGATCTAGCCAATTCTATTTCAAAGCAAAGACCAAAGAAGAATGCTAGCTATTCTATTATGCAACTACGTATGCAAGGAATCTCTCTAGGATAGTAACTCTTGAAAATAAATAAAAAGGAGACCCAGTTGAACATCGTCCTGAATACCAACTGGAAAAAGGATCAACTAAACAAAAAGATATTCATCTGTGCATTACTTCCTCATAATTTCACTCGTAAAGAGATGCCAGTCAAGAGAGGGACACAACTAAAAAACTGGCAGGCCATTCCTCTGGAGAATACTTCAGGCATAAATGGAAAACACTTCTAAAAGGGGAAATTCATCAAAGACTAATAGAAAACTGAAGCATACTATAAATGGAAGAGGAAAAGAAAATTTGAGTTACATGAGAGCAGATTTGAATAATACGGCGGGTGAAATCAAAGTTATCACCAACCAATATATAACATTTAATATAAAACATAAAGCAATAAAGTGAAAGAATGTAGTGATCCGGGAGACCTTACTAGTGGACTAGAAAGAATTCTGTAGTTCCCCGTCCCCGCCCCGCAAACAAGCACTATCAAGACAACCTTATACTTAAGGCTGTAAAATGAGCAAACAGTTCGGGCTCGATTCGTACTCGCTCGACTAAAAGTTTGATTCGAGCTCGACTCGAAATATAAATGAGTCAAATATGAGCACATTTTAAAGTTCGATAAATTACTCGAACCTCCTCAAATTATAATTTTCTATTGATACTCGGATCATATTAGTTTGAAAAAGTCCAAACCTGCTGGGCTCGATTCGAATCGTAACCGACTTTGAGAGCTAAAATGAGTCTCAATCAAATCTTATTTTATACTCGATAAATTTTGTGAACCAAATCTGAGCAACTCAATACTCGGATCGACTCGATTCGTTTACACCCTTACTTATACTAGTTAGGACTTGAACCTTGCCCATCCACTCAAAGATGCGAACTTGAATAACTCCATTAAATAATTGAAACAATAAACATAATTTAGCACCAGCAAGTGAGACTTAAATGGGGAACATATATAGAAAGCAATGCTATAGCATACTTATACATGAAAAAAGGAAAAGGGGAGGGGGAGGGGGGGGGAGGGGGAGGGAACAAATGAAAGCTAAACTACAAGGAAACTAAAAATTAAATTATTATATCATTAAAACGTTACATTCTTCTTGAACAAAATATTTGGCACAAGATGAGGGTTAAAGAACTGACTTGCCCATAATTTAGGATTCCAGCTGATGGGCTCAACTCAATGTTCCCAAAACGCTGTAATTCACCATTAGAAAAAAATTCGCCTTTAGCATATTTCATCATATACATGTAATCAGTAGTCACAAACCCGAATCCAAGATTGTCCCAATCAATGTCAGCTATCGCAGATGCCTCATTTCTGTGATAAAGGAGGACTAAACAACGTTTGGTATCAACTTATTACCCGGTACCCTAACTTTATTTTCTTTTCTGATAAATTAACAAACAGCTAATAGCATGCTTCATTTAAAATTTAAAAACAAATGAAGAGAAAGTAAATAATGGAAAACGCCCAAGCCTCGTGAAATCAATCTAGGGTACCACAATGTAAGTCAACGCATTTTAACTTGATTGTGGGAAGCAATGAGTACAACTAATAGATAAATTGAAACGTGCTGGTGTAATTGTAAAGAAATGCATATCATTAAAACGTTACATTCTTCTTGAACAAAATATTTGGCACAAGATGAGGGTTAAAGAACTAACTTGCCCATAATTTAGGATTCCAGCTGATGGGCTCAACTCAATGTTCCCAAAACGCTGTAATTCACCATTAGAAAAAATTTCGCCTTTAGCACATTTCATCATATACATGTAATCAGTAGTGATAGACTCCACAGCACGCTTGCGTGAGATGGTCGCCGCCCCGATCGTTTCTAGCAAAGTTGTAAGATGGATTGCTTGCAACACCTTAACCCCTCGCCTATATGTAGACAGTAATCTTGGTACAATTGCTCGCGTTCGGAATTCTGCGTTGAATGGACACCAACGACACTTTGACCCCTCGCTTATATTGAAGCGGTAATCTCGATACAATCGACGATTGATGCGGTAGAAGACGCCACACACAACTATGAATTGTTGTATGATAAGTCAAATTGAATATCAAAGAAATAACTAAGAAAATACTTAGGAATTCTTCAAAGAACCAAAAGTAGAGAATAACCTCACAAATATATTGAATAATGAATAATGTATAATGTGTTTGATTACATAACTTGGACCTCTATTTATACTACTCAAAACAATCCAAATCTTAATAGGAATTTATAAGCTATAACCCTAATTTCTATAAGGAAATAGAAATCAAATTGGAAAAGAAATTCTAATTGAAAAGAAATCCTAATTAGAATAGAATTTAAAACTAATCAAATAAAATAAAACATTTCTTTGCCGCGTAGGACTTCTTTAACGCGTGAGCGTGAGTGGCGTGACTAAAATCCTTTTCCTCCCATGATTCGGATACCATGAGAAGCTTCTGGAATAATAATAAGAGAGCCACGTGACTAGTGCTGATGATATCAAATGAATGGTGGTAACTATGTTAATTAGCCCACTTGAATTCTTCATACTGCCCACGTGAATAATGCTGACAACTTGAAACAAAAATGTGCATTTCTCCATGTTAGCAAATAACTTTTCTTTCCTAAGTACATCTAAAACAGATTTTAAATGCAATGCATGATCTTCGAAGTTTTTGCTATAAATCAAGATATCATCAAAATAAAATACGACAAATTTTCCAATGAATGGACGCAAAACATGGTTCATTAATCTCATGAAAGTGCTTTCGGTGCATTAGTTAAACCAAAAGGTAATACTAACCATTCATAAAAATAGTATTTAGTTTTAAACGTTGTTTTCCATTCATCACCCTCTTGCATTCTAATTTGATGATAACCACTTTTTAAATCAATTTTGAAAATATGCAAGACCCATGTAATTCATCTAACATGTCATCTAAACGAGGAATGGGATGTCGATATTTTACCGTAATGTTATTTACATGCTTCGACAATCGATGCATCCTCCATTTTCCATCCTTTTTAAGGCACTTAGGATCACGGAATCGCATACGTGGGCTCATACTTTCTCTCACGAATCCTTTCTCCATCACCGTCAACTTGCCTTTGTAACTCCTTCGTCTCCTCGGGATTACTCCGATAAAATTTGGACGGTTTGGAATCGTCATACAGGGAACAAAATCAATTTGATGCTCAATTCCCCTAATAGGTGGTAGTCCACGAGGAAGCTCCTCGAAATACATCTTTGAATTCTGTAGAGAGATGAAACAACACTAGCAAAGAATCATTAGCGTTAGTAGTCAAAAGCGCCTCTTTATACCGAAGTAAAATCATAGTCATTTTAGAAATCAAAGCTCTTCTCACATCACTCTTTTTGCCAAATTATATTTGTTTTTCTCTTCTTCTTTTTCTCTCTTTCTTTTCTCTTTTTTTCTTCTTGATTTTCTTTTCTTCACTCTCTTTTCTTTGTACATAATTTTTACGCAAATGAATTTGATCTTCATGTACTTGTTGTGGGTGACAAAGGACCTTGAAGAGATCTTCTTCGTCGTGAAACGAATGAATATCGTTAGTAAACCCGTCATATTGAACCCTCTTATCAAACCGCCATGGTTCACCCAACAATATATGTCCCGCCTGCATGGGCACCACATCACACAATACCTCATCAATATACTGACCGATAGCAAATGGAACTAACACTGTTTGGTTACTTTAATGTCTCGCATTATCATTGAGCCACTTTATGAACGATACTGGTACCGCAGATGTTTGGTAATAGGTAACCCCAATTTCTCCACCATCGTAGTGCTTGCCACATTTGCTGTTGCCTCCATCTATAACTACGTGACAAATTTTCCCATTCACAAGACATCGAGTATGAAATAGATTTTTCCGTTGTTCATTGCTTCTCCTCCTTAACTTTTGTGTACTAAGTGCTCTTCTTGTAACGAGAATTTCACCATGTATTGCATCCTCACCTATCTCCTCTAATGGTGGCATAGA
>CM035169.1:15665980-15779565 GCA_020205615.1 Panax quinquefolius | reverse complement strand
AGTGGTTATAAAATATTCATTTTGTCGGGGAATATTAGTTTGGTCGTGGAATATTAAATCTTGTCGGGGAATATTAAATGCGTGCAGTAGCGACCGTGTGTGGGCCCATATGAGCGATTGGATGAAAAGCGACAAATATAAGTTGGTTAAAAATAACTTGGCGTAGTTATTACAAATTAAGGCTGTTGGAATACCGATTGGTTAAAATCTGATGTCTGGCGTGGTTGCGCGATGTAACTGCGGTATTACCGCGATATTGTTGAATTATTGATCCTTACGTGAAGGCCTTTTCGATAATTTTTACGATGATTCTTGTTCGATATTTTATTTTATTGATTCGATAATTGCTGCGTTGATATTTTATATTATTGTTGTTCGATAATTGTCCTTTTACATTATCTCCATTATCGGATCGATAATTCATATTATTTAAATAATATTATTAGATAGCATTATTAGCGATGTCTAGAAAGTTACATCGAGGAGAGGTTTGAGTCACCTAATTGCGGCGCCCGATGAGGAGAAATCTTATCGGAAGCCCCTGCTTTCTGAGGAGCGGCTGGTTTGTCATAATTGTGATTACGTAATATTATTTGTGAATAATTAATTATTGATTCATATGATAAAGAAATATTTATTTTATGTGGATATAAATGATGGATTTATTTATGTGGTTATAAATGAAGAAATTATTGTTGAGGTGTTTTTATCGGTATTTTTGCAGTTGGAGGTATTAAAAAATTAAATCGGGGTTTTGAGATATATTGCGGGGATTATAATTTTTAATCAGGCCATTGGATAATGGTAATTTTTGGGTATGTTATCATACATAAGTTGATATATATCCACAAAATTTTGAGCAGATTAAAAATGCCACGAATGATTTGTTATGAATTTTAAGAATTATGCGATTAGGAAATTAGGGTTATAATTGATTTTGGTGGAAAATTCTAGAATTGAGTGGGCCCCCACTTGTGGTTGGTGAAGAAATGTGCTGAATTTTATTTCAAATGTGGTGGGTGGCAATAGTAGCAGTCTGCCATCGGGGTAGCTTGGTCAATCGCCTTGGTGGGCTAACATTTTCTATAAATAGAGGCTAAGTTAGAATTGAAAATCACACGAAACAAAGTTTTCTCTCTTTCTCTCTATATTATTGGCGTATTTTGTGAGTATTTAGATACTTTGAGAGTTCTTTATTCGATACAAGTTTCATTGACATCACTTGAGCCTTTCCTTAGGAAATCTTGATTCTTTGAGGTAAGGGATATTATTTTTTTTCGTAATGATATTATTTCTTGATATCATTATCTTTGAAATATTGATCTGAAGTTTTTATCAAATTTGGAACTTTTCATGTAGGGAGTTCTTATTCATGAGTTACTTATTCACGAGTTACTATTAAGAGGAGATTCTTATTCACGATTCTTATTCACGGTACTATTAATGATGAAGCGTGAAGATGTTTTGTGGAATTTACATCTTTTGGTGTCGGGATTTACTATTCATGTATCACAGTCTTATTCACGTATCTGACCTTATTCACGTATCTGACCTTATTCACCAAAAAAATAAAATTTCTTCTTTTGTCAAAACATCTATTTTGGATACTAGCTTTGATTGTATTAGTGTTTTGATCATTCTTGAATTTTACACCTATGATTATTTTTGGGGTATTGTTGGACATGGATAAAATAAAAGTACGAATCCTTAATCCTTAATCCTTGTCATTTTGTTTCCTTTGGATTCGTTCTTTAAAAATATTTTCATCATCCTCGGTCTTAAATGATGATATTATTGAATATCTTTGGCACATGGTAGTGCAAAGATGAATGATTTCTGAAGAATATCTTTGGCTGTGGTAGTGCGAAGATGAGCAGTGTTTAAATGAACATGACCAGTGATGAATATCTTTGGCACATGGTGCAAAGATGAATATTTGATTCGAGATGTATATTGATTGTTATTCGAGGGATAAAAGATAGGCGATGAACTTTTAAATTCATACATAGAAGATAGTAGTTTGCATTCTCTACTTAACTCTTACAATGAATTATTATTTCGCTGCGAATATTGATTGAAAATTTTGTTATACTATTGTATTACATTAAATTTTTCCTGTTGAAGACTAACGATAATTTGTTGTATATTATCTTAGTCGTAATATTCTTCTTGAGCTAGTTGAGCTCACCCTTTTCCTTTTTGTTCCATTCTTCTCGGGGAGGCGAGAATATAGTGATACGAGTCGGGGTATGGAATGAAGGTTTTAGAAAGGATTGTTTAGTAGTCCTCACCATTTTGTAAAATAATGTATCAATAAATGTGATGAGGATTTATGTGATATAAATATTATGCAGAAGATAATATTTGTATTTAAACTCATAGTTTTCTTTGTTGTAATAATAAAGTTGTAGTTGTTTTACATACCGTGTATTGACAACTCAGAATGGGTGATGTATACCTATTTTGGAGGCGTCGCGGTTGGTATCGAGCTTAGGGATATGATCTCTGGCGAAGATGGGGAATAGAACTAGGAGGAGAGGCAGAGTAAATCCTTCAGCTAGTGTGTCCTACTAAAAGCTTATTTGTTAGTTAGTCGATTATATAGGGATATTATGTGATATATTGATTTCCTTAATTAACCACTTGTTTTATGATAGTATTTGAGAATGTATTTGAGAATATTGTGATGGAGTAAATGAGGTAGTGGAGATGCTGTCTTGCCACCTTGAGGAGAAGCGTCTGAGAAGTGGCGATGTTCCTCTGTGAACAACACCTTTGAGCGAGATGATGAGCGAGGGATGTTTAGAAGCTTTTTGCGGTTCATGCAAATCGAACGAGGAGACTCGTGTTAATCTGAGGAGAAATGATAGCAATTCACGGGTTATCGCGTGGCGGTTCAAAAGTTGGGACCACGAATTTAAAGGAAGCGAGATCCGATCATGGCGGAAACATGGGTCAAACAAATTACCAAGATATTCGATGTCTTGGGATGCGGAGAACAGAAGGTTCCATTCGCCACCTTATGTTAAAGTGGCGGCGAGACTCTTGGTGGGGAATGCGTGAAGCGTACCATCGGGCTTTTCGGCATATCTTGGGAGGCGTTTGGAGACTATTTAATGACAAATACTTTCTGAAAGTGTTACGTCGTATGAAGGAAGTGGAGTTCATGAGTTAGAGCAAAACAACGTAGCGGTGTCTCGATGCGAGGCAAAGTTTGCGAGTTATCGAGGTTTGCACCTCATTTGGTGGAGAATGAGAGCGTATGGCGGATGTTTCTTAGAGGTTTGAAACCGGCGTCGTCGATATCTCATTTCTCATAAACTTTCTCTTTATTGAGATGTTATAAGCAGAGGCTCGATTATTAGGCGAGATACTTGAAATGCAGTCGGTTGAGGACCATAACGAGGATCGTACGAGAGATGGCGGTCAGCAGAATAATGATAACTGCGGAAAAAAGCAGAATGGACGAAATAGTAACCACTCTGGTGGTAATCATAGTCGTGAAAAGCGAAGAAAGCGAGTCGGGGAGGAGATTTTAAAGAGGAGATTTAACTAGCGACTATGTGAAGGCGACAATCTGCGGCGACAAGCTGGTTCTAAGGAGGAGAAACGACCACCGGTCGTATATCTACAAATCACGGAAAAAGAGGACATATCGGTCAAGCGCCCTTGCAGATTCAAGGTATGCTATAGTTGTGGAAAGGAAGGACATGCTCGCTCGAATTATGCAGATGTGAAACCCTAGATTCATTGGGGACGGTGACTCGAAAACATCGAGAAAAGTCGAAAGTCAGCGATTAGGGAAGGCGTTTGTTGTATTTGAGTGTAATCACGAGACCAAGCGAGGTGATCACGGGTAAGCTATTTATAAATTCTTCTTGAAGTTTATACCTTACTTGATCTAGGTGCTACCCATTCATTTTATCTCTCTGCATGTGCTCGGCGTTTAAACTTGACTCAGGAGAATTAGACTTTGACCGATCTGTGGAAACTCAGTTAGGAGAAACTTTCATCACATCCTTTGTTTATAAATCTTGTTTGATTGAGTTGGCACCATCACCTTACATTTATTGACCTTATCTCTTTAAAGATACTTGCTTTTGATGTGATTTTAGGGATTGATTGGTTAACTACTCATTTTGCCAAAATTGATTGTTTTAAATAAGGTTGTTAGTTTTCATATTCTAACTTGACTTTGTTATGCAATTCAAACAACTAAACCATTAAAATCAATCACTATCATATCTAATCATAAAAGCTATTAGTTTATTGAAAAGCGGATGTCCCGAAGCTTTTCTTAGCCCATGTTATGGATTTGAATAAAGACACGTCGAATTTGAATAATATTCTGTTGTTATTGACTTTCTGGCGTATTTCTAGAAGAACTTCGGTCTACCCCGAGCGTGAAGTTGAATTCTTTATTGATCTTGAACACGGTACAAAGCCCATTTCTAAAACCCATATCGAATGGCTCTATTGAACTTGAGGAGTTAAAGGTCGACTCGAGGAATTGTTGGACATCGGTTTCATTCGTCTAGTACATCTCCTTAGGGTGCTCTGTTTTATTTATAAAAAAAAAAGGCGGGGTATGCGACTTTGTATTGACTATCGGGGAATTGAACCATGTCACCATCGAGAATAGGTATCCTCTACCTCGTATTGATGACTTGTTTGACCGATTCTTGAGAGCACTGATTCTTTTCAAAATCGATCTTAGATTACGGATATCATCAATTTGAAAATTAGGCGAGGATATTCGAAAAGCGCCTTGAACTTCGGTATGGGCATTATGAATTCTTAGTCATGTCTTTCCGGACTAACTAATGCTCTATGACTTTCATGGATATGATGAGCAAAGTATTGAGGAATATTTGGATCGGTTCGTTGTTGTCTTTATTGATGACATCCTTATATATTCAAAAGTCGTGAAGATCATGAGCACCATTTGAAATTTGGTACTCGAAACCCGTGAAAACAAACTATATGCAAATTGAAGAAATGCGAGTTAATTTGGAGGAAGTAGCATTCCTTGAGGCGCGTGGTGTCGAAACATAGAGTATCATTGATCCGTGAAGATTGAAGCAATCTGAAGTTAGAACAAGCGGAAGTCGGTGTTGAAATCGTAGCTTTTTGGGCTTAAATTTGGTTATTATCGGAGATTCGTGGAAGGGTTTTCTCGAATCGCTACTCCATTAACTTCGGCTAACTTTCGAAAGGATCTGAGAATTCGTTTGAGGCGAAGAATGCGAGAAGCAGTTTTCAAGAGCTTAGAGGAGACTTATTTGATTTTGTTCTAACAATACCATCTGGTTCGGATGGATTTGTTATCTCTGACGATACTTGACGCGAAGGGTTAGGATGTGTTCTCATCTGGCGTGGGAAAGTCATGCTTTATGCCTCGCGACAACAAAAAGTATGAGATGAATTATCCTACTCGTGATCTAGAGTTGGCGGTGATCGTTTCGCTAAAGATATGGAAGCCTTATCTATATGGGGAGAAAGTGGAGATATATTAGGACCATAAAAAGCCTTAAATATTTCTTCACTCAAAAGAACTTCGACATGCGGCGGCGTGACGTTGGCTCGAACTATTGAAGACTACGACACACTATTGATACCATCTGGAAAAGCGAGCGTGGTAGGTACGCGTTGAGTAGAAGATCATATCACGAGGAGCGAGTGCGATGATGTCAAGTATCGCGTAGAGCCGACTTTAATAGAAAAAGTTAAGGTTGCTCGAGCCCCGCAGGCAGAACTGTCGTATGAAGAAGAAAGTACTGAAGGGCTATTAGGGCGAGAATTGATGAAGAAGGAATACTTGAGTCCACTCTAGACTTTGTGTTCTAACGACTACGATTTGAAGTCTGAGATTATGATGGAGGCACCTGATACACCATTTGCAATCCATCTGGAAGTACTAAAATGTATCGTGATCTTGACATACATTTTGGTGGAATAATATGAAGAGAGAGATTGCAAAGTTTATCTCGATGTGTTTAACTTACCCAGCGTGTAAAGCGGGCATCTAGTACTAAAAATTAAAGATTGCAACCACTTGAGATTAGGAATGGAAGTGGGAACACATTACCATGGATTTAGTTCACGGGTCTTCCTACGGTTTCTCAAGGCATCAATCTTATTTGGGTTATTGTTGATAGATTAACCAAGTATGCTCATTTCTTGCCGTCTCGGAGACTTATTCACTTGAGCGTCTTGCTAGTATATGCGTAAATGAGATTGTGAGGTTGCATGGCATGCTGTATCCATAGTTCGGATCGTGACCCGAAGATTCACTTCAAGATTTTGGGTTAGCTTGCAAAAAGCTATGAGCGCAATTTTACGATTTAGGTTTGGCATACCGTCCTCAAGCGGATGAAGCGATCGAGAAAGGACTACTCAAACTCTTGAAGATATATTAAAACTACGTGTCCTAGATTTCAAAGGAAGTTGGGATAAGTACTTGCCATTGGTGGAATTCTCATACAACAATAGTTATTAAACAAATATAGGCATGGTTCCATTGAAGCATTATATGGGCCGAAAATGTCGTTCTCGATATGTTGGGATGAGGTGGGTGAAGCAACATTGTTGGGACTTGGGGATTGAAATGCGATATGACTCTAGAAAAGATCGAATAATTGACAAGCGTATACAAAGCGGCTCAAGATCGACAAAAGAGTTATGCGGATCTTCATCGAAAGGGCGTGGAATTTAATGTGGGGATCATGTATTGTTGCGAGTTGCTCCGTGGAAGGAGTTACAAGATTTGGGAAGAGGAAAGCTCGATCCACGATTTATTGGTCCATTTCAAATTCTTGTGGAGAGTAGGAAATGTAGCCTATAGACTTGCGTTACCTCAAGTATGTCTCGTGTTCATAATGTGTTTCACATATCGTACCGTAAATATGTGAAAGACACGAACCACGTTATTGAGTTAGAGCAGGACGAGATGGCCAGAAGACTTAACGTATGAGGAGGTACTATCAAGATCTTGGATAGGAAGGGCATGTCTCTACGCAAAGGTCATACCACAAGTTAAAGTTTTGTGGAGGAATCATGCTATATAGAAATGACACGGGAATTGGAAGCGGAAATGAAAGCGAGGTATCCTCACCTTTTGAAAACACAGCGATCGTCGTCGATTTAGAGGCGAAATTTCATAAGGAGGGAGGTTGTAAGACCGAAATTTTTTAAATAAAAGGAATTTCCTTTATTTATTATTATAGTAAGGGTTGATTTGATTAATGTGGATAGTTAAGGGTTAAATACATGAAATATTTCAAAATAAGCGAAGTGGTTATAAAATATTCATTTTGTCGGGGAATATTACGTTTGGGTGGTGGAATATTAAATGCTTGTCGGGGAATATTAAATGCTGACAGTAGCGCATGACCATGTATGTGGGCCCATGTGAGAAGCGATTGGATGAAGAAAGCGACAAATATAAGTTGGTTAAAAATAACGGCGTAGTTATTCACGAATTAAAATTTGTTGGAATACAAATTGGTTAAAATCTGATGTCTGGCGTGGTTGCCTGATGGCGCGCGGTATTGCAGTATTGTTGAATTATTGATCCTTACGTAAGAAGGCCTTTACTCGATAATTTTCACGATGAATTCTTTATTCGATATTTTATTTTATTGATTTGATAATTCTTTGCGTTGATATTTTATATTATTGTTGTTGATAATTGTCCTTTGCACATTATCTCCATTATCGGATCGATAATTCATATTATTTAAATAATATTATTAGATAGCATTATTAGCGATGTCTAGAAAGTTACATCGAGGAGAGGTTTGGTCACCCTAATTGCGCGGCGATGAGGAGAAATCCTTATCGGAAAGCCCCTCTTTCACAGGAGCGGCTTTGGTTGTCATAATTGTGATTACGTAATATTATTTGTGAATAATTAATTATTGATTCATATGATAAAGAAATATTTATTTTATGTGGATATAAATGATGGATTTATTTATGTGGTTATAAATGAAGAAATTATTGTTGAGGTGTTTTATCGATATTTTACAGTTGGAGGTATTAAAAATTAAATCGAGGTTTTGAGATATATTAGGGATTATAATTTTTAATCAAGCCAGATTAGATTAATAGTAATTTTTGGGTATGTTATACATACATAAGTTGAGTATATGTCCACAAATTTTGAGCAGATTAAAATCGCGAATGATTTGTTATGAATTTTAAGAGGTGTGCGATTAGGAAATTAGGGTTATAATTGATTTTGGTGGAAAATTCTAGAATTGAGTGGGCCCCACTTGTGGTTGGTGAAGAAATGTGCTGAATTTTATTTCAAATGTGGTGGAGTGGCAATAGTAGCGAGTCTGACCATCGGTGGCTTGGTCGAAATACCTTGGTGGGCTAACATTTTCTATAAATAGAGGCTAAGTTAGAATTGAAAATCACACGAAACAAAGTTTCTCTCTTTCTCTCTCTATATTATTGGCGTATTTTGTGAGTATTTAGATACTTTGAGAGTTCTTTATTGATACAAGTTTCATTCGACATCACTTGAGCCTTTCCTTAGAAATCTTGATTCTTTGAGGTAAGGGATATTATTTTTTAAGTAATGATATTATTTCTTGATATCATTATCTTTGAAATATTGATCTGAAGTTTTATCAAATTTGGAACTTTTTCATATCGGGGTTACTATTCATGAGTTCTTTATTCACGATTACTATTCATGAGTTCTTATTCACGAGTTCTTATTCACGAGTACTATTAAGTGAAGCGTGAAGATGTTTTTGTGGAATTTCTATCTTTTGGTGTCGGTTTACTATTCATGTATCTGGTCTTATTCACGTATATACGGCACTATTCATGTATCTGGCACTATTCACGTATCGGCACTATTCATTCAAAAAAAATAAAATTTCTTCTTTTGTCCAAAACATCTATTTTGGATACTAGCTTTGATTGTATCCATGTTTTGATCATTCTTGAATTTTACACCACTATGATTATTTTGGGGTATTGTTGGACATGGATAAAAGCAAAATCGAATCCTTAATCCTTAATCCTTGTCATTTTGTTTCCTTTGGATTAGTTCTTTAAAATATTTTCATCATCCTCGGTCTTAAATGATGATATTATTGAATATCTTTGGCTTTTAGTGCAAATGAAGATGAATGATTTCTGAAGAATATCTTTGGCTGTAGTGTAGTGCAAAGATGAGCAGTGTTTAAATGAACATGACCAAGTGATGAATATCTTTGGCTGTAGTGCAAAGATGAATATTTGATTCGGATGTATATTGATTGTTATTCTGGGGATAAAAGATGAGCGATGAACTTTTAAATTCATCGTAGAAGATAGTAGTTTGCATTCTCTCTTAACTCTTACAATGAATTATTATTTCATTGCGAATATTGATTGAAAATTTGTTGTCTATTGTATTCTATTAAATTTTTCCTGTTGAAGACTAACGATAATTTGTTGTATATTATCTTAGTCATAATATTCTTTCTTGAGCTAGTTGAGCTCACCCTTTTCCTTTTTGTTCCATTCTTCTCGGGAGGCGAGAATATAAGCGAAGTCTGAGTCGGGGTATGGAATGAAGGTTTTAGAAAGGATTGTTTAGTAGTCCTCACCATTTTGTAAAATAATGTATCGATAAATGTGATGAGGATTTATGTGAGTATAAATATTATGCAGAAGATAATATTTGTATTTAAACTCATAGTTTCTTGTTGTAATAATAAAGTTGTAGTTGTTTACATGCCATGTATTGTGACTCGGAATGGGTGATGTATACCTATTTTGGGCGTCACATTTAAACCATAAAGTGTCACGATTCAGCGGGTATAAATTCCACTCATCACCTCCTGTGATAAAATCTTGAGCTTACAACTAAGCAGAGATCATCGAGAAATGATCGAAGTATCGATGAAAGGATCAAATTCACTTTCGAGCTTCGGAAGCCTGAGGCGGTTCTCATACATAGAAGACTCGGGAATCTCAAAATAAACTTATGATGGAAAGTATCTCAAGTCTACGAACCTCAATGCAAGGCGTCCAACCATTTTCCATGGGTGAATGCAAGCAAGCGAAGCAGTCTTGTACATTCTCAAAGAACAAATCTTGAGGCGATTCTTTGGTCGAGAAAATCGTGAAGCATTTACTCGATCAAGGAATCGGCTCCACGACCTCGTCAAGGCGAGAATCGGTATGCGAAGACATTCGAACCCTTGATCTTGACATAAAGGGGGGAATAAAGGGAAGGAGAGAAAGAAAAAGCGGAGGCGGAGGAAATTCATTGCTTAATCTTTAGAAGCCCACCCTTAAGCGGCTAATCATCGGACTCGGCGACTGAACAACGACAAAATATCATGGCTGATCGCTAAGGAGTCGAGGGCCATCTCTTAGCTCCTGAGGGTAACCAATCTTGATCTACATATGCGATTGGAGACCCTACCTTTATGAATAGACATGATCATAGAAAATGCATTTGAGTCGAAATGAAATTTGAAAGATATTGCATGGGCGGCGAAGCCCGGCGCGGAGAAGGAGAGATCACGAGCATGCCAATCCTCGAGGAGTAAAGGAAGAAGAAATAAAGATAAGTTGGAACTCATTTCTTATTAATTTAAATAAGCTTTATTGTAATATCTGTCTTTCTGAAACATTAATAAATTCAGTGTTTATTCTCTAGAGATTTCATCGCTCATTGAAGCACTAAGTCATATTTACTTTCTAACAATTTGCATCTAGAAATTGATGATCATGATACAAATCTCCTTGGTTATGTCGACATTAAATAGGGGAGATTGTTGGTAAATTGCATATTTAAATTTGATGTTAAAGTAAATATTCATGCTTATATGTAAAAGTCCTTTTAGGAATACATGTCTGAGGACTTAGTGGTAGATCAAACTTGTTAGCTTGATTTGAGCTTTAATGTTTATCATTTTTAAATGAATGTATAGAAAAAGATCAAAGTTGTTAAGTTGATTTAAGTCTTGAGATGTAATAGATGAAGCTTTAGCAGAATCGTGGTCCGTCGAGCCGGTCAAAGTGATTGCAAAAGCGAGGTAGAATCATGGGCATCGAGAAATGCGTAGATGCATCTGCTTTGGAGGCCTCTCCCAAAATCGTAAGTGGTCGAAGCGCTGTCGAGTCGACTCAAGAATCATAGTGTGCTCTCAAAAGCGTGGAGTCTACAAATTAAGCAAGCAAAGATCGTAGTCTACGAGTACTTAAGAGAAATCATAGTGTTCTTATCTCTATCTGGGATCGAAGCACTAATGTTGCAATACACCACGATCGTGATCATAGTGTATCATCTGTTTTGCATAAAAGCGTCGAGCCTTGTCCATTTGTTTAGAATAAATTTTAACAAATGTGGAATGGATTATAGATGTTGAGACTATCGGGAATCTCAATGATCTGACCACTCATCCTTAGTATATAACAAAGAGGCGTATTGAAAAAAGCTAAGGAAAGTACTACGTATCGACCAAAACACCTTTTTTCGGTGTTGGGTGAGATAGCGATCTGTTTGTGTAAGTGGGCGAGACTGACCGTCGGAAGATTTGCGAGAAAGTCACCATCGGTCTTTCTCGAAATGTTAAATCTGATTAATGCTTGTGAATGCCTTGACGGATACATTGCAAAGGCACCTTATATCTAAATCGAATCTGAGTAAGAAACAAGCAAGCATCTGACAAAATCTTTGAAGAACACATGCTTGCTTCGACTCTGTTATCTAGAAAAAAAAAAGCTTGCTCATTTTACTCGGTTCTTTCAAACCACAAGCTCGATGATAACTTAGTAGCATCATTCAAAACTCGACTATCATTAAGTGAAGTAAGAAGTACCAAGTGCATTGGACTTGAAGAGTTCTAAGTGAACTAAGAAGTTCGAAAGGCTGCTTTGGTCTTGAAGGAATCCAAGTGATTAGAAGATTGTAAAACATCCTTAGTGGATTTCTATTCGAGGAGTAGAAGAGTGGACTAGGAGCTTTGAATGCTACGAACCACTTAAATTCTCTGTGTCTTTTATATTCTTGCTTTAAGCTGCTATACTTGATATAACTACGTATTAATTATTAACTACTGTTAATCTTAAAGGGAACAAACAAATCACATATTCCGCTAAAATTGATTAACAATATCGTGAAAAAATTTTGAAGCGAATTTTGAAATATCTATTCAACCCCCATACAGATAACTATTGTGCCTCACAGGAACTAACAAACTTGTTGTTCCGTTTGACCTTAGATCAATCGGGCATCATCTTGGAGTTGATGACATAGGAAAAGTCTTGGCGACTTTAGTTCTTTGATAATCTTGAGTCTCGAGGATCGAGATCTAACTAATTAGTCAAAATACGTATTAAATGAAATTTTCTTTCTTCTCTAAATAGACATTTCTCTGCATATATAGGTCTTTCATCTTTCGAGCAGAGGATGGCGGACTATTTGCTTTTGATGCCCTTTTGACTTCCATCACTAGTCTGCAGTTGTTGATTTACTTTGGACATGGATTGGTCTTGTTCTTTGCTGATAATTTAGAGCGAGGGGACCAATCGGCGACTTTAGGTGAATGTGCACATTTACACATCAGCATAATTTCAATGTGTGAGTTCATCGGTAATCACGAACGACTTACTACTAAACTAAGTTTAGAATATGGTTTGTGCCTTGGATCGGACTCAAGCGTTAGCTTTAGAATATAATATGAGAATCTACTACGATACCAATTGTTAGTTCCCGGAGGGCACACAATAGATCTAGAAGGGGTTGAATAGATCTTTTAAGTTTCAAAAATCTTTTACACTTTAGTTTTCATTGTTAAGTAATTAGCGGATGTGAACTTAAGAATTATTTCAAACATAAGCGGAATAAGTTAAGGTTCCCCTTTATAGATATTTTGTTGACCATTTTTCTAGAGTTAGTTTAGATGTAAGTAGTTATCATATTCAAAAGCGAGTTATAGCAATTAGGTTCATAATGTAAATGACGGTATAACAATTGATATGGATCATTTCCTATTAATAGAGAGAGTGGGTGGGGAGGTAGTTTCCTGGTTTGTTATTATAGTTGAGATAGATACGAATAGAGTAGTGTTCACATGGTCAACCTAGGGAGAGAGAGAGAGAGAGAAAGAGATTTATTGAGTTACCTTAATTAATTCAACCAGACACACCATATATATTCATTTGATTTCTCTACTCATCAATCATTCGATCCGTTGATTATCGACACTGATGATGATCATAAATTCATAATGTATCATAGGTAGCCACCCACCTACCCGCCCAACGCCTCCTCCCCCATCTATCTTGTTATTTTTCTCATTTCACTCTCAACACTCCATATATATATACCTACCCCCTTTAATTTCAAAACCTCCGTCTGTCTGGCTGTCTGATCTAGCTCGATCTACTAGATATTTTTTTTGCTTGACAATTTAATGGGGTTTGATAATGTTTGTAACACAGGCCTTGTTCTAGGCCTTGGTTTGGAAACTTCTACTCCGGCGAAGACTACCACCTATATTAATCCCAGGCCGAAGCTACCACCAATAATTAGTTTTGAGCCGTCTCTGACACTTGGTCTGATTTCGGGTCATGAAAAGGAGGAGGTTAATCACATAAGAAACATTGTTTTCAAGGCAGGCGATGATCGTCCAGATAGTAGTACTAGTGGTGCTAATTCTTCTTTCTCCAATCTCAGTCTTAAAAGGGAGAGAGAGGGAGCCGCTGGAAGTGAAGAACTGGAGGCCACGGAAATACTAGTTTCTGCTGCTGCTTCAACAAGAGTAATTATCGATGATTTTGAAGATGATGATACTAATATAATTATTAATGCAAGGAAGAAACTTCGACTCACCAAACCACAATCTGCCCTTCTTGAGGAAAGCTTCAAACACCATACCACTCTCAACCCAGTAAACTCTAATCTCTCTTCTCGATCTCTGTTTCACACACTAAAACGCACTAGCATCACGTGTACGAAAACATCACACACACACACACACACATATATATTGCTATGCAATTAATCAACACTTATTAATTACTACATGAATATTTACTAGCAGAAACAAAAGCAAGAGTTGGCAAGGGACCTAAATCTTAGGCCCAGACAAGTTGAAGTCTGGTTTCAGAACAGAAGAGCCAGGTATGTATATATATATATATATATATATATATATATATATATATATATCCCATTTATTTACAATTTGAAACCCGGCCTGTCCATATATCAAAATCAAATAAAATTGAAATTTTGTTGAATTACTTAATTTTCATATGAATCAATTTAATTGAGTTGTTGTTGTGTATATATAGGACAAAGCTGAAGCAAACAGAAGTGGAATATGAGTACTTGAAGAAATGCTGTGAGACTTTAACGGATGAGAACAGGAGACTACAGAAGGAGGTCCAAGAACTCAAAGCACTCAAACTGACGCAATCCCCCATGTATATGCAGCTGCCGGCGGCCACCCTCGCCATGTGCCCCTCCTGCGAAACAATCGGCGGCCCCACCGACAAATCTTCAAAGCCTCATCATCACTTATTCTATAATCCTCTCACTAATCATCCATCCGCAGCTTGTTAGCTTTATACTATAATATCCTTCCTTGTGATCCCCCATATATAAGTATAGTAGGTTTCAATCCGTACGTGCGTAGCTATTGATTATATGGAAATTAAATATCTACAGTCCTTGTATTTTTTTAGTGAAGGGCTTGTAATTAATGAACAAGGTCGACATAGTATATATGGAGTAATTTGTAGGAATATATATATATATATATATATATATATATATATATATATATTCGTACTCTAGCTATTTCCTTATTCTCTATATACACGTTTGTAATTAGATATATCCTCAAGATACACATATTAATGAAGGATTCTTATTATTAATTTTATTGTTGCACTAGTATTGTCTAAATTTTGAAACTGGTTATACATGTTTTCCTTGGATAATCACCATACAATTCTAGCTTAGTATTTTAATTAAATAATTGGTGTTCACTTTTCTTATATGAGTTATAGGAAATTAGTCGGCACATAGTAAAAAGAACCTAGGTATTCAACAGATGATACTGTATATATATATATATATAGGTTATAATTCTTAAAAAAATCTAGCAATACATGTCCGGCGTCCGGAAGGTAGAACGGTGAGGGGATGTCGCTGCTTTTAGGGGACAGGTGGATCACACTCCACGTGATGTTCATATGAGGATTGTCTGTTTCATTCTTGGGTTAGGAATTAATTGTGACTTTTCTAATTCTAATTCTATTTCTTTCAATCCATCCGTCCGTCTGGTCTTTTTCATCTTATAATGTCTTGTCCAGGTGGACCCACACATTTACCCCAAAATCACCCAACTCCACTTGAAATGTTCAAATTCTGTCCAAAGCTTGGTAATTCCTATAAGCGGCATGGTGCGGTTTAAAGTTCAAATTGCATACGAAATTGTTTAAGTGTAATTTAACAAATTCAAAATCGTACATAAAATCGTTTGTTGTTGGTGTTGTGTGGTTTTGAACCACGCGATTTAGTTTTATTTGATTCGATTTCGGTTTCAAAACCAATTAAAATAACAAAACCGTAAAATAGTTAGAAAAATCATTCACGCAAACATATTACACAGTGAACACAATCATGGATCTAATTTAGCAATTGGGTCGTGATATTTTTATCTATTTGGTAAAGTGTATTGAGAACATTCTTTTTTTATTTATTATTGGCCTCTATTATTGAATTATTAAAATCATTAAGCGATCATCATATATCATTTTCATTTCAAACTTATAAAAGCTATAAGATTGGTCGATGGATCAATCGTTTAGACATTTTAAATATCTGATCTTTGACTGTAATGATGAAAAAGCATGTCGGTTGACTAAAGAACCGTGCATTAATGTGGATGGGATTATAATCGGTCGGTAGAAAGCGGTGATCAGCGGTGAACAAACTAAATGCGGTGGCGAGAACCCATCGGGTAAAGGGAAATGTCGGGTAGTAGTGGGTGTACGGTAATTGAGCGAGGAGGTATATAACTTAGCGAGGAAGTCTCTGCAAGAAGTGCGTTCTCATCTCTTCTTCATTTAGAATCGTATATTTGAGAGAATTATTATTATCTCTTGATATCGATACACTTTAGGTGATATAACCTCTGTTTTATATAAACCTTGTGAATTCACATCTTGATTCTCACTTTGAGCTATCCCCGCGGAACCGCAAGTCGAGCTTGTGGTGTTTATTGTGTTTACGTTCTGCGGGATCGGGGCGTTTTAGGTGATTGGGGCGTGTGAAAGATCTTGGCGTTAACATTGGTATTTAGAAGGAGGCTCTTTTCAATCTGATTGTTTAAATTTGCTTGAAAAATGATGAGGAGTAGAGATGTAACAGGAAGGAAGGCGAGGCGATGGTACATTAGTTCATCATTTGCCCGTATCTCGATAAAGGATCGGTTGGGTCCTTACTAAAAGTGGTCGTGAAACCACGGCTTCTAAACGATTCGGAAGAACCGTCCAGAAGATCCGTGGTGGAGCAGACGGAAGTTAGTTTTTAGCGGCGATGATAAGGCGTGATCCCAATCCGGAGCAGGTGGCGGTTTCTGACGGGACTCATCGTAGAAGTGGTCGAGAGGGCCAGAGAGCTACCAAGTTAGCAAGGATGGCGGACGAAGCGGATAAGGCTTTGGAGGTTACTGTTAAAGACAAAGGAAGATATAAGCCGAAACAGATGCTTGGTGAATGAGTTGAGAGGCGAAGCATCTAGCCATTTCACTCCAGAAGGGACGAAGTAGGCATAAGGAAGTACCCGTCGGAAGGGTAAGAGGCCGGAACATTCTATGCGTGTGTCGAGGATCATTCTCACGATAGGAGGAGATCGAGGAAGCGAGCGCCTTGACCTCGAAGAAAAGCAGCAGCAGTTGTTAGATCACTTCATCGTAGCGATGAAAAAGGCGAAAAGCGGTCGAGAGAAATTATGCCGAAAGCTTAGAAGGAGAATAAAATCCTGATCGTTCTCATGATGAGGATGAAATTTTACGACCTAAGTAAATCGAGAAGTCCGTAAAAGCGATAAGATCGGCGGGGAGAATTGATCCATTTCAAAACCTAGTGTCGCCCGAAAAGGAGATCTCATCCTGACGAAGGTGTTGATTTTACAGTTTAGAGTTGAAAGAACTTGGAAGCAATTGGATGAAAGTCTCAACGGTGAAAGATATTTACGGTAAGAAGGCATCCCCTTTTACCTCGATATTCTCGAGGAGAAAGCGGATCTTTACCAAAAAGTTACCTCGCGTGGAGAACTATGATGGGTGGGGAGATCCTTATGACCGTAGTCGAGCGTTTGTGGAATTAATGGATTCTATGACTTTCTTGATCTTTGCTAAATGTCATACTTTTGTCCTACTTTGAGAAAAGGCGGCAGACGGTGGATGGGGACTTTACCATCGGATTCTATCTCTCGTGGGTGAACTTTGTGATAAGTTCCATGCTCGTTTGGAAGCAATAGAAGAAGGGGAAGCTTCTGGGTTCTTTAGCACAAGTCCGTGATTTCTGATGAATCTTTAGGCGATATGTAAAGAGGTTTAGGGAAGCGGTCGGACGGTGTCGATCTTAATGATCTCATTTGTTGGATTATTCGAGAATGAAATTTGGATCTGGTTAAATCGGAGAAATTAGTAAAAAATTGATGTTTCACCATCAGAAGAGCCTAGTGAAGCCTTTGGAGAAGGCTATATTGTTGTGGAAGAAGCTATGAATAGTCGAAGAATCCTTCTTTGAGCAATCGAAAGGAGGTAGAGGTTCAAGGCCAGATGGTGATCGAGAGAAAGGGGAGGATATAACGAAAGGCGGACGGTAGTTCGAAGAAATCTGATAACTTCGTGGCGACAATGCGCGATCGTACACTGTTCTACCGAAGGTTAATAAGGTTTATACCAGTTGAATCTGAGAGAGGTCGATAATTTTGGATCGGATCAAAACCGACCTTTCTTTGAACCACCTCGTGATAATTACAAAAGCGGGACATATGCATGACCCTCGTAAATATTGTGGTTATCATCGAAATTGCTTTGGTCGTGACTAATAATGAATGTTGTAATCTAAAAGATTTTGTAGAAAACAAAATTAAAAGTGGCTTCTTGATTGATATGTGGTGAGAAAGATCGTCAAAATCGGCGGAGTTATCGATCGTGCAGATTCGAGCAGTTCAAGTACCACTTTATTCAAAATGCTCCTGCTTGAAGCAAGTCGTTGATGTAATAAGCTGGTGGAGTGCATTGGGAAATTAGTAGGGAAGAAGAGGAGGTCTTATCTTGATTGATTATGTCGATAGCAGATCTACTACGAAGGTTGTGAGGCCTTTCGAGGCTATTATTTCATTTCTGAGATCACGGATTATCCTTGAGCCAATTGAGCCGCGTGAAGGGGCATTGGTGATCGCGGCCTGAAGTGGGCTCGGTGGATGTGAAAGCAGCGTGATGATAGATAGCGGATCTTGGTGGACATTCTTTATGCCCGTGCTTATCGAAGAATGCATCTCGATGAGCACAAAATGGAGGTCGGACGAGGAAGCTCCTCTATATGGTTTGAAGCGATCTGTCGAAGTGGTAAGCCTTTATTGAACTCCTGTCATCTTGTTGCGGCCCCGACGGCAAGTGGAGATAACATAAATTTTATGTTGTGCGTGTGGATTGATTTCTGGCGCCATTTTGGGAAGACCTACATTGTGACTCTTGTTTGTAACTTCAAATCCCATTTCAAAATCAAGTTCCCCGCGCACGTGGAGTAGGAGAGGTGATGGGTGACTTGGATCGGCGAAGATGTTATCAGAATTACGTCATTTCATCGGAATGGGGTCGATAATAAAAAAAGAAAAGCGATGGCAATTGAAATCGAACCCTTCAAAAGCGATTTGAGCCGTTGGTAATCCCATTTGGGGGGCGCGAGAAATTGAGTTGGTCGTCGTGAGCCGGAGAAAGCGGTGAAGATTGGTTGGGCTTACGAGAACCTCTTGGACGAATCTTGTGGAACTTTTACGATCTTATGTCGATATTTTTGCATAGGAACCCACAAGATATATACAGAGTCGGTAGGAAGGTTCTTTGAACATAAAGCGGAGATAGATCCTTCAAAAAAAAGCGGTTAAATCGGAAGAGGCGGATATTTGCTCGAGCGTCAAAAGATCATCGATGAAGAGGTTGCAAAATTCTTTTGTTCTTGACTTCATCTACGAGATTGATTACGGAGTGGATAGCAAATGTAGTATTGGTCTTGAAGCATAATGGAAAGTGGCGGGTTTGCATTGACTACTACAGCAAGCCTCAACAAAAACTGTCAGAAGGACTTTATCCTCGCCCCCATATCGATCGACTCATCGATGCCACTTGAGGTATGCATTATTAAGCTTTATGGATGCTTTTGAGGATATCATCAAATATCCATGTCTGAAGACATTCAAAAGCGGCATTCATTCATTACTTGCTTGCAGATTCGGTGTATCGTACAAAAAAAAATGACTTTTAGTGCGATTAATCTTTGGAGCTACTATCGGAGGATGATGAACTTTATATTGATAAGCAATTTGGGGAGGAACATGGAGGTTTATGTAGATGACATGATCGTGAAGAGTATGCAAATTGAAACATTTAGGCGATCTAGAGGAATGTTTTCAAACTATTCGTCATCAACAAGCTGCGACTTAATCGACCGAATGTACTTTCGGCCTTGGTCTTTGGAAAATTTACAGGTTATCACAGTCGATCGAAAGGGCATCGAGGCCAATCGAGAAAAGATCGAGGCTATCCTCGACATGAAGACTCCTCGGTCGTTCAAAGGCGTTGGCGTCATTGGTTGGTAGGATGCGGCTTTAAGGAGGTTAAATCGCATGAATCTGCGGAAAGATGTCTTCCTTTCTTTGATACATTGAAGGGAATAGAAGAATGCGAAGACATTCGGTGGACTTCAAGTGTGAAGATGCTTTCAAAGTATAAAGGCGTATCATCTTGGCTCCTTTATTAGTGGCTTTGTCAATGAGAGACTTTATATTTGTACCTTGCGGCGAGTTCCTTAGCGATTGGGCGATTTTGATTCGGAGATCGGTGGGAAGCGACATCCGGTCTATTCGTCGATCGCGTCTACGAGATCTTTGAAACCGGTATCTAACATTGAGAAATTTGCCTTTGCTTTAATAATTGCGGTAGAAAGCTTGGCGATATTTTCAAAGTCGACTCTGAGTCGTCTGCGGATCAGCCGTTGAAGAAGGTGATGGGCAAGCCCGGAGGTCTCGGGTAGATTAGCGGCATGGACTATGGAATTGTCGATTTTTTATCGAGTATCGTCCCGAGCGCCATGAAAGGCCAAGCCTTGGTGACTTTATGGTAGAATGTTCGTTCAATGAAGCGAATCTGAAATTCTTTGAAGCGAATCTTACGATCGGCGGTGGTCGTTATTCGGCGAGGTCGAAAGCGTGGGCGTTGTATGCGAGATGGATCTCTCGATATTTATTAGTGGGCGGGAATTATTCTAATAAGTCGGGAGGATTTAAGGTTATTGAGCCATCAGTTGGGTTTAAAGCAGCGAATAATGAAATTTGATCTGAAGCGGTGTTAGCGGTGTCCGATTAGCGAAGAGTCTCGAAGTCAGCGATTAATTATCTATAGTGATTCTCGGTTGGTTGTTAAGCGATTTATCGGGAGATTATGAAGCTCGGGGAACGAATGATCAAATATCTGGTGGAGTTAAGAAACCGACTTCAATTTTTTGCTTAAATACGAGTTTGGGGCTATAAGTATGGCGATAATTCTCTGGCGATGCTTTGTCGAAATTGGCCACTCTGAATCGAGATGTCTTTCATGGATCGGTATATTTGGAAATTTTGCGGCGGTAGAGTGTTGACGTAAACGATGATGTGCATCGGCGAACAAATGTTGGATGACCCCTACATCAGTATTTGGCGGATGGCGTCCTTCGCCCGGATCGAGATCTTTGTGAAAGAAAATCAAGTCTGAAGTACTAATTTGATCTTATTGATGGGGATCTTTATCGATTGGCATTTTCCTCACCATTATTGAAATGTTTGGTTCCGTCAAGGCCAAGTATGCTCTTGGGAAGTTAAATGAAAGGATTTGCGGCGATCGTATAATTTGCCAGTCTTTGGCACATAAAGTACTTGCCGACAAGGTTTCTTATTGGTAAAGCAATTTTCAAAAAAAGCTTCTGATGCGTCGAGAAATGTGAAAATGCCCATTTCGATAGTCAGGTCCCCATCGACCACCGGAAGAGTTATATTCGATTCTATCTCTCTATACCCTTATTTATATGGGGGTAGATATATTGGGGCCAGATTACCTAAAGCTAAAAGTCGGGTTAGCTTAACCGTCATAGATTCTTTATTGATTATATGACTAAGTGGGTAGGCGAAACCACTTGATTCGATATGAGCGAGGAGTGTTTAAAGTTTGTAAAAGTACGTGGTATTTAAGCCGGGATCCCTAAAGTATTGATATCGGACGATGGAATGACGGTTCGTGGGTTCAAAATTTGAAGAATTTTTGAGCGATTTAGGGATTGACCACAAGAAGACTTACGTAGCTCATCCGCGGGTCGAATGGGCAAGTTGAGGTGACCAGACGAGCAGCTGCTTTGAGCGGAATAAGCGAAGATTGGATGAAGCTAAGGGGAGATGGCGGAAGAATTCTTTTGGCGTCTTTGTGGGCATACGAACTACTGCAGGGACTACTACGAGTTAAGCCCTTAGGTTGGCTATAGATGCGATGCCTTAGTCGGTCGAGATCGGATCTCAGTCTTGGGTAAGTCGATTCGAAAGAAATCTCTGATGATGAAGGGTGAAAGCTAACTTGGACTCTTAGGCGAAGTCGAGAGAGAAGCTTTAATCAAATTGGTACGCTTATCAGCGAAGGGTGGCCAAACATTATAACAAAGGTGTCGAAACCGTAGATTCAGTAGGAGACCGTTCTTAGAGAAATAGAAGCGTCTACACCTCGAGAATCTGGGAAAGCTAATCTTAGAATTGGGAAGGGCCATATGAAGTGATCGAAGTACCAAAAGCGGTACTTATCGATTAAAAGGCACTTGATGGTTAGAGATCAAGAATACATGGCGTCTTTGGCGGACTTGAATATTTTCAATAAAGTTCAAAGTCGGTTTATTGAAAGTGCGTACCAAATGTTTGATATCGATAAAGATCACTTTTCTACAAATTATCCTTTGGTCTTATTTGTAGATTAGATGGTGTAAGGAGGTATGGTAGGACTCATTTGGCCATTCGATGGTAGCCCCAGTCCTTTTGGTCTATATTGATCTTATCGGTGATAAGTCGATGGTCATTTATTGGTCAGATGGTGTAAGGAGGTATGGTAGGACTCATTTGGCCATTCGATGGTAGCCCCAAGTCCTTTTGGTCTATATTGATCTTATCGGGGTGATAAGTCGATGGTCCTTTATTGGTCCAGATGGTGTAAGGAGGTATGGTAGGACTCATTTGGCCATTCGATGGTAGCCCAAGTCCTTTTGGTCTATATTGATTTTAGTAAGTCGAAGTCCTATTATTTCCAGATGGTGTAAGGAGGTATGGTAGGACTCATTTGGCCATTCGATTGGTAGCCCCAAGTCCTTTTGGTCTATATTGATTTTATCGGGGTGATAAGTCGATGGTCTTTATTGGTCCAGATGGTGTAAGGAGGTATGGTAGGACTCATTTGGCCATTCGATGGTAGCCCAGAGTCCTTTTGGTCTATATTGATCTTATCGGTGATGATAAGTCGATAGTCCTTTATTGGTCCAGATGGTGTAAGGAGGTATGGTAGGACTATTTGGCCATTCGATGGTAGCCCAGTCCTTTTGGTCTATATTGATCTTATCGGTGGTAAGTCGATGGTCATTTATTAATCCTTATGTCTTGGTTCTTATCATTTGTTGTCAAATTTACTTCACGTATAATTGATCTCACTCTTGATCTGGAGTGAGTATAAGTTATTTATTACATTTAAAGTTGAATTGGTTCATTAATTGATTAACTTGAATCATCGTAAAATTCAATTCACTTCATGGCATGAGTTAAGCTGTTATATGCCATATCTAATTGATAGTTCATCTTGTTGATACTAAATTATTGACAAAAAAGCGATCGGAACGAAGTTATAATCAAGGCAGTTAAATATTTATCAATAAGCATAAAATGTTCATTTCATTTAAGTCGATTAATTACATAAACATAAAAAATTAAATATTTACATAAAATCAAAAACATAATATATATTAGAGCGCGCCTTCACCGTGAATTGAGAAGTCTTAGGGTCGATTGAAGCGGTGATAGCTTCTCTTTCCCTCGTTCAAGCAGTCCTCATATCCTCGAATAGACCTTCGTGATCTCTACATTGAGTTCATCAGGAGTCCTATATTACTGCTTTGAATCATTTTGAAGTTCTTGATCGAGCAGGGCCTCAAATCCCGAGTCTTTTATCTTATGGTGGACTTATGGCGCTTGGTCTTATGCCTTGAGCTTCATCACGGATCTTCGTCTCGAACTTCACGAGTTGAAGGACTAAGCGGTTGGTTTGAAGAGAACTCCTCATTTTAAGCCTTGAGTAAGTTCTCTTGACGAAGCCGGCGTTGAGTTAGGTCGATTTTGTTGGTGGCGGATCGTGACCAATTCATCTCTTGTGGCCCTCGGTTCATCATCGGATGTCTTGAATCCATCTTGGCGATCGATTCTCTTTGAAGACCATTGATGGTATGAAAAACATCTTAGCGACCGGCTCTTTCTCGGTCAAAGTCGATTTGGCATGTTTATTTCTTGGCGCATGAAATCTTCTCGGCCTCTCCATTTATGTGTCTCGGGGCCTTGATCGTCAGAAAACGACGACATTAACTACACATTTTCAAAGTACTCAAGTTAAATTCTAAAATGCTCGAAGGAAAATAGAGATGTAAAGGAAGAAGTCATTATTGTTTACCTTGGCGGATAACTCATTCCTTCATCGAGAAGATTTCCGTCCGTGTGATCTTTGAGCGGTGATCGTCGATTGTGTCGACGAAAGCCCGAAGAGGTCGAAAGGAAAGTTGGCATTGAACACAGGCCATAGGGTCGGAGATCCACGACTTGGCATGATAACTTTGACACGAAGGGCCAAGGGTAGATTCGAGGAGAAGGTCTCGGTCTTTCGGGGAAAGAAGTAAATTTGGTCGGGGTGTAGGTTCAACATGAGCGGTTTCGATTATGGGAGATTTGTTTGAATTAAGTTCTTTGGGTGTTGAAGCGGATGCGGAACTTGGATGGCTCTCGAAGTGCGTTTCCTTTTACGGATAACGTTGGAATCCCTTAAATCACAGTCACCATCCTCTTGATCTGTATTTCTCTGAGAGCACGAAGGAGGAATGGCCAGAAAGGCGAGGAACCACGAGTTCTTGGCGATTAATGGAGTTATTTTTGTTTTAGTTTTTAGTCCTAAGTATACTCCTTGATCGGAGACGATCAAGTAAGCCGCTTTGATCGAGGAATGGTGTTGGGGTTGGTTCTTTTTCTAATATAGGTTGGGAGGATTTCTTAGAGAGGTGACCTTGGTTTCTGGTAGCCCTCCTCTCTTTTTGTCGGTGAAGGTCTCTTACGGTATGAGAACCTCTTGACCTCTGTTTTCTTCTGGTTGAAATTCATCAAGTATGAATTTACGGTGTTGAATATACTTGAGGGTAGCCGGTGGGTGTAGCTTGAGTGCTTAGAAGACTTCCCGGATAAAAAATCTTGAGCTCCTTTCTTACTGCGAGCTCGGCTTTGATCAAAAAAAATCTTTGCCACAAATCAAACAATTCCATGTTATAATTATATTTTATGGAATATTTTCAAAAAAAAATATATATATTTGAAAAAAATTTGGGACTTACGTTTATGGTCATACAACCATACTTGCTTGAGAGAGTCAAGTATTTCACTCCTCCTTGGGGAAGTTGTCAAAACAGCTCCATCATCTCACTTCTCGTTCTTGAAAGCGTCTCAAAGTCGTGAGATATTTTTTCATCGAGTTGCCCAGTTCGGAGAGAGGAGATTTGGGGCCTTTGACAAAGAACCATTTTCGTGCCATCCCCTATTGCTCGAAGGGGTGTTCACCGTGACGTCTGTCAAAATTTCTCTCAGGACTTGAGGAGAATGTTTCTTTGAGGGCCTTGAACCCCTTTTCACTGGGTATCTTATCTTGTAGGCGGTAAAGAAGAAGTCGATGAGGGCTCGCGCCTTGATTCATGTGAGAAGGCCACGAAGGCGAGAATATGGATGTAGGAGTTCGGCGCAGGTTGCGAAAATCCTACACCCAAAAAACCCGATAGGGTCCTTATGAAGATATGAAGAGAATCGAACCCCTTCTCGGTAAAGTCCTTTGATGCGGTAGTCCATCCTTGGTAGTTGATACATTTCTCTCTCGAGCAGGGGTACCACGGCGGCATGGGTATGCGGAATGTGGAACCTAGTTGAACTCTCTTGATTCGGTCTCGGTTATAATAGGCGGAGTGTTGGCATGCGAGAATCGCTCCGTACTCTATAATAATCGAGAGGGGTTTTACGGGTTTTCTGCTTGGGATTACGTGCACGAAGTCCCTCATGAAGATTAGGGTTTGGGGAACCACGGTAATGGGTGTTACAAGTATGGGAGAACTACATTTTGGGGTTTTGAGAAGCCATTTGTGAAGATTTGCGAGAGAAAGAGATCGAGAAATTTTAGAAAGGCGCTTTCGAATTTCAAATGAGCAGTAAAAGCTGTCAAAATTGGTAAAGTTATCCTTTTATCTTGTGATTTTACGGTGTTGAGAGCGCAGTAGCATTAAATGCCGGTAATAATTTGGAATTTGAATGGGAAGCGTCGGTTTGGTCTGATACGTAATGGATAGAGTCGTTACGAATTGGGCCCTTAACTTCCTTTCGATTCATTTCATGGACAATAAATGGAGATGCGTTTTTTTACATCTTGTCATTTATTGATTCTCGGAAAAATATCATGGATTGTTTATAGTTTTCTATTAAACATTACATTCGACAAAAAAAGAGGGGGCGATGTTGGGTCGTGATATTTTATCTATTTGGGCAAGTGTATTGGGCTTATTCTTTTTATTCTATTGGGCCTCTATTATTGAATTATTAAAATCATTAAGCCCGATCATCATATCATTTTCATTTCAAACTTATAAAAAGCAAGATTGGTCGATGGATCGATCATTTAGACATTTTAAATATCTCTGATCTTTGACTGTAATGATGAAAAAGCATGTCGGTTGACTAAAGAACTGCCGTGCATTAATGTGGATGGGATTATAATCGATTGGTGGTGAAAAAATGATGATCAGCGGTGAACAAACTAAATGCGGTGGCGAGAACCCATCGGGTAAAGGGAATGTGGGGGTAGTAGTGGGTGTACGGTAATTGGGCGAGGAGGGTATAACTTGTGAGAAGTCTCTACCAGAAGTGCGTTCTCATCTCTTCTTCATTTAGAATCGTATATTCAGAGAGAATTATTATTATCT
Organism: Panax quinquefolius; assembly: GCA_020205615.1. Taxonomy (NCBI): domain Eukaryota; kingdom Viridiplantae; phylum Streptophyta; class Magnoliopsida; order Apiales; family Araliaceae; genus Panax; species Panax quinquefolius. The sequence continues at coordinate 15,753,033 of CM035169.1, read as the reverse complement.
CTTGATATCAATACTTTAGGTGATATAACCTCTGTTTTATATAAACCTTGTGAATTCACATCTTGATTCTCACGCTGAAAGCTATCCCAAGCCGGAGCGAAAAATCGTCGAAACTTGTGGTGTTTATTGTGTTTACGTTTGCGAGGATCGGGGCGTTTTAGGTGATTGGGGCGTGACGAAAGATCTTGGCGTTTTCTATATATATATATATATACTAATAGGACTTGTACTTCTGTTCAAAATAAAAATAAATAAATAGGAGCATTGTAAGTAATTTTGTATAATTAATTGTCTTTTGAACCACATGAGTAAATCCTAAACTACGTACAGATATCTTAATTATATACACTAGTCAAAATTAACTAACCCGCAACCATGAGAGAGTGCTAAGAACAGAAGAAACACTACTTGATTTATATTTTGTATAATTAATTGTCTTTAATTTGAACCACCTGAGTAAATTCTAAACTATGTATGTAACACTACTAGGCCAAAATTAACTAACCCACGACCATGCTTGATTAACCACTTGTCAAAGATGTGGTGAATTAAAAATATTTGTTAATAAATTATATTTAACAATAGCACTGCTTTTAATAGAGATTTTAAACACTTTTAGAAATAACATAAATTTTTTAGTGATTTTCAAGCTTAAAATTTTACTAACATCTATAGAATTTTTAAAGATTATCGTCATATTAATTTTATTTAAATACCTCTTTTAAATTCGTTGAAAAACATATCAGGTGAAATGGACACTTAAATCTACTTATTTGGGGTTTTCACTTCAAAACTAAATACAGTAGTTGTAACTTGTAAAAATATAAAAGCAAGTCTCGATTGCCATTTAAGCTGACCCTAAAATATCCTAATCATTCAAACCATAAAAATAAATAAAAGGTGATAATTTCCAGTCGAAAAGTTGTAAAAAGGCCACTTGTATATATAAAATTGGGCTGGAAGACCCAAAATTAGATTACATGCGATTAGGCCCTAGAGAGTTACGGTCCATAAGCGGTATTACAACAGACTAGTCATTAATAATCAAGACTCAAGAATTCAAGTCAAAAAATGTTTTTTTTTATTCAAATTTTATATATTATCAGTCAGTTTTTAAAAATTATTTTGGTAATATTATCCTCTGGGATCTTAAATAGTGTGGCATGAATATTAAGTACATGACTGATTACAACCAAAAAATATATAATCAACCAAAATAGTATATAATGATACTCATAAGGCTTGGATGCATGAGATCTTGGAATTCATTCTTGTCAAAGGCAAGAATGTTAAATTCCCTTTAAAACTAGCAAAAAAATAGTATATAATGAATGATACATCATTTGAGATCTCTAACCTTATTCGTCATTTAGGGTATTGAGGGGTATATTGAAAGTTGTTTATTTTTTTAATTATTTTTTTTAATATTAGCTAAAAATATAGTGGTGATGGACGACGAGGATGATAATATTCAATCAACTAAAAATAAAACAATTAAAAAATGACATGTTAAAAATATACATTTAAATTTTGAAGGCAAAAAGAGAAAAAAATAAAATTATGTCTAGTTTTGCAACTGAGGGAGTACGTCCGTATAGTTGTTGTATTATTGGGAAGCAAGGTATAAATTGGAGAGTTTAGGGTGTTGATTGTAATGTTAGAAGAAAGTGCAAGGGGTAAGATTTTGGGAATGAGAGGTATAGGTTTGGTAGGGCTGAATAAATATGGGTGCTTAAATGTGATTTTATAATGGAAATAGTGGACCACGCACAGATTTTAAATCAAGGACCATATATCAACACAAAAACAATATAATTACTTATTTTTTTGGTAACAAGTCAGTATTATTTTTTCTTTCTACTATTAAAGTTTGTATTATGTCATAATTGTTTTTTGTTTTGTTTTCAACAGTAAACGTCAAATACCAAATTAAATTTATGAGGCGATGGATTCAATGGTGGTGGGGGCATCCTAATTAAATTAAAGGATCGGAGGAGTATAGGTGAAATGACATTGTAGTGCAGTTAGATTATATTGTAGGTTGCATGCATTTCTAGCTCCACATATATATACTCTATAATAATCACTTAAATAAATAAAGTCGTGCTCTTGTTCTTAAAAACGAGAATGACTGAATCTGAATGAGTAAGTGGCAGAGGTTAAACCATTTTGATTTTTGGTTTGGTTTACCGGAGACAGGAGGACTGACCCTTGGGGGAATCTTATTGACTAGTAAAATACATCACTCATACGGTGGCTTCATACTAATTAACCACCAAATGGGTCCCTTAATTCTCATTGGTCCATTAGATCCCAAACAGCATGCAATGCATAGGTTTAGACTTTACTACTTTTTATTCATGGTTTTAATTAATTATAGTCCATTATATAATAAGTTTGAGGGAAGTAGTAGTAGTAGTAAATTACTACTACAAACAAACGATTCTCCTCCAAGAGTAATTAATAAAATGATCAAATAAAACTGTTGTTATTGAGTTTATAACAGACAGGACTGATAAAATTTGATTCACTTGGATATAAAAAGTGGAGGAGTAAATTTATTATACATCGTTTTCACAATCACGCAAGAGCATTATTGGCTTTGGCTCGCACAGTGCGCACGTAGCAAATAGAAACACAATACAATACCACAATTAAATAATAAGATGACATTGACCGACTTCTGCCCACTTATTGGCAAAATCACCTCACAAGAGTACTTACATAAATACAAGAATAGTTAATATTCTTATATATGTACATACCCTTTTGACATATCTGCATGGCTTTCTTAATTATCACACAACAAGTATATATATATATATATATATGTATTATGGACTCCCAATTAATGGAAAAAATTAAATATATATAGATAGACGATATATGGTTTGTCCATCGACGGAAGGTTACGTTAGATGCCTGCCACGCACTCGGGTGGGGTAACGGGGTAGCGTGATTTGTCGGTGCAGTAATCGTAAATCATGTGGTTCATGCGAACCCACCTGTATCGTCTAGCTTGCTCTGGGCTGAGTTGGGTGTAAGCAGCTCCCTCCCACCAGTTTCCGTAGTTAGTGGCACAGCTGGTTGGTCCGGGCACGGGGCATCCTTCAATGTCAAAGTCCTTGTAGTATGAATAAAATGGGGCTTTGCTCCAATCTATCTTCTCTAGTCCACCCCTTGTGGCCCAATCATCTGCTTCCCATAATGTTGAGTACACTCCCATTGGTTGAGACTTGGGGAATGGAATCCCTTTAGCTTCATGGTTCTTGTATACCCTTATAGGTACATCATCCACAGAAAACCTATTTAAGAATTACGTACTAGTGTTAAAATGAAATTAAATTATATGCGAATATGGTTGTATGTATGTATTTTTGATCGTACGTATTATAAATAACAAGTAAAGATATGGTTTAACTCACACAACTTGACCATGGTTCCACATAATGGTGTAAGTGTGGAAATCAAGTGCAGGATCAAACCAAAGATTAACCCTTTGTTCTCTATCACCCTTTCCATGAGCGTACACATTGGTCTGGACTGTGGTAGGCTGTCCGCTACGATTCCCCAAGAACTCAAAATCCAGCTCATCGCGTATATTATCCGTGTCCGAATTCATCTGTGACGATCCAATTACATAAAGTCATAATTTATTAATGAATTAATAACCAACTCTTTATTTAATCTTTAGAATTTCTAATTGAAATTATAACAAATTAATAGTACGTAGAATGGTATGAGTTGAACAACATACATAGAAGGCAGTGACAGTCCCAGCAGAGTCACCCGGGACGAGTTTGATCTTCATGCTAACACGTCCAAACAAATATTGGCTTTTGGAGGCAAACCCACATCCTAATTAATTAAAGTCGTGCATATATTAGATACTCCAACGAATTATAACAAACCGAAAAAGAAGAAGAGGAGAGTAAATATATATATTCTAATTAAGAAAAGAAAATATATGGACCGGCCGGGCCATGCATGAAAAGGTTGTACTCAAGTAGGTACCTGAATTTTGGTCAAGAACAAGCTGAATGGCCCGGCCTCCATCGATTTGCCTAATATGGGAATCGGCCCACGTAACTCGAAAGTCCTGCTGAAAAGTAGCAGGGCGACCCCAGGCGGAGGAGAATGAGCAGCTAGCAATAACATATAACAAAAGATAGACAGTAGCAGTATTTCTCAAACAAGGGTTTGCCAATGTGCCCATATTTGTATAATACTACAAATTTTGGAATAATTAATGGAGTAGTATATATTTGTGATGTGAGGATGTAGAAGAATATAAGCACTTATGGGCTTTATATAGTGTACATATATGTAAGTAGCTAGAGATAAAGATGAATGAATACATACTAGTCCGATTATGAAATTAATGATGCATGGCTCGATGGGGACTGCAACAATTAATGAAATGAAAAGCTTTTGCTTTCCATACAGCTAATACCAAGCCGTCAATTGGACCCGCCATTTCTCTCTACCCAACGGCCAACCCCTATATATTAGTACTCCATTATTGTTAGTACTATCAATTCTTTCATTCATATCTTCCCGCCTATTCTTTTTAACTTACTCTAATACGATTTCCTAGTTAGGTAATTAATTATACAAAAACTACTCTAGCTACTTACTTACAATTATACTACGTTCTTAATAAAATGAATTAAGGTTTGATGGGATATACTCTATCATTGGTGTGTACGTGACGTGACATACATAGAGCGAATTAGTTATGTATTATATATTTATAGAAAGATAAAACTATCTTACGCCAAAAATATTATTCTTTTATAATTCGCATTTTATTTTTATTAGATTTCAAGCTCAGAACAAAACAACCTTAAATTAAGATTAATGATTTACTATATATATGGAATATTACACACCACATGATAAAACAAGAATTTTCTCCTTTATCATGGAAAATAATACTATTACTTGTACGTTACTTTATAGCCAAGTTCAACTCAATTCTTAGCTGTAGCTAGGCTGAATTGTGGACAGCCAATAGATGAAGTTGATATCTTACGCCAGTGTCTATTACCATCCAAGTTAATTGGACCTAACGGTGGTATCTGACATTATATTATATTATTGTCACTCCAGCACCAATTAAAAAGTAGCACTGTCAATTGTCAACCCCTTTTGACTCGTATAGCAATGAACTGAACGAACCTTTATGATTTTATATTACTAGTAGTACGAGTTATAATCATGTTTTGTTATGCTAAAAATGGGCTTAGAATGCAAGTGATAATGACAATATAAAGTTAAATACTCGTATTAATGATAATCATTACTCCTACCTTCTTCAAAACCGGAGATTATTAATACTAAATTGATAGTACTAATTAATATATTCGCATATTTAATAAACAATTTAAAAAGTGTTGTAATTTAAAATTTAAGATTCAGGAATTGACATACGAGGACAACTTAAATAAAAGACTATAAGAAATTCCATTTCTTTAGCTACTGTAGCTGTTGCATTATGGAGACATAGTAATTACCTTACACTATACAAAATGAACCAAATTAAAAGAAAAAAAAACGTCCAAACATCGCAACTTTTACTCCTTACCTGTCAAATCATTATACTATATTATGTATAGTTAATTTGACATAAAATGTTTGTGTTAAATGCGTTGAAGAATAGACTAATGCAAATTTATGACCACACATATTAAAAAGAAAATTATTAATTAATTTAGTTTTGGGTTCAAAGAACGACCTTATCCATGCATTTTGTCTAAAGATAAATGCCCACTGATTAATATATGGACGTGCTTTTGTTGCGTATTGAAAAACAAGTCTTACCGAACAAATTTTTAGAGCATCTTTAACTGCCTTTTTAATTATTTTGCGATATTTTAATAGGTGAGTCATATTAGAATTTTTTTTCCAACAGTCTCTTCAACTTTAGTCATCAAATCTATAACCTCCTTCTTAATCTCAAATCGACAACCTCGTTCTCACTCTTTAAATCTATAATTAAAGGCTAAAAATATTTATTACGCTTAGATGAGTTTGATGTAAAGTTCATTGAATTGAACAAATTGATGAAACACAAAATATGAAAATAGTAAATAATATTTTATAAATTATCACGTAAGTCAACAAATTTTAATTAATTTTTTTTTTTACTACTATTTTTGGAGATGTTTTTATTAGTATGGCTATGACTATGGTTATGGGTATGACCGTATGAGTTGAGAAGAAAATAGTTTTTTAGACTAATTAATGGCTAAATACAAAAGGAGAATTATAGCAATTACCAACCATTAGATGTCACGTTGGACCGGACCCCACATTCACATTCACACATCCACCCACGTTTTTCTCGGATTTTCGCGCCCTAACAGCAGTACCGGTTCGTTATCTGCGCCTACGTGGATGAATATGATTGGCCACAAAACCCACATAATATGAGTTAACTAGTTGTGTCTCGTGTTATCTCAAATTTTGGATGACTCACATAATAAATAGGGTGAGTGGAAAATTCAAAATCAATTGTATTTTATTAGATAGATATCAGTGGTGGAATCAGAATATTTTAGAAGGGGATCAAAATATATTAATAAAAAAATTTATTTATTAACGTTTAGAATACTTCTTTCAAATTCATTTTGCCCAAATATAATATATTTCACAACATCTTATTTTAACACTTGTCAACTTTTAAGTTGTGAGTTTAATGGCTTTAAATATATATATATATATATATATATATATATATATATATATATATTATTTATGAGACTATTAATCGACTTTGAAATTTTTAGTAATTGATTAGTTATGACGCTTCAAAAAAATAGGATACAACACCCATTCGAAATGCCAAGAACACGTGAATGCGAAAACAACTACAACTTTATTAATACAACATAAAATTGTGAGTTTAAATACAAATATTGTCATCTGCATAATATCCACACTCAAATAAGTCTCATTCTGATTATTGATACACTATTTTATGAATAGTGAGAACTACTAGTAACCACTTCAGTAATCATCATTCCACACCCCGACTAAGTCTTCGCTACATTCTCGCCTCCGAGGAAGAAAAATGGAACAACAAGGAAAGGGTGAAATTTCAATTAACTAAAGAAAAAAACATTATAAGTAAGATATTATGTAACAAATTATCGTTAGTCTCAACAGGAAAATCTAATAGAATCTGATAGGCAATGGGTTTTAAATCAATTCGGTGAAATAATAATTCATTAGAAGAGTTAAGTAGAGAATCTAAACTACTATCTTCTATATATGAATTTAAAAGTTCATCGTCGATATTTTATCCTCAGTAACATCAATCAATATATATCCTGAATCAAATATTCATGCTGCACTACTGGTAAAAGATATTCATCACCGGTCATGTTCATCTAAACACTGCTCATCATTTCGCACTACTACCAAAGATATTAATCGATTAGTTAATCGTATCTCAACACTGCTCATCTTCATGCTGCACTTCTGGCCAAAGATATTCATCAAGAAATCATACATCTCGCACTACTGCGCCAAAGATATTCAAGAATATCATCATTTAAGGCGGAGGATGATGAAAAAATATTTTAAAGAAAAGCGAATCTAGTGAAACAAAAGAACAAGTATTAAGGATTCGACTTTAAATAATCAAAGTTCAAAAATACTTCATAAATAATCAGTTGGAGTAAAATTCAAGAATGAAGATCAAAACATAGATCCAATCAAAGATAGGAATCATAACAGATAATCTTGGACACAGAAAAAAAAATTTAAATTTTTACGTGAATAGTGTCGATATCGTGAATAAGAAGCTTGACCTCAAAAGATAGAAATTTTCAAAAAAAACATAATCACGCTTCGTGAATAAGACTCGTGAATGAATAATAACTTTCATGAATAAGAACTTCGTGAATAAGAACCCCGATATGAAAAAGTTTCAAATTTGATAAAAATTTCCAACCAATATTTCGAAGATAATGATATTGAAAAAATAATATCATTTTCGAATAAAATAACATCCCTTACCTCGAAAGAATAATCTTCCGACTAGAATCTTGGATATAGTCTTTGAAAGAACTTGCACCAGTATAAGAATACTCAAAGTATTAAAATACTCACAAGAATACGCCAATATATATAGAGAGGAAAGAGAGAAATCATAGTTTACGGTGTGATTTTCAATTCTAACCCCAAGACCCTATTTATAGGAAAATCTTTAGAACACAAAAGCAGAAAATTTAATAAAATATTAATAAATTTATTTATATAAATCATACATAAACTTGAAATTTCGATTTCAAGCATATTTTGCAACACATGTGCCCACCAACCAACCACAAAAACGTTTTTTTTTTAAAACAAATTTAAAACTTTTAAAAATAATTATTTGAACTTTAGAACTTTAATAATTCATAATAAAAATAGCCCTTTTGTCGGAAAAATTGAATCTCGTGAATTTTTATAGGAAATTCAATTCTCTACAACTTTCTGAGAAGAAAATTTTTCCAAATTCCAAAAGCAGAAATTGACCGAAATCCATAAAGCAGACGATTTTCTGTTTATAATCAAATTTCGGTTAAGAAATGGAGTCCACCGACACACAAAAAACATGTGTTATTCATTTAATGCAACAAAAATACTTTTTTTCTCCTCATATACTCATATATCTCACATTCATTGTAAAAATATCATCATTATTATATTATAATAATATAATAAATTATTTTATCGAGAAAAGATAAAATATTATTTTTCAACAATTTTCACTTTAAAAATTTTCTCCATCTATAACCACATAAAATGAATATTTTCCTTATCATATAAATCAATAATTAATTATTCACAAATAATATTACAGTAAGAATCGCGATCTTGGTGAAAGTAGTATGCACACAAGCAATCATGTTTGATGATAAAGCATATACTTTAGAATAATCTTATTCATTTATTAATAAAAAGTATTAATTTATTAAAGGCTTTTAATTATCTACATGATCTTTGTTTTATAATATGTGATAAACCCATAGTTTTAAGCAATGCTTTTAGAATAATGATGATGATCATTCTAATGAGATCTAAATTCTTAGAAAGCTTAAAACTAAAATAGTTCCCAATCATTGGATTACTAAATTGGGGATTAGTGAATCCGGGATAGATTGGTATATCGTTTCTTTGCTCATTGGATGAGAATGATTGATCTCATGATCATTTGTGTGGAGACACTAAAAGCAAGTATGTAGGTCTTTATTAGAGAATAAGTTCATTTGAAGCATTGGCTCATTAAGGAATACTAATGGAGTTTTATTTCGCTGTCGATAGGAATTTCTGTAGTGATAGTAAGTCAAGTGATCCTTGGACTTGAGATCATCATAGTATCTTGTGTATGATGAGTTATACTTTGACTTATTCTTAAGACCCTTAGGGTATATCAAATGGTATGCTTGGGTATAATAAGTTGTACATGGAGATAATGTATGATCGATAAAGAATCTACCACTTCTAATAAAAAAGAGAAATGTCTATGTGATTCGATAAATGACAACCCAGTAGTCCTTGGTTGGCGAGAATGAAATTAGAAAGGAGTTTCTAATTTGCATTATTTGGAGTTGTGCGTTTAAGGATCGAAATACATATAATTAAATAAAATAAGACTTGTGAAGAATTCCATATCTTATATTTAATTGGGACATTGTATGGTGGAAGGATTGAATTATCACGGTAACTATTTACTCAAAGGTTCTTTAATGATTAATGTTGAAATCTATATTATACGGAAAGTCGTTGATCGCTAGGGGAGCTTATCCTATTGTAGAATAAATATTATTTAAATAAATTAATTGTTTAATTTATTTATTTAAATAAGATTAGAATTGTTCTAATTGATTTATTCACAATAGGTTTAATATGGAGAGAACAAAGGGTCACACCATAAAAGGAAGAATAATTATTTAAGAAGTTAATGACATAATCGTAATAATATGTTAAGTATATTTAATTTAATCTATGGTGATAGAATAAATTAAATAGCTTAATATTTATTATTTAATATTTTAGAAATATTAAATATAAATTAATAAGAGAGTCTTATTAATATTATTACAATTATTATTATTTTAATTTCTAAAAGAGTTTAGGAATTAATTTAATATAAGTACTCTCATTTATTCCTAATTGGATTAGGAAGGAAAATTAGTTAAAGGAGTTTAATTAATTATCCCTAATAAGATTAGGAGCTTAATTAATTAAAAGAATTTAATTAATTAAATAAAACCCAATTCCTTAATTGTTAAGATGGGTTTACATCTACATAAATATAAATAAGAGGAGTCTTATTATGGTGGTGGGTGTTGTTGACTTTTTTCACATACGACATAATTCCAATTGTTGAGAGTACACCGCTTCTATAGAGATAGAAAAACTAGGGTTTGAGCCAATACCCTTTTCTTGAATTTTCTTCTTCCTCGTGGTGGATCCTCTCAGAGGCCAAACATTTGGGTGGTAACGTTGGTCGAAGAAGGAACCAAAACCTGGATTCAAGATTGAGCGAAAGGATTTGGAGGTGAACTTGCACACGAGGAAGCTTCGATCTTGAGGGTATGATTTATTCTTTATCTTTCGTTTAATTAATTAATAATTGCGTAAAGGGTGATCCGGGTATATGGTTTGTAAATTTTTTAAACTCGATTTTTTACGCTTAGCACTTTTATGCAATTTGATCACGCGTATGAATATTACAAACCTAACAATTGGCATCGAGCCAAACCTTTATGCAAATTATTAATTATTTTAATTTGATATGTATATTGATATGTGTTTAGAACAATTTAATTGGGCATAATTTTATCAGATATATTTATTTAAAAAAAAAAAAAAAAGCTCATTTATTTATTTATTTTTCAAGGACTTGCAAATAAAAAAAACAAAGATCTTTATTCTGCTAGTTTTTTTTTAGGTGGCGTGAGCAGTGCCGCCATGCAATGACGTCACTTGAATGTTTTTTAAAAAAAAAAAAAAAAAAAAGCGGAAAGCATGAAATTTGGAGCGAGGGCACGAAAATCGAGGATGATATATATTATATATATATATATATAAGTTACGGATATTAATATATATATATATATATATATATATAAGTTACTGATATTATATATATATATATATATAAGATATATATATAAATACGTAATTATATATATATATATAATAGTTATATATATATATATATATATATATTGTGACGCCCCAAAATTCACCCATCTTGGGTCGCCACTTACATAGTGCGAATTTAAATACAACTTATTATTAATAAGCGTAGTATGCAATACGACATAAAGCGTGAGTTTAAATACAAATATAAATCTACTAGATATTATACAAACTCAAAACAAAAGTCCTCATTACAATTATTATCACACTATTTTCACGAGAATAGTGAGGACTACTAATCTTATCTTGGGACCATCACTCGTTTCCCAGGCTCGTCCCGGCTATATTCTCATTTCACGAAGAGAGCGGTGAAAGAAAGGGTGAGCTCAACTAGCCCGGTAAGAAATATTATGACTAAGATAATGCGAGAATAAATTATCAATAGTCTTCAACAATATTAAAGCGATAAAATCTGATAAACAACCGGTTTAAGCTGCGGCGGAATATCTGATCCATTAAAAAAAGTCGAGTAGAAAATAAAATCTACTATCTTTTAGGTTTTAAAGGTTTTCATCCTTTGTTTATATTTGAGACTAAACTTTAATAAATATTCACATCATCGAATCACCACACTTGCTTCTGACGAGGATATTCTTTAGTATCACGACCACAATTATTCATACACTACGGGCGAGAATATTTGTGTATTCATTAATAAGTCGTGATCGTGCCAATATTTGTCCATCGATGATATACTCTGACCCTTTGAGGATTTTTACCACATCATTTGTAACATTACGGTCGTGATTACGAATAGTCTCGTGGTCGTAATCATACCAAGTCCATCATGCTTTCTGAGGCCACGAGATGACTTTAAAAAATATAAACATGAGGATGATGACAATGATATAAAAATTGATAAAACAAGTTCAAGAATTATTTTATCCGGGAATTATTAACGTCAAATTATCGACATAATCTTTGTTTTGTAGAGTAAAATTCAAGAATGATCGGAAGAATATTTATGAAAGATCTTTGGATGAAAGCTTGAAATATCGAGGATATTCCACTAATTTCATGGAGTATAGAAGTCAAAGTTTTAACCAATTTGGGTATAATAAAGAATGGAATAACAAAAGAAATCACCGTAAATGCGATAGGCGCGCGCAGACGCGAGTTATTCAGCGAGAATAATAAATAACGGAACCGGTCGGTGAAATTCTGCAAGCGAGGATGTTCAACGAGAATAATAAAGATGGAACCGGATCCGGTGTAAAATCCTGCAACGCGAGATAGGATATTCCAGCAGAATGATAAAAGCGGAGGCGGAACCCGGTCGGGTGTAAAAAACCTCGGTGAGCGAGGATGTTCAGCAGAATAATAATAAAAAGCGGAACCGAGGTCGGTGTAAAACACTGTGAGCAGGATGTTCAGCAGAATAATAATAATAAAAGCGGAACCGGTCAGGTGTAAAACCTGAGCAGGATGTTCAGCGAGAATAATAGAAGAATGTCACCAAGTATAGGGTAAACCACTTATCTGAGTTATTCAGCGAGAATAATAAGCGATGGAATAACAACGAGTTCTCTTCATGAATAAGAAAGAATAACACACCTTACATTTGGTAGGAGATTGAAATCTTGGCGGTGTAGTAACAAAATACTCTTCTTCTTTCTCTCTTATTCTCTCTATACTTTCTCTCTCTATAGCTTGAATGAATTAAGTGAAAAATAATGAAGCCCTAGGCCTCTATTTATAGAAGATTTCTAGCTTAGCTTTTCTTAGTGTGAAAAAGTAAGTGGCTTGGCGACTAATGATGTGAAAAGAAAAGTGGTTTGGCCTTTGTAATGTGAAGCGACAAGTGGTTCGGCCTTTTGTAATGTGAAGCGACAAGTGGTTCGACGTCGGTAAAGGTAATTACTGGTAGCGAAGGTAAATACTATTGAAGGTAAATACTAAAGGTAAATACTAAATACTATTGCGAAGGTAAATCTTATTCATTGAAGGTAATTACTATTATTGTGAAGGTAATTACTATTGCGAAGGTAATTACTTATTCAATGAAGGTAAATACTATTCATGAAGGTAATTACTATTGTGAAGAGACTCTTAGATGATGACATATGAGCCCCCATAAAATAATCAAACTTACCACAAATCATTTTTTTTTTTCATCGACACATATTTAATCTTTCAACAATTATTTAATTATTTATAACTTGTCGTCTCAATTATTGATTTAATCTTATAACATATTATCTGAGATGATCTTGTGACAATAATTGAATCGATAATATAAGAGATATGATCATCGCAATTCTTTGTAGTGATAATTGAGCGTAATTTGAGTGACTTCTCACGTAAGCATCGATAATCAATCTGAGTGTCTTCTTATGCTATAACGACACAGCGTATTCTTTGTACTTTTACCACTTAGGGTAGTTCAGCGGTTTTAACGGTAACACCTCGTAGTTATTTTTATAAAATATTTTTGTCGTTTTCTCGATCAAACAATAATTACATTTGTGGGGTCCACCGATGATTGAGCCGTTATACGAATATTCCCTAACAAAAGAATATTCCCAGAGCCAAACGAATATTTTATAACAACTTGCATACTTTGCAAAATTTATAAATATTACCCATAACTATAACATTATATCAAATTTATTCCATAATATTCAAAAATAATATTTATAGAAAAATTCATCTTTATTTATAAAAGTTTGGGGTCTTCTGACCCTCCTTCTTATGAAATTTCGCCCTCGAAATTAGAGTGCGATACTGGTATGTCGAAGAGGTAAGGATACCTTGATTTCATTTGATTCTAACTCCCAGTCATTTCCTCGACATCGTGGTTCCTCCCAAAACTTTGACTTGAGGTATAACCTTTGGGCGTAGAATATGTTCCTTCTTATCAAAATTTGAGCGGGAACCTCTTCATACGTCAAATCTTCCATTATTTAAATCGGTTCTAACTTCGATAATATGGTTCGGGTCTTTCACATATTTACGTAACATAGATATGTGAAAAGCGTTATGAACACGAGACGTATTTGGCGGAAAGCGAGTCTATAGGCCGCAGTTCCTACTCGATCGAGGATTAAAAATGGATAGATGAATCGAGGATTAAGTTTTCTCTCTCTTTCCAAATCTTGTAACTCCTTTCCATGGAGCGACTCTTAACAACACATGATCTCTATATTGAATTCCCGTCCTTTCGATGAAGATCGGCATAACTCTTTTATCGATTTTGTGAGGTTTTTATCGTTGTCGGATCGTTTGAATCTTTAAAGTAGTCATACGTACCACTCTCGGTCCCAACAACGTTGCTTCACCCACCTCATCCCAGTATCTTTGGAAGCGACACTTTCTTCCATCTGATGCTTGAATGGAGCCATGCGATACTTGCGATAAGCTGTTGTTGTTGTAGGAAAACTCCACCGATGGTAAGAACTTGTCCCGACTCCTTGAAATCAAGGACACGAGTCTTAATAGATCTTGAGAGTTTGAATAGTCCTCTCCGGTTGTCCGTCCGTACGAGGATGATATCTTGAAGCTAAATCGTGAAATCTGTGCCCATAGCTTTTTGCAAACTAACCCAAAATCGTGAAGTGAATCTTGGGTCTCGATCGAAACTATGGATCCGGCATACCATGCGATCTTACAATCTCGTTTATGTACATCTGAGAAAGAGGCGTTCAAGTGTATAAGTTTCTCGTATCGGTAAGAAATGAAGCGGACTTGGTCGATCTATCAACAATGACCCAAATCGCATCGATGCCTTGAGAAACCTTAGGAAGGCCGTGCTTGAAATCCATGGTAATGTGCTCCCACTTCCATTACGGAATTTCAAGTGGTTCTGATGGACCTTTTGGTACTTGATGCTCGCTTTAACTTCGTTGACAAGTTAGACACCTTGAGATAAGCAGTATTATCTCTCTCTTCGTATTGCTCCACCAAAATGTATGGCGAATATCATGATACATTTGGTACTCCCGAGATGGATTGCAAATGGTGTGTTATGCGCCTCCATCATGATATTATACTTTAAATCGGTCGTTAGGAACACAAAGTGGAGTTGATTTCGAAGTATTCCTTCTTCATCGATTCTTGCTTCCGGCGTAGCACCTTCTTGCACTTTTTTCCTCATACGCATCGGCTCGAGTGCGTAGCGAAAGCGACTTTAACTTTATCGATTAAAGTCGGTTCTACTTTCGTATACTATTATCATCACATCGTCCACAGGTCTTTAACTCTATCTCCATCCTTTGCAAGTCACCACAAAATGGGCCTTTGCGTTGACAATATCGCTTTTCGTGCTTGCATATGATTTTACTACTCGATCGTCGGCTACCACGTTCGCTTTTCGAGGATGGTATTGGATGGTATGATCATAATCTTTCAGCAGTTCAAGCCAGCGTCGTTGTCGCGTGTTGAGTTCCTTTTGAGTGAAGAAATATTTGAGGCTTTTATGATCAAGTAAAGATCTCCACTTTCTCCCCATCAAGTAATGCCTCCAAATTTTAAAGCAAAGACAACATTTGCTGACTCTAGATCATGAGTAGGATAATTCCTCTCATATTCTTTGAGTTGTCGCGAGGCATAAAGGCTATAACTTTTCCATATTGCATAAGAACACATCCCGACCCTTTGCGAAGAAGCATCCTTTGTAGATGACAAATCCCTCAAGGCGGATGGTATTGTCGAGCAGTCTTTGAAATAAGTCTCCTCTTGAGTTCTTGAAAACTCTTCTCACATTCTTCGCTCAATAGAACTTTGTATCTTTCAAAGTCAATTTGAGTCGATGGAGTAGCGATTAGAAAATCCTTCCACGAATCTCGATAATAACCAATTAAGCAAGAAAGCTCGTACTTCGGTCTTTGATTTAGGTTGTTCCCGACTTTGAATAGCTTGATCTTTCTTTGGGTCAGCGGATATTCCATGACTTGATACCACGTGCCCGAGGAATGCTACTTCTTGAGCCGAACTCGCATTTCTTGACTTGGCATAAAGCTTATATTCACGAAGCTTTTGGAGTGTCGACCTCAAGTGTTCTTCATGATCTTCACGGCTTTTGGAATAAATAAGGATGTCATCGATAAAGGCGACCACAAAGTGATCTAAATATTCCTTGAATACTCGGTTCATCATATCCATGAAGGCGGCGGGAGCATTAGTCGATCGAAAGGACATGACTAGGAATTCATAATGCCGTCTGGGGAGTTACGGCGGCCGTCTTTGGAATGTCGGTGATTCTAATCTTGATTGGTGATATCAGGAGCGAAGATCGATCTTTGAAAAGAATTTGGCTCCTTACTGTTGGTCAAACAGGTCATCAATACGTGGCGATGGATACTATTTTTGATGGTGACATGATTGACTCCAGATAATCAATACAAAGTCGCATACTCCCATCTCTTTCTTCTTCACGAATAGAGCGAGGAGCACCCCGAGGAGAAGTACTAGGGCGAATAAAGCCCGATGTCTAACAATTCCTGCGGTTGGGTCTTTAACTCACGAAGTTGATAGGAGCCATTCGATATGGGGCTTTGGAAATAGGTTTTGTCTGGGGTTCAAAGTCGATACAAAATTGATTTCACGCGCTCTGGGGGTAGGCGGGAAGTTCTTGGGAATCGTCGGAAATTTATTAACAATAGAAATATCGTTTAAAAGCGGCGTATTTTTATTTAAATCGTGACATGAGCTAAGAAAGCTTGACATCCGTTTTTTGATAAGCGAATAGCTTTATGGCTTGAGATGGTAGTGATTGATTTTAATGGTTTGGTCGTTTGAATTAGCGCATAATAGGTTGATTAGGAATATGAAAGCTAATGACCTTACGAAAACAATCAATTTTTGCATGATAAGTAGTTAACGATCGATCCACAGAATCACGTCAAATCAAGTATTTTTAATGAAATAAGATCGACGAGGTAATGTGAAGGTACCGATTTGAACCAAACAAGACTTATAAGCGATGTGGATGTAATGAAGGTTTCTCCAGCGGAGTTTCCACGAGATAAGTCGAAAGTCTAATTTCTCTCGGTCAAATTTAATCGATGGCGCAAGTAGGAGAAATAAAAGAATGGGTAGAAGCAGGTATCAAATAAAGTATAGACTTCATTAGAGTTTATGATAAGCTTACCGTGATGACCTCATTCGGGTTCCTTGCTCTTTGGGAGGTCTGACAAACTTTCTCCCTTACTTCTAGGTTTTGAATTTTTTACGGGATGGCCTTTGGTGCCTCCATCCTAGTGAATTTGTCTTGATGGCGACAAAATCGAGCTAAGTGACCTTCTCTTCCACAATTATAACATGCTTTTGAATGGCATGGCGCAGTTTGGGTGATGTGTCCCTCTCCTCGCATTTGAAGCATATGATAGGTGGTCTTTCTCCTTCCTTAACAATGGGTCTTTGGTCTTGGCGTCTTTCCATCATTGTTGAATCTCCTTTTCTTGAAATGTCCATTCTTATTGTTTTGGTACGATTACCCAAAGTGGTTACCATATCTGGCTTTGTTGATTCCCTCACGCTTGTTGTCAGCCGATGACTCTCTCTACCATTTGGTATTATAATTTTCTTAGAAATTTGCTCTCTTTTAGTTTGTGTTGACTCATTATCGCGCTCCACTAAGCGAGCCCTATTTACAACATCGAATACAAACACGGTTTATGAGAAATAAGATGTTGGCGTATCTCGACGAACCTCTTAAAAACATTGGCGCCATTCTCTCTTCATTATATCCACAAGTGGGAATATAATAGTGATAACTTCATGAAATTTTGCCTCGTATTGCGACACGGTCGTATTGTTTTGTTTCAACTTGATAAATTCCACCTCCGCCGTATGGCGAATACTTTCGGGAAAGTATTTGTCGTTGAACGACTCTGGAACTTCTCCAGAGATATCTTGATCAATGCGGAGTTGAGTCGTTTTCTGGATTTCCACGATGTCCCTCTCGCGCATGACATAAAAGCGTGAAAGGAACCTTTTGCTCCTCGGAGCATCAAGACATCAAATATCTTGTAATCTGCTTTATCCATGCTTAGCTTGAAGTGGTTTTGGCTCTCCTTAAACTCCGGTGGTCCCGGCTCCTTGAATTGTTTAGCGGTGACCTTGAGAGTTTTCCGTGTTTCCACCTACGTTTTGGGCGAGAAGTCGCTCTGCTTTCTTTGTTGCATAAATTGCATAAAGCCTCGAACATTTGATCATTCATCATTTGGTCGTGTTGTTGTTGTTTGCGTGAGGATTATCGCCTTCTGATGCACATTATCACGATTATTGATATGTGGTGAATCAGCGATCGCTGCGCTCCATTCTTATTCTCAACATTCTCGGATGTCATTTTGAGAATTGCCACAAAACAAAAGGTTAATTGACGTATAACAAATTATCCTATCTTACGACCAACCAATAAAATAGCACATAAACTTAGGTAGGTCATCTTAGCGAAGGTATTCCCGTCTCTCCCCTCTAGTACTATTCTCACATCTTAGCGGGGATCGTATCCTAAGCTACGATACCATGTGGCGCCCCCAAAATTAGGTATACATCACCCATCTTGGGTCGCCACTTACATGATGAAATTTAAATACTGACTTATTAACATAAGCGTAGGTATGCAATCGACATAAAGCGTGAGTTTAAATACAAATATAAATCTACTAGATATTATACAAACTCAAAAAAAAGTCCTCATTACAATTATTATCACACTTTATTTCACGAGAATAGTGAGGACTACTAATCTTATCTTGGGACCATCACTCGTTTCCCAGGCTCGTCCCAAAATTTATATTCTCATTTCACGAAGAGAAACGGTGAAAGAAAGGGTGAGCTCAACTAGCCCGATAAGAAATATTATGACTAAGATAATGCGAGAATAAATTATCAATAGTCTCAACAATGTTAAGCGATAAAATCTGATGACAACAACCGGTTTAAGCTGCGGGTGAATATCTGATCCATTAAAAAAGTCGAGTAGAAAATAAAATCTACTATCTTTTAGGTTTTAAAGGTTTTCATCAACTTTTATTATAAATTTGAGACTCGACTTTAATAAATATTCCACATCATCGAATCACCCACTGCTTTTCTGGCCGAGGATATTCTTTAGTATCACGACCACAATTATTCATGCACTACGGGCGAGAATATTTGTGTATTCATTAATAGTCATGATCGTACCACACAATTGTCCATCGATGCACTACTCTGACCCTTTGAGGATTTTTACCACATCATTTGTAACATTACGGTCGTGATTACAGAATAGTCCACGGTCATAATCATACCAAGTCCATCCATGCACTCTGGGCCACGAGATGACTTTAAAAAAAATATAAACATGAGGATGATGACAATGATATAAAATTCAAAAACAAGTTCAAGAATTATTTTATCCGGGGAATTATTAACGTCAAATTATCAACATGATCTTTGTTTTGTAGAGTAAAATTCAAGAATGATCGGAAGAATATTTCCATGAAAAGATCTTTGGATGAAGCGCAAATATCGAGGATATTCCACTAATTTCATGGAGTATAGAAGTCAAAGTTTTAACCAATTTGGGTATAATAAAGAATGGAATAACAAAAGAAATCACCGTGCATGCGATATGACCGCGCAGAGGCGAGGTTATTCGAATAATAAATAACGGAATAATAAATAACGGAACGGGATGTTCAACAGTCGTAAAGAAATCACACGGTGTAAAAAACGAGGATGTTCAGCGAGAATGATAAAGATGGAACCGGATCCGGTGTAAAACACCTGAGCGAGGATGTTCAGCGAAGATAATAATAAAAGCGGAACCCGGTCGATTGTAAAACACACTGATAGGATGTTCAGCAGAATAATAAAAAAAGCGGAACCGGTCGGTAGGTGTAAAAACACAGACGAGGATGTTCAGCAGGAGTCCGGTGTAAAACACTACATACGTGCGCCCCCAAAATTAGGTATACATCACCCATCTTGGGTCGCCACTTGGGTACATACATGATACGTAAATTAAATACAACTTATTAACATAAGCGTAGGTGTGCAATACGACATAAAGCGTGAGTTTAAATACAAATATAAATCTACTAGATATTATCTATACAAACTGAGTTTAAAAAGGAGTCCTCATTACAATTATTATTATCACATTATTTCACTATTTACAGAATAGTGAGGACTACTAATCTTATCTTGAGGACCATCACTCGTTTCCCAGGCTTCGTCCCGGCTATATTCTCATTTCACTGAAGAAACGGTGAAAGAAAGGGTGAGCTCAACTAGCCCGATGAAATATTATGACTAAGATAATGCGAGAATAAATTATCAATAGTCTTCAACAATATTAAGCGATAAAATCTGATAAACAACCGGTTTAAGCTGCGGTGAATATCTGATCCATTAAAAAAGTCGAGTAGAAAATAAAATCTACTATCTTTTAGGTTTTAAAGGTTTTTCATCATCTTTATTATATTTGAGACTCGACTTTAATAAATATTCACATCATCGAATCACCCACACTTTTCTGACCCGAGGATATTCTTTAGTATCACGACCACAATTATTCATGCACTACGGGCGAGAATATTTGTGTATTCATTAATAGTCATGATCATGCCAACAATTTGTCCATCGATGCACTTCTGACCCTTTGAGGATTTTTACCACATCATTTGTAACATTACGGTCGTGATTACAAGAATAGTCTACAGTCGTAATCATACCAAGTCCATCATGCTTGCTACTGAGCCCACGAGATGACTTTAAAAAAAATATAAACATGAGGATGATGACAATGATATAAGAATTGATAAAACAAGTTCAAGAATTATTTTATCGGGAATTATTAACGTCAATTATCAATATGATCTTTTGTTTTGTAGAGTAAAATTCAAGAATGATCGGAAGAATATTTTCATGAAAAGATCTTTGGATGAAAGCCATGAATATCGAGGATATTCCACTAATTTCATGGAGTATAGAAGTCAAAGTTTTAACTTATTTGGGTATAATAAAGAATGGAATAACAAAAGAAATCACCGTGCATGCGATAGGCCTTGCAGACGAGGTTATTTCAGCGAGAATAATAAATAACGGAACGGTCGGTGAAATTCACTGCAGCGAGGATGTTCAGCAGAATAATAATAAAGATGGAACCGGATCCGTGTAAAACACACGAGATAGGATATTCAGCGAGAATAATAAAAGGCGGAACCGGTCGGTGTAAAACACCTGTGACGAGGATGTTCAGCGAGAATAATAAAAAAAGCGGAACCGGTTAGGTGTAAAAACACGACAGGATGTTCAGCGAGAATAATAATAAAAAAGCGGAACCGGTAAAGGTGTAAAACACATGAGACAGGATGTTTCAGCGAGAATAATAGAAGAATGTCACCAAGTATAGGGTAAACCAGCGTATCTGAGTTATTCAGCAGAATAATAAGCGATGGAATAACAAGCAGTTCTCTTCATGAATAAGAAAGAATAACACCCCTTACATTTGGTAGGAGATTGAATCTGCGGCGGTGTAGTAACAAAAATACTCTTCTTCTTTCTCTCTTATTCTCTATATTTTCTCTCTCTATAAGCTTGAATGAATTCGTGAAAAATAATGAAGCCCTAGGCCTCTATTTATAGAAGATTTCTAGCTTAGCTTTTCTTAGTGTGAATGAATGAGTGGCTTGACGACTAATGATGTAAAAAGTGGTTTGGCCTTTTGTAATGTGAAGCGACAAGTGGTTCGGCTTTTGTAATGTGAAGCGACAAGTGGTTGACGTCTGGTAAAGGTAATTACTATTATGAAGGTAAATACTATTGCGAAGGTAAATACTATTCACTGAGGGTAATTCTTATTGGTGAAGGTAAATCTTATTCACAAGGTAATTACTATTGTGAAGGTAATTACTATTGTGAAGGTAAATACTATTCATGAGGGTAATTACTATTTGCGAAGGTAATTACTTATTGATGAAGAGACTCTTAGATGATGACATATAGGCCCCCATAAAATAATCAAACTTACCACAAATCATTTTTTTCATCAAACACATATTTAATCTTTCAACAATTATTAATCATTTATAACTTGTCGTCTCGATTATTGATTTAATCTTTATAACATATTATACGGATGATATTGTGACAATAATTGAATCGATAATATAAGAGATATGATCACGACAATTCTTTGTAGTGATAATTGAGCATAATTGAGTGACTTCTCACGTAAGCATCGATAATCAATCTGAGTGTCTTTCTTGTCTGACTCTGCGCGTATTCTTGTACTTTTACTGCCGGGTAGTTAGTTCACGGTTTTAACGGTAACACCTCGTAGTTATTTTTATAAAATATTTTTGTCGTTTTTCTCGATCAAACAATGAATTACATTTATGGGTCCACTGATGATTGAGCCGTTATGCGAATATTCCTAACAAAAAGAATATTCCAGGCCAAACGAATATTTTATAACAACTTGCATACTTTTGCAAAATTTATAAATATTACCACAACTATAACATTATATCAAATTTATTCCATAATATTCAAAAATAATATTTATAGAAAAATTCATCTTTATTTATAAAATTTGGGGTCTTACAACCTCCCTTCTTATGAAATTTAGCCCTCGAAATTAGAGAGTGCGATACACAGTATGTCGAAGAGGTAAGGATACCTTGATTTCATTTTGATTCTAACTCCCAGTCATTTTCCTCGACATCGTGGTTCCTCCATGAAAACTTTGACTTGAGGTATAACCTTGGGCGTAGAATATGTTCCTTCTTATCAAAATTTGAGCAGGAACCTCTTAAATACGTCAAATCTTCCATTATTTAAATCGGTTCTAACTTCGATAATATGGTTCGGGTCTTTCACATATTCGTAACATAGATATGTGAAAAGCGTTATGAACACGAGACGTATTTGGCGGTAAAAGCGAGTCTATAGGCCCGCAGTTCCTACTCGATCGAGGATTAAAATGGGATAGATGAATCGAGGATTAAGTTTTCCTCTCTTTCCAAATCTTGTAACTCCTTTCCATGGAGCGACTCTTAACAACACATGATCTCTATATCGAATTCCCGTCCTTTCGATGAAGATCGGCATAACTCTTTTTATCGATTTTGTGAGGTTTTTATCGTTGTCGGATCGTTTGAATCTTTTTCGTAGTCATACGTACCAACTCGGTCCCAACAACGTTGCTTCACCCACCTCATCCGTATCTTTTGAAAGCGACACTTTCTTCCATCTGGCGCTTGAATGGAGCCATGCGATACTGGCGATAAGCTTTGTTGTTGTAGGAAAACTCCACCGATGGTAAGAACTTGTCCCGACTCCCTTGAAATCAAGGACACGAGTCTTAATAGATCTTGAGAGTTTGAATAGTCCTCTCCATTGTCCGTAAAATGCGAGGATGATATCTTAGAAAGCTAAATCGTGAAATCTGTGCCCATAGCTTTTTGCAAACTAACCCAAAATCGTGAAGTGAATCTTGGGTCTCGATCGGAAACTATGGATCTGGCATACCATGCGATCTTACAATCTCGTTTATATACATCTGAGCAAAGGCGTTCAAGTGTATAAGTTTCTCGTATCGGTAAGAAATGAAGCGGACTTGGTCGATCTATCAACAATGACCCAAATCGCATCGATGCCTTGAGAAACCTTAGGAAGGCCGTGTGAAATCCATGGTAATGTGCTCCCACTTCCATTACGGAATTTCAAGTGGTTTCTGATGGACCTTTTGGTACTTGATGCTCGCTTTAACTTCGTTGACAAGTTAGACACCTTGAGATAAAGTAGCTTATCTCTCTCTTCATATTGCTCCACCAAAATGTATGGCGAATATCATGATACATTTTGGTACTCCCGAGATGGATTGCAAATGGTGTGTTGTGCGCCTCCATCATGATATTATACTTTAAATCGGTCGTTAGGAACCACAAAGTGCGGAGTTGACTCGAAGTATTCCTTCTTCATCGATTCTTGCTTAAGCATAGCACCTTCTTGCACTTTCTTCCTCATACGCATCGGCTCGGTGCGTAGCTTGGCGACTTTAACTTTATCGATTAAAGTCGGTTCTACTTTCGTATACTTATTTATCATCACATCGTCCACAGAGTCTTTAACTCTATCTCCATCCTTTGCAAGTCACACAAAATGGGCCTTTGCGTTGACAATATCGCTTTTCGTGCTTGCGTATGATTTTTACTTTCGATCGTCGGCTACCACGTTCGCTTTTCGAGGATGGTATTGGATGGTATGATCATAATCTTTCAGCAGTTCAAGCCAGCGTCGTTGTCGCGTGTTGAGTTCCTTTTGAGTGAAGAAATATTTGAGGCTTTTATGATCGTAAAGATCTCCACTTTCTCCCCCATACTGAGTAATGCCTCCAAATTTTAAGTGCAAAGACAACATTTATGACTCTAGATCGTGAGTAGGATAATTCCTCTCATATTCTTTGAGTTGTCATGAGGCATAAACTATTACTTTTCCATGTTGCATGAGAACACATCCCGACCCTTTGCAGAAGCATCTTTGTAGATGACAAATCCCTCGAGGCGGATGGTATTGTCGAGCAGTCTTTGAAATAAGTCTCCTCTTGAGTTCTTGAAAACTCTTCTCACATTCTTCGCTCAATAGAACTTTGTATCTTTCAAAAAATTAAATTTGAGTCGATGGAATAGCGATTCGAGAAAATCCTTCCACGAATCTCGATAATAACCAATTAAAGCAGAAAGCTACGTCTTGGTCCTTTGATTTAGGTTGTTCGACTTTGAATAGCTTGATCTTTCTTTGGGTCAGCGGATATTCCATGACTTGATACCACGTGCCCGAGGAATGCTACTTCTTGACCCGAACTCGCATTTCTTGACTTGGCATAAAGCTTATATTCACGAAGCTTTTGGAGTGTCGACCTCAAGTGTTGCTTTCATGATCTTCACGGCTTTTGGAATAAATAAGGATGTCATGATAAAGGCGACCACAAAGTGATCTAAATATTCCTTGAATACTCGGTTCATCATATCCATGAAGGCGGCGGGGCATTAGTCGATCCAAAGGACATGACTAGGAATTCATAATGCCCGTCTTGGAGTTACGGCCGTCTTTGGAATGTCGTGATTTAATCTTGATTGGTGATATCAGGAGCGAAGATCGATCTTTGAAAAGAATTTGGCTCCTTGCTTGTTGGTGAAAACAGGTCATCAATACGTGGCGATGGATACCTATTTTTGATGGTGACATGATTGACTCCAGATAATCAATACAAAGTCGCATACTCCCATCTTTCTTCTTCACGAATAGAGCAGGGAGCACCCGAGGAGAAGTCTTGGGGCGAATAAAGCCGATGTCTAACAATTCCTGCGGTTGGGTCTTTAACTCACGAAGTTGATAGGAGCCATTCGATATGGGGCTTTGGAAATAGGTTTTGTCAGGGTTGAAAGTCGATACAAAATTGATTTCACGCTACGGGGTAGGCCGGGAAGTTCTTGAGGGAATCGTCGGAAATTTATTAACAATAGGAATATCGTTAAAAAAAGCGGCGTATTTTATTTAAATCGTGACATGAGCTAAGAAAGCTTGACATCAGTTTTTGATAAGCGAATAGCTTTATGGCTTGAGATGATAGTGATTGATTTTAATGGTTTGGTCGTTTGAATTAGCATAATAGGTTGATTAGGAATATGAAAGCTAATGACCTTACGAAAACAATCAATTTTTGCATGATAAGTAGTTAACCGATCAATCCACTAGAATCACGTCAAATCTGAGTATTTTTAATGAAATAAGATCGACGAGGTAATGTGAAGTGCCGATTTGAGACAAACAAGACTTATAAGCGAGTGGATGTAATGAAGGTTTCTCCCAGCGGAGTTTCCACAGATAAGTCAAAGTCTAATTTCTCCGGTCAAATTTAATCGATGGCGCAAGTAGGAGAAATAAAAGAATGGGTAGAAGCAGGTATCAAATAAAGTATAGACTTCATTAGAGTTTATGATAAGCTTACGTGATGACCTCATTCGGTTCCTTGCTCTTTGGGAGGTCACAACAAAGCGCTCTCCCTTGCCACTCTGGGTTTTGAATTTTACGGGATGGCCTTTGGTGCCTCCATCCCATTTGAATTTGTCTTGATGGCAACAAAATCGAGCTAAGTGACCTTCTCTTCCACAATTATAACATGCTTTGGATGGCGTGGCGAGTTTTGGTGATGTGTCCTCTCCTCGCATTTGAAGCATATATGATAGGTGGTCTTTCTCCTTCCTTAACAATGGGTCTTTGGTCTTTGGCGTCTTTCCACCATTGTTGAATCTCCGTTTCTTGAAATGTCCATTCTTATTGTTTTTGTACGATTACCGCGAAGTGGTTACCATATCTCGGCTTTGTTGATTCCCTCACGCTTGTTGTCAACCCGATGACTACTACCATTTGGTATTATAATTTTCTTAAATTTGCTCTCTTTTAGTTGTGTTGACTCGTTATCGCGTTCACTAAGCGCGAGCCCTATTTACAACATCGAATACAAACACGGTTTATGAGAAATAAGATGTTGGCGTATCTCGACTTTGAACCTCTTAAAAACATTAGCGCCATTCTCTCTTCATTATCCACAAGTGGGGCCTATAAAGTAGTGATAACTCGCAAATTTTGCCTCGTATTGCGACACGGTCGTATTGTTTTGTTCAACTTGATAAATTCCACCTCCTTTCGTGTGGCGAATACTTTCGGGAAAGTATTTGTCGTTGAACGACTCTGGAACTTCTCCCAAGATATCTTGATGCAATGAGGTTGAGTACGTTTCTGGATTCCCACCGATAATCTGCCTCTCGCGCATGACATAAAAGCGTGAAAGGAACCTTTTGCTCCTCGGAGCATCCCGAGACATCAAATATCTTGGTAATCTGCTTTATCCATGCTTAGCTTGAAGTGGTTTTGGCTCTCCCTTAAACTCCGGTGGTCGGCTCCTTGAATTGTTTAGCGGTGACCGCTTAGAGAGTTTTCGTGTTTCCACCTACGTTTTGGGCGAGGAGTCGCTCTACTTTCTTTGTTGTTGCATAAATTGCATAAAGCCTCACGAACATTTGATCATTCATCATTTAGTCGGTGTTGTTGTTTGCATGAGGATTGTCGCCTTCACGATGCACATTATCACGATTATTGATATGTGGTGAATCAGCGATCGCTGCGCTCCATTCTTATTCTCAACATTCTCGGATGTCATTTTTGAGATCTTGCCCACAAAAACAAAGGTTAATTGACGTGTAACAAATTATCCTATCTTGACCAAACCAATAAAATAGCACGTAAACTTAGGTAGGTCATACTAGCGAAGGTATTCCGTCTCTCCCCTCCTAGTACTATTCTCACATCTTAGCGAGGATCGTATCCTAAGCTACGATACCAAGTTGTGGCGCCCCAAAATTAGGTATACATCACCCATCTTGGGTGCGCCACTTACGTAGTGCGAATTTAAAAACAACTTATTAACATAAGCGTAAGTATGCAATCTGACATAAAGCTGTGAGTTTAAATACAAATATAAATCTACTAGATATTATCAAACTCAAAAAAAAGTCCTCATTACAATTATTATCACTTTATTTCACGAATAGTGAGGACTACTAATCTTATCTTCGGGACCATCACTCGTTTCCCAGGCTCGTCCCGACTATATTCTCATTTCTGAAGAAAACGGTGAAAAAAAGGTGAGCTCAACTAGCCCAAGAAGAAATATTATGACTAAGATAATGCGAGAATAAATTATCAATAGTCTTCAACAATGTTAAAGCGATAAAATACAATAGAACAACCGGTTTAAGCTGCGGTGAATATGCTGATCCATTAAAAAGTCGAGTAGAAAATAAAATCTACTATCTTTTAGGTTTTAAAAGGTTTTCATCCTTTATTATATTTGAGACTCGACTTTAATAAATATTCCACATCATCGAATCACCCCACTTACTACTGCCGAGGATATTCTTTAGTATCGCGACCACAATTATTCATGCACTACGGGCGAGAATATTTGTGTATTCATTAATGGTCATGATCATGCCAACAATATTTGTCCATCGATGCACTACTGACCCTTTGAGGATTTTTACCACATCATTTGTAACATTACGGTCGTGATTACACAAGAATAGTCTACGGTCATAATCATACCAAGTCCATCCCCATACACTACGAGGCCACAGATGACTTTAAAAAATATAAACATGAGGATGATGACAATGATATAAGAATTGATAAAACAAGTTCAAGAATTATTTTATCCGGGAATTATTAACGTCAAATTATCAACGTAATCTTTGTTTTGTAGAGTAAAATTCAAGAATGATCGGAAGAATATTTCCATGAAAAGATCTTTGGATAAAGAATTGAATATCGAGGATATTCCACTAATTTCATGGAGTATAGAAATCAAAGTTTTAACAGGATGTTGGGTATAATAAAGAATGGAATAACAAAAGAAGAAATCACCGTACGTGATGCGATAAGTTTAACCAGTGGTGTCCGTAAAACACACGTATGACGCCCCCAAAATTAGGTATACATCACCCATCTTGGGGTTATTCATGAACGAATAATAAATAACGGAACGCCTACTAGATATTATTCAAAAAGGAGTCCTCATTAGAATTAATAATTTAATAGTGAGGACTACTAATCCCTTAACTCGTTTCGACTCGTGAATATATTCTCATTTCACAAGAGAATACGGTGAAAGAAAGGGGAGTTCAACTAGCCCAAGAAGAAATATTATAATAAGATAATACGAGAATAAATTATCAATAGTCTTCAACAATATTAAGCGATAAAATACAATAGACAACGGTTTTAGCTGTAAATGAATATCGATCCATTAAAAAGTCAAGTAGAAAATAAAGTCTACTATCTCTTTAGGGTTTAAAAGGTTTTTCATCATTTATTAAAATTTTAATAAATATTCCACATCATCGAATCACCCCTTACTATTACTGACGAGGATATTCTTTAGTATCACGACCACAATTATTCATGCAACACGGGCCAAGAATATTTGTGTCATGATCATGCCAACAATCATCCATCAATGCACTACTATTAATCGAGGATTTTTACCACATAATTTGTAACATTATGGTCATGATTACACCGAATAGTCTCTTGGTCATAAATCATACCAAGTCCATCTCATACTTTAATGTTTTCAGAACAGCCAGGCGGATGACTTTAAAAAAATATAAACATGAGGATGATGACAATGATATAGAATTCAATAAAACAAGTTCAAGAATTATTTTATCCAGGAATTATTAACGTCCAAATTATCAATATGATCTTTGTTTTGTAGAGTAAAATTCAAGAATGATCGGAAGAATATTTTCATGAAAAGATCTTTGGATGAAACGCAAATATCAAGGATATTCCACTAATTTCATGGAGTATAAGAAAAAAGTTTTAATTTATTTGGGTATAATAAAGAATGGAATAACAAAAGAAATCACCATGCATGCGATAAGCCGCATGCAGCCGAGTTATTCAGCAGAATAATAAATAACGGAACGGTCGGTGAAATTCACATCGGCGGGATGTTCCAACGAGAATAATAAAGATGGAACCGGATCGGGTGTAAAACACACAGATAGGATATTCAACAGAATAATAAAAGCGGAACCCGGTCGTGTGTGTAAAACACATGAGCAGGATGTTCCCAGAATAATAAAAGCGGAACCAGTCCGGTGTAAAAACATGAGCAGGATGTTCAGCGAGAATAATAAAGAGCGGAACCGGTAGGTGTAAAACACATGCAGACAGGATGTTCTAATGAAATCATAGAAGAATGTCACCAAGTATAGGTAAAAGCGTATACAAGTTATTCCAAGCAGAATAATAAGCAATGGAATAACAACAGATTCTCTTCATGAATAAGAAAGAATAACACCACTTACATTTTGGTAGAAGATTGAATCTGCGTGACGGTGTAGTAACAAAATACTCTTCTTCTTTCTCTCTTATTCTCTATATTTTTTCTCTCTATAGCTTGAATGAATTAAGTGAAAAATAATGAAGCCCTAGGCCTCTATTTATAGAAGATTTCTAGCTTAGCACTCCGCCAGTGTGAAAAGGCAAGTGGCTTGATTTAATTGTTTGGCGCTTTGTAATGTGAAGCGACAAAGTGGTTCGGCCTTGTAATGTGAAGCGACAAGTGGTTCGGACGATGCGGTAAAGGTAATTACTATTAACGAAGGTAAATACTATTGACGAAGGTAAATACTATTCACAAGGGTAATTCTTTATTGGCGAAGGTAAATACTTATTCACAAGGGTAATTACTATCGATTGAAGGTAATTACTATATCGACCGAAGGTAAATACTATTCACAAGGGTAATTACTATCGATGTGAAGGTAATTACTATTGTGAAGAGACTCTTAGATGATGACATATGAGCCCCCCATAAAATAATCAAACTTACCACAAATCATTTTTTTTTCATCAACACATATTTAATCTTTCAACAATTATTAATCATTTATAACTTTGTCGTCTCAATTATTGATTTAATCTATAACATATTATACGAGATAATCTTGTGTGACAATAATTGAATCAATAATATAAGAGATATGACGCGGCCAATTCTTTGTAGCAATAATTGAGCATAGGTGGAAGTGACTTCTCACGTAAACATCGATAATCAATCACAGTGTAATACTTCTTGTCACTCAGCGTATTCTGTATTACTTTACCACCGGGTAGTTCAGCAGTTTTAGCAGTAACACCTCCGTAGTTATTTT
This sequence comes from Panax quinquefolius, assembly GCA_020205615.1. Classification (NCBI taxonomy): domain Eukaryota; kingdom Viridiplantae; phylum Streptophyta; class Magnoliopsida; order Apiales; family Araliaceae; genus Panax; species Panax quinquefolius. The sequence goes on along the minus strand of CM035169.1, from coordinate 15,722,107 downwards.
TATAAAATATTTTTGTCGTTTTCTCAATCAAATAATAATTACATTTGTGGGTTCCACCGATGATTGAGCCGTTATGCGAATATTCCTAACAAAAAAAGAATATTCCTGAGACCAAACGAATATTTTATAACAACTTGCATACTTTGCAAAATTTATAAATATTACCCACAACTATAACATTATATCAAATTTATTCCATAATATTCAAAAATAATATTTATAGAAAAATTCATCTTTATTTATAAAAGATGGGGTCTTACAACCTCCCCTTCTTATGAAATTTCGCCCTCGAAATTAGGGTGCGATACTGGTATGTCGAAGAGGTAAGGATACCTTGATTTCATTTGATTATAACTCCCAAGTCATTTTCTCAACATCGTGGTTCCTCCACAAAACTTTGACTTGAGGTATAACCTTGGGCGTAGAATATGTTCCTTCTTATCCAAAATTTGAATAGGAACCTCTTCATACGTCAAATCTTCCGCTATTTAAATCAGGTTCTAACTCAATAATATGGTTCGGGTCTTTCACATATTTACGTAACATAGATATGTGAAAAACGTTATGAACACGATACATATTTGGCGGTAAAGCGAGTCTATAGGCCACAGTTCCTACTCGATCGAGGATTAAAAATGGACCGATGAATCGAGGATTAAGTTTTCCTCTCTTTCCAAATCTTGTAACTCCTTTCCATGGAGCAACTCTTAACAACACATGATCTCCTATATCGAATTCCACGTCCTTTCGATGAAGATCAACATAACTTTTTTGTTGATTTTGTGAGGTTTTTATACATTGTCGGATCGTTTGAATCTTTTCCGTAGTCATACGTACCAACTCCGGTCCCAACAACGTTGCTTCACCCACCTCATCCCAAAGATCTCGAGAAGCGACACTTTCTTCCATACAACGCTTGAATGGAGCCATGCCAATACTTGCTTGATAAGCTGTTGTTGTAGGAAAACTCCACCAATGGTAAGAACTTGTCCAACTCCTTGAAATCAAGGACACAGAGTCTTAATAGATCTTCAAGAGTTTGAATAGTCCTCTCCATTTGTCCGTCAAAATGCGAGGATGATATGCAGAGCTAAATTGTGAAGTCGTGCCCATAGCTTTTTGCAAACTAACCCAAAATCGTGAAGTGAATCTTGGGTCTCTATTAGAAACTATGGATCCGGATACCATGCAGTCTTTACAATCTCGTTTATGTCATACTGAGCAAGGCGTTCAAGTGTATAAGTTTCGTATCGGTAAGAAATGAGCAGACTTGGTCAATCTATCAACAATGACCCAAATCGCATCAATGCCTTGAGAAACTTTAGGAAGGCCAGCTTGAAATCCATGGTAATGTGCTCCCACTTCCATTCTAGAATTTCAAGTGGTTGCAATGGACCTTTTGGTACTTGATGCTCCGCTTTAACTCGTTGACAAGTTAGACACCTTCGAGATAAACAAGGTATTCTCTCTCTCTTTATATTGCTCCACCAAAATGTATGCCGAATATCATGATACATTTTGGTACTCCCGAGATGGATTGCAAATGGTGTGTCAGACGCCTCCATCATGATATTCTACTTTTCGTCGAGGTCGTTAGGAACACAAAGTGGAGTTGACTCAAGTATTCCTTCTTCATCGATTCTTGCTTGGATAGCACCTTCTTGCACTTTTTTTCCTCATACGCATCGCCTCTCCGGTGTAGGCAAGCGAACTTTAACTTTATCGATTAAAGTCGTTCTACTCAGATACCGCTTATCATCACACGCGTCCCCAGAGTCTTTAACTCTCTTCTCCATCCTTTGTAAGTCACTGAAAATGGGCCTTCGTTGACAACATCGCACTCGTGCTTGCATATGATTTTACGCTTCAATGCGTCAATTACCACATTCGCTTTTCAGGGATGGTATTGGATGGTATGATCATAATCTTTCAACAGCTTCTAAGCCAACGTCGTTGTCGCGTGTTGAGTTCCTTTTGAGTGAAGAAATATTTGAGGCTTTTATGATCCGTAAAGATCTCCACTTTCTCCCCATACAAGTAATGCCTCCAAATTTTAAGTCTGAAAAGACAAATGGTTGTAACTTTAGATCATGAAGTAGGATAATTCCTCTCATATTCTTTGAGTTGTCATGGCATAAAGCTTATTACTTTTCCATGTTGCGTGAGAACACATCCCAACCCTTTTTGCTCAAGCATCCTTGTAGATGAGAAATCCTCCCAGCCGGATGGTATTGTCGTAACAGTCTTTGAAATAAGTCTCTCTTGAGTTCTTGAAAACTCTTCTCACATTCTTCGCTCCAATAGAACTTTCAGATCTTTCAAGTCAAATTTGAGATAATGAAGCATTAGCCTCTATTTTTGTCTCATAATATATCACTTTTAAACAGTTTTATTTTTTAAAATTATTTGACATTTTATATAATTTAAGAGAATTAATCATAATTTTTCAAAATTAACTCTGATGAAAAAATATTACGGATGAAAGAGAGATGTGATAAATATCCATAAAAGGTATTATAGATAATTAATACTATATTTAATAGTATCTGATATTTCTTTTAATTTTACATGCATAACTCTAAAACCTCATATTTTACTGGAGGACGAATGGAGTAATATTTTAAATTTGACGTATTAAAAATTTCTTTATTTTTTACCTATAATTAAACAATTATTAATATTAGTACTTAATATTAAATGCTTGTTATTACATTTATATTACGTTATCTAGAAACAACTCACTTATTTTTTTAATTAAAAAGTATCTATAAAATTTAAATTTATTTTATCTAAATTCTTTTAAAAAAAAAATTAATTATAAGAACTTATAAATATATCCTATCAAATCCCGTTTTAACTATGTGATCGTATTCCGAAACTAACCAAAACGAATGCTCCAGCTCAGCCATTACACCGCCTATCTCTGTCTATATAAACCCCATCCTTCCCTGCCGTTGAGATTCTCACACATTACCATTATCCATCTATCTCTATCCCTATCTCTATTTCCCAAAAGAGGAAGAGGAAGAAGAATTAAGCTACCCATTAATAATCCTTCACCTTCTTCTTCTCCCTCCTACTTTCTTCCCCATTTCTGCAATTAATATTTAGCCCCGAATCAAATGTCAAAACTCTGCGTATCTATCTCTCTATTAGCTCTGCTTATTCCCCATCTATTAATTTCAGGTAAAAATAAAGTAATCCTCATTCTTTAAATTATTTTTTTAATATGATTAAATGGACATTTTTCTCTTTCCAATCAACTTGTTTGATTTAATCTCTATTTTACATTTTATAGGAGTGATTTCATCTGCAACATTTACAATAGTGAACAAATGCGACCACACAGTATGGCCAGGCATTTTATCTAACGCCGGAATTACACCGCTCCCCATCACCGGTTTCGCCCTTCAAAAGGGCGAGTCCAAAACCATAAATGCACCGTCTTCCTGGGGAGGCCGCTTCTGGGGTAGGACCCACTGCACAGAGGACTCCACCGGCAAATTCACCTGCGTCACAGGAGATTGCGGCTCCGGGAAGCTTGAATGTGCCGGCAGTGGCGCTGCACCGCCCGCAACGCTGGCCGAATTCACACTTGACGGTTCCGGTGGGATGGATTTCTTCGACGTTAGCTTGGTCGATGGGTATAATTTGCCGATGATGGTGGTACCGCAAGGTGGGACGGGAGCTAATTGCTCAAACACGGGTTGCGTTGTAGACTTGAACGGCGCGTGCCCGTCGGAGCTGAAGGTGACTAGCGCCGACGGAGATGGGGTGGCGTGTAAGAGCGCGTGCGAGGCGTTTGGGCAGGCTCAGTATTGCTGCAGTGGAGCGTATGGCTCACCGGACACGTGCACGCCGTCTTCGTATTCGAAGCTGTTCAAAACCGCTTGCCCAACAGCTTACAGTTACGCGTATGATGATAAGACCAGTACTTTCACATGTGCCGGTGCCGACTACCTCATCACTTTCTGTCCAACGCCGACCACCACCAGGTAAATTTACCCTCAACCCTCGAATCAATCGTTCTCTAATAGTTGAGTGGGGGGCAGTGGGCAAGGGTAATTTTGTCTTTTCAAGAAATTCATAAAGCCTGCCAATTTAAACGTTATAAAAAAATCGGGTGACGGTTTTTTAAGTCGTACAGAAATAAAAGCTTTTTATTTAACGTTTTTATAAAAAAATTAAGTGAACCCGAAGCTTGTATTGTTTGCATATATAATTTAATTATACAACAGTAATTTACTTTGGGCCATTTTTTTTTTGCTACAATTTGGACAGAAGTGGTTAGCATGAAGTTCAATTTTGAATAAGTTGTTCGAATCGATTAACAGAAAGATCGGTTAACGCAGCGAAATTTTATATGATATCAAGATTCTATTAATCAATTGACCAAAATACTCAAAAATGAGCTAATTGGAATTTGGATCATCCATCCTTGCTTTGAATAAAGTTGTCAACACAAATAAGCATAATTGTTTTTAAAATTGTCACTCGTGTGCAAATTGCTTTCCTTAATACTCTCTCCGTCCTATAGTTATAGATTGATTTTTTATTTTGAGATGTCCTAATATATGATTACTTACTTATTTGTATTTCCCAAAATTAGGTATCATCACCCATCATTGGGTCGCCAAACACGTATGATGTAATTTAAATACAACTTACTAACATAAGCGTGCAGCATAATACTGATATAAAGCATGAGTTTAAATACAAATATCGTCTACTAGATATTATACAAACTCAAAAGTCGAAAGTCCTCATTCTGATTATTATCACACTATTTCATGAATAGTGAGGATTACTAACGCTTATCTTCGGAGACCATCACTTCGCTTCCGACTCGTCTCCAAATTTATATTCTCGTTTTCAGAAGAGAAACGAGTGAAAGAAAGGAAATTTCATTGCAAGAAGAAATATTACGACCAAGATAATGCTGAATAAATTATCGATAGTCTTCAACAATGTTAAACCGATAAAATCTAATGTATAATCGGTTTAATCTGCGATTAATATCTAATCCATTAAAAAAGTCAAGTAGAAAATAAAATCTACTTATCTTTTAGGTTTTAAAGGTTTTCATCATTTATTATAAATTGAGGCTCAATTTTAATAAATATTTCACATCATCGAATCACCCCGCATTACTACGCCGAGGATATTCTTTAAGATATACGACCACAATTATTCAATGCATTTCTGGTAGAGAATATTCACAGATTCATTAATGGTCGTGATCACGCCAACAATTGTGCCCATCAACGCACTAAAGCTGCCATCGAGGATTTTTACCACATCATTTATAACATTACTACGTGACATTCGAATAGTCTGCTCTCTATTATAATCATACCAAGTCCATCTACTATCTTATGCGCTGATGTAGATGACACAAAAAAATATATAAACGTGAGGGATGATGTGATGATATAATAATTGATAAAACAAGTTCAAGAATTATTTTATCCAAGAATTATTAACGCCCAAATTATCAATACGACATCTTGTTTTGTAAAGTAAAATTCAAGAATGATCGGAAGAATATTTAAAAGATCTTTGGATGAAACTTGAATATCGAGGATATTCCACTAATTTCATGGAAATAGAAGTCAAAGTTTTAACCAATTGGGTATAATAAAGAATGGAATAACAAAAGAAATCACCATGTATGCGATGTAAGCCATGCATGCGGGTTATTCCAACAGAATAATAAATAATCAGGCAAGCGTCGGTGAAATTCACAATCGCGATGCGGGATGTTCCAACAGAATAATAAAGATGGAGCAGGATCCCGCCAATTGTAAAAACACACAGATAGGATATTCCAACAGAATGATAAAGATGGGCAGGGAATTAGGTGTAAAACACACGCATGCAGGATGTTCCAACAGAATAATAAAAAGACGAACAGGGTCCCAGGTGTAAAACATACATGATGCGGATGTTCCAACAAAATAATAAAAGACGAACCAAAGTCCAGGTGTAAAAACACACGCATGGATGTTCCAATGAGAATAATAGAAGAATGTCACCAAGATAGGGTAAACCACGTATACGAGTTATTCCACAGAATAATAAGCGATGGAATAACAACAGCCTTCTCTTCGTGAATAAGAAAGAATAATAACACCCTTACATTTGGTAGAAGATTGAATCATCGCAGCGAACAGAAGAATAAAATACTCTTCTTCTTTCTCTTATTCTCTCTATATTTTCTCTCTCAGATAGCTTGAATGAATTAGTGAAAATAATGAAGTTCTCAGCCTCTATTTATGAAGATTTTAAATTAAAGACGGCACTTAGATGTGAAAAGCTGATGGGCTTGACGATTTATTTGGTTTGACGCTTGTAATGTGAAACGATAGTGGTTCGGCAGCATCAGAATGTGAAACGACAAGTGGTTCGACGTTTGGTAGAAAGGTAATTACTATTAACGGAAGGTAAATACTATTGACGAAGGTAAATACTATTCACAAGGGTAATTACTTATTGATCGAAGGTAAATCTTTATTCATAAGTGGTAATTACTATCGACGAAGGTAAATACTATTCACAAGGGTAATTACTATCGACGAAGGTAATTCTTATCGACGAAGAGACTCTTAGATGATGACATATATGCCCCCATATAAAATAATCAAACTTACCACAAATCATTTTTTTTTCATCAACACATATTTAATCTTTCAACAATTATTAATCATTTATAAAACGTCGTACCAATTATTGATTTAATACTATAACATATTATATGTATTTACATCTTGACAATAATTGAATCAATAATACAAGAGATATGATCGTAATTATCGTAGAAGAATAATTGAAAGATATTTGAGTGACTTCTCACGTAAAGATCAATAATCAATACCTGGTATGCTACTACGCAACTACGCCAGACATATTCTTTTCTTTTACCACGGGTAGTTCAATGCTTTTAATGCAGAATACCTCCTCCCAAGTTATTTTTATAAAATATTTTTGTCGTTTTCTCAATCCAAATAATAATTTTAATAGGTCCACCAATGATTGAGCCATTGTATTTAATATTCCCTAACAAAAGAATATTTAAAATCAAACGAATATTTTATAACAATTTGCATACTTTTGCAAAATTTATAAATATTACCCACAACTATAACATTATATCAAATTTATTCCATAATATTCAAAATAATATTTATAGAAAAATTCATCTTTATTTATAAAAGATAGGTCTTACAACACATGACGAGGATGTTCGAGAATAATAATAATAATAAAGATTTTAACTGTGTAAAAAAACACATGACATGAGGATGTTCCATGAATAATAGAAGAATGTCACCAAGATAGCAGAAACCATTTATACAAAAGTTATTCCAATGTAATAATAAGCAATGGAATAACAACAGGCCTCTCTTCATGAATAAGAAAGAATAACACCTCTTACATTTGGTAGAAGATTGAATCTTTGCAAAGAAATAGAAGAACAAAATACTCTTCTTCTTTCTCTCTTATTCTCTATATTTTCTCTCTGTATAGCTTGAATGAATTAAAGTGAAAATAATGAAGCCTCAGCCTCTATTTATGAAGATTTTGAAGACCGGCGCCATAGTGTGTGAAAAGCGAGTGGCTTATTGACGTTGGTTTCGACGTACTTTGAATGTAAACGAAAGTGGTTCGACACCAGAATGTGAAACGACAAGTGGTTCGACGTTTGGTAAAGGTAATTACTATTAACGAAGGTAAATACTATCGACGAAGGTAAATACTATTCACAAGGGTAATTACTATCGATTTAAGGTAAATACTATTCATAAGGGTAATTACTTATTGACGTAAGGTAAAAATACTATTCACAAGGGTAATTACTATCATTTGAAGGTAATTCTTATCGTGAAGAGACTCTTAGATGATTTACATACGAGCCCCCCATAAAATAATCAAACTTACCACAAATCATTTTTTTTCATCAACACATATTTAATCTTTCAACAATTATTAATCATTTATAACATCGCCTCAATTATTGATTTAATATTATAACATATTATATGATGATCTTTGTGACAATAATTGAATCAATAATATAAGAGATATGACGCGAAGAATTATCTTGAAGAATAATCGAAGCATAAATTGAAAGTGACTTCTCACGTAAAGATCAATAATCAATACCGTGTCTTACTACGTCTGTTCTGGCGTATTCTTTTACTTTTACCAACGGGTAGTTCAACAGCTTTTAAGCAGTAAGAATACCTCCATAGTTATTTTTATAAAATATTTTTGTCGTTTTCTCAATCCGACAATAATTACATTGTAGGGGTCCACCAATGATTGAGAAATGCCATGTATTTAATATTCCTAACAAAAAGAATATTAAAACCAAACGAATATTTTATAAGAATTTGCATACTTTGCAAAATTTATAAATATTACCCACAACTATAACATTATATCAAATTTATTCCATAATATTCAAAAATAATATTTATAGAAAAATTCATCTTTATTTATAAAAGATGGGGTCCTTACAACACGCATAAGGATGTTCCAATGAAGAATAATAAATAAAGATTTTAACAAGGTAGGTGTAAACACACGCATGACAGGATGTTCCAATGTAATAATAGAAGAATGTCACCAAAGATAGGGTAAACCACTTATACAAAAGTTATTCCAATGTATAATAATAAGCGATGGAATAACAGCGATTCTCTTCATGAATAAGAAAGAATAACACCCCTTACATTTGGTAGAGATTGAATCTTTAAGAACAGAAGAACAAAATACTCTTCTTCTTTTCTCTTATTCTCTCTATACTTTCTCTATATAGCTTGAATGAATTAAGTGAAAAATAATGAAGCCCTCAGCCTCTATTTATAGAAGATTTCTAGCTTAGCACCCGCTGCTTAGTGTGAAAAAAGTGGAGCGACGAACGGTTTCGACGCTCAGTAATGTGAAGCGACAAGTGGTTCGACGCAGAATGTGAAACGACAAGTGGTTCGACGTCAGTAAAGGTAATTACTATTAACGAAGGTAAAATACTATTGTGAAGGTAAATACTATTCACAAGGATAATTACTATCGACGTGAAGATAATTACTATCGATTTGAAGGTAAATACTATTCACAAGGGTAATTACTTATCGATGAAGAGACTCTTAGATGATGACATACGAAATTTCCATAAAATAATCAAACTTACCACAAATCATTTTTTTTTCATCAACACATATTTAATCTTTCAACAATTATTAATTTAATACTATAACATATTATACGGATGATCATGTGACAATAATTGAATCAATAATATAAGAGATATGACGCAAAGAATTATCGAAGAATAATCGAAAGATAAACCAAAGCGACTTCTCACGTAAAGATCAATAATCAATACTTAGTGTGCTACTACGCAACTACGCCAGACATCAGATTTCTTTTACCGGGTAGATTCAACTTTTTAACTGTAACACCTCCGTAGTTATTTTTATAAAATATTTTTGTCGCTTTCAATCCGACAATAATTACATTGTGGGGTCCACCAATGATTGAGCCATCATATTTAATATTCCCTAACAAAAAGTTAATATTAAAATTAAACGTAATATTTTATAAGAATTTGCATACTTTGCAAAATTTATAAATATTACCCACAATTATAACATTATATCAAATTTATTCCATAATATTCAAAAAATAATATTTATAGAAAAATTCATCTTTATTTATAAAAAGTGCCTTACATATATATTCTTTGTTATATATATATATATATATATATAATAGTTATATAAATATTCTAGAATATTCGCTTATTATATATATATATAATATTTTAATAATTTTATAATTAAAATAAAATTTAATTTTAATTTTAAAATAAAAGGTTTATTTTAATCTTAAAAATAAAAGAGTTTATTTTAATTTTAAAATTAGAATTTCATGCTAACTAATTAGATTTGGAATTGGATTCCATAATAACTAATTGGAGTTGAAATTGGATTTTATTTTTCCTAAAATAAAAGAATTTATTTGTGAATAGGGAAGTAAGAATCCATCTTTCCTTAAATAAAAGAGTTTGTTTAGATATGAAATAAGATTTCATATTATTATTATTCAAAATTAAGTTTTTTATTTGTGAATAGGAAAGAGAATCCATGTTTCCTTAAATAAAGCGAGTTTATTTAGATATGAAATATGATTTCATATTATTCAAAATAAAAAGTTTATTTGTGAATAGGAAAGAACATCCAAGTTTCCTTTAATAAAAGATTTTTTTTTTTACATGGAATTGGATTCCATAATTAATTAAAATAAAAGAGTTTATTTTAATTAAAGAATTTTAATATATATGAAATTGGATTCCATAATTAATTAAAATAAAGGAGTTTATTTTGATTAATGATTTTGATTAAAATAAAATAGTTTATTTTATTCAAAATTGAATAAATTAAAATAAAATAGTTTTATTTTGATTTAAATTTGGATTAAAATAAAGGAGTTTATTTTGATTCAAAATAGATTTTATACTAACTAAATTTGCCCATTAAATGATATCAATATATATATTAAATGTTTATTATTCATGAGATTAATGTTATTTATTGATGATATGGTGATTGTATGATAATAAATGGGATTGATTATGGTCTATCGACCAATATGACGGATTTTATTTTAGTTGGATGCATACGAACGTATGGGTTTTTATTAAATGGGTCTGCGTCATTCGCCTTCTAATTTTTCTTAATGTAAATTCTATTCCCCTCCTATGCATTTCCCTCGATCACGATCGAGCTTTCTATTTATTTTAAATAGTTTTGTAATAGGAATAGTTAGAATTATTTTGAAGAATTGGAGATCGAGGACAAGAAGCGTTTGAAAGGCAATTTTGTAATGGGCAAAGGTTTAAATGTAATAGTTATATTTAAATATTAATTTTGCACCCTCAGGTTTGACCTTTTGGTTCACTTCTTGTGGCTCTAGTGAACCAAACTAGAATAAAAGTTCATAATCAATCCAGGAAGTAGAATATAAGATTCATATATAATGCGCTATACTATATATATATATATATATTATATATTATGCAAACATGTCTTCGCATGTTAATTAATATATACGACGCGATTTTATATATATATACGTAAATGCAACACTAAATGAAAGATTAGACAAATTAATAACAAATCCCTCAATTTTTATATTAAGTCAAAAGCGTTCAAAGATATTTGGAATATCGAACGTCAGCTTTCTAGCGTGATAAAATTAATAGAGTATTAAATATTTAATATGAGTTTGTTGTTGTCATGTCACCACAAAGTAGTAAGTATTTAAGATGTTAATTTATCACATTTGACGCTTATAAAGAAAATTGAACAATATTGTTTTTTGTGTCACCACACAAGGATGATATTTTTCTTTTTGAATATATGGAGTCCAGGTTGAACTTAACTTGGATAATTTTGATTCGGATGTGCCACCACTGATTAAAATAATCTAAGAGGCAAAATATAAGGAGTTACATAGTTGATGTAATCGACAAAAGTTTCTACCTATTTATTTATATATAGTTTGTTTGTCACCACAAGGCTATATACATTTGAAATGGGATCCTTATTCTCAATAATTAATCTTTAATTAGATTTTTACTTAACTATATAAGTGAGGTAATATAACAAAGAAAATAAAGTGGGAGATACCAATTTAAAAACAAGCACTCAATTTATTTTGGTAATTAATAAAAGAATGTATGTTAAAATGTTGTTAATTACAAATTCATTTACGAGAATTTTACAATGTCTAAAATTACTATCATCTGCAAGATATTAGATGCTAAATTAATCGTAATCAATTAAATCGGATTGGTTAAGGAAATTCGAGAAAAGTTCTCATGGGTGAAAAAGCTATCTTATGTCCTTAATACGCATATCCTCAAGAATGGTTGCAGCATAATGTCTCCGAGGAAGACATTGCTACTTTTAGAAAGTGGCGAATGATGATTTTGACATTCAATGCACTAATGCTCAGATCTACGAGTAAATAAAGCTTCAGCACACGATAAAACTATGGGATGCTTCTTTATATTCCCGCAGCACATCAAGTAGTTGATGGTGAGGAAAGTGGGGACCGATAGATATCGACATATCAAGGAGTTCTTCCGATCTAGAATGGCCAATGGCACTATAATACATATAAAAGTCCTTAACATTATCAATTTGATTGATCAATTAGAGACAACGAAGTTTTTATCATGGATGGAAGTTGAGCCAAGATTTGATCTTGCACTCCACTCCTTGACTCCTTTCATAATTGTTGTGAATTTTTCATATGAAACAAGTTTCAGATATCGCCTCATTGATTTGCTTAACATATTGAAAAATGTCGAGAAGTCACTTTCCAACCAAGAAAGACCATGTCTTACTTTGGTAGATAAAAGGATCTTCCGAAAAAAAGAATGATTCAAAGAAGGTATATAAAGGCATAAACAAAGTATAATAAGAATAAAATCGATACGGACAAGAAAGGAGTTTGCTTCCACTACAATAAGCCCGGACATCGAAAGAAACTGCAGCAAGAAGCATCTTGCAGAGGCTAACCAAAGAAGTTTAGTGAAGTTTTGGTATAATACGCTTTTTGTTCATGATTTAAATAAATTTTTCTTTAAGTCAAGGTTCTACTTGGGTATTGATATCGACTTTGGTTATCATAAATATAGATTTATGAAAAGGACCAAAGGTAAGTAGAAAGTTAAACAAAGATAAGTAATCCTATGTATGGGAAATGAAGCTAAAAGGTCACGTTGCACCATGTAAACTTATAGTTTATTAATGCCTACGAGCAAATCTATTAAGTCAATAAGTTGTTATTCAGATTCTAGTTCTTGTTAGAAATATTATTTCTATTTTATTGTTGGACAATAAAATTTTTGGTATTATAATTAAGAACAATTGTTGTTCTATTTATAATAATAATGTTTCAGATAGAACCGAATATTACTTAATGGATTTTGTATACTGATTTACGTGAAAATAATTTTGCATATCGAACAAATTAGTATAAAAAGGAGATGATCATTCAAAGAGTTGAATGTGTGTATTTTTGAATATAAGTGTGAATTATTTGAAAAGTTCAAAGAATTCAAAAGTGAAACAAAATGGCAAAGTATTAAGATTCTTCGATTAGATCAAGGAATAAATACTTGTGCAATAAGTTTCAGATCATCTCAAATGGTTTTTCATAATGGACACATCCCGACACGCACAATAATTGATTGATGTATCCGAATGAAAAATCGCACTTTATTGGATATATGCGGTCCATAATGATTTTACCGACATCCAAAGATCCTTCAGGATAATGTCCAGAAATGGTCAGACATCTACGTAAAATGGTAAACCTCAAAATCCTACTCAAGACTCCATAAAAGTTATGGATGGGGAGGATTCCTAATCTTAAGTATGTTAAGATAAGGGGTTGTCCAACTTATGTGAAAAGGTTTCAAAGGATAAGTTGGGACAAAATTTGATATGCATATGATTTGTGGGACATCCTAAAGTAAGTTTAGGACATATTTCTATAATCCTACATAACAAAAGGTGTTTATTCATAAACACCTCGCTTTCTAAGATAAAGGTGTTTATCATTAAAGGGCTAGTGGGAGGATAATAGATCTTCAAGAGTTCAAGAACCACAAAACACTATAAGTCAAATAAGAGGAACTTATAGATGAACTCCATCAGTACCCACAAACCGAATCGTAAATGCGGAATAGTCACAGAAGATACCTAGGAGGTATGGATTCATCATAGATAATGATGATGAGGTACACATCATTAAAGATGATGATCCGTAATTACATTCGATGAGGTAAGACTTCTAGTGTGTACAAAAGGGTCGATTAAGGGCGTCGTGAAATTTCTAGTATTATATGTTGATATACTACGGATGAGGAATTACATACCAATGCTACAATCGGTAAAGATAAAGTTGTCTAAACATTCCTCCATGAATGGTTTGGGAAGAGTATCTTAATTGGGATAAAATCTATATAGATAGATTCAAGAGGATGCTCGACTTAACCGAGGCGAACGATATTCATTTGATGCTAAAGTCGTTTAGCACGGCAAACCCAAGCACTACAACAAAAAACTTATCAATGATCGATTATCACGCGGCCGTATTTCGATGGTCAGAGATATATCTCATGACCGCATACTATCACCGATAATCGTCGATAAAATCTCGTCATTGGGATGCACATCACGACCACTATTAGCATCGCTATATCTCTGCGATCGCTATGAGCGTAATCGAAATGACAAATACGGCCACCGAAAGCCGAAATCAACATGGTCCAAGGCCAAAGATGACGTGGTCCACGTGTCGTGACCGATTATCGCCGACCGACGCGGTCAGCCGATCAGATGCCGTCGCTATTGATCGTAATAACGATCGTGACGCGTCGCCGATATGAAAAACATTACAACCCAGATTTTTATTGTTTTGCGTAATTCAAAAACTCGCACTGTTTTCTACCGCTTATCCCAACACACATACACACCAAGATAAACAACATACAAAACAATATAAACATCCATCGTCCACCAACACATACACCAAACTAGTATATAAACCTTTAAAACCAATATGATTTGAATAAATATAATAACATTTCAAAACTTGTTTAAGTAATATATATACAAACATCCAAATAATGAATATATATAAGTACAAGGTTATGTCAAGCGTCATCCCTCCTCGATCACGCACCTGTAATTAACAAAATAATAAAACAAGTTACAAATATAATAAATATGTTGATCTTTGGTATATATTACGACAATACATACAACAAATTGATTTTATACCGCCGCCGCCATCCCCACGTCCGTTGCTGCTGCTGGCGCCATCGCTTTCAAATTTAACTCCTCAGATCAAGAGCCCCCCAGTGCCCGCCAAGATCTTCGTAAGATTTCGATCTCGACATATAGCTCTCACACAATCACCGAGTATGAATAATCTGGATGACTCGACGATCGTGGAAGATTGGGTAAGCAGAGTACTGCCTCGAGCCATGAAGGATGGGCGCCGCCGTTGTTCTCGACCTTTAATGTAGTTCTTCTTCACAACAGACGCCTCTCCCACAACTCTTGATCAATAAAGGACGTGGAGTGCCTTCAGGATACAGCCATTCAATAAACGTTTATAAGTATCCCCGTCATCATGTTAACACTTAAATAGTTAAAAATAATATTTTGTAAGTATTAATAAACAAGATCAAAGTTGTTAAAACTTATTACCGCTTATCTGGATAGCCTCAGTGCACCATCACGGGTGCCACGCACATCCAAACCAATGGATAAGTGAATTTTGAGACCGAGACTCCTATACACAAACAAAGACAATATTACTAAGTAAAAATGGGATATTTTCTACAATTCATGATTGTAAACATATTAAAACTTGTAGAATACGTGCAGCAAGTTGATATCTCAAGAAATCGTGAAATATCGTCACCAGATGTTTCTTTTTAGCCTTTTTCGCCATCTGGATACACCCGAGGCTCTGTTGGTGGCGGCGGTCTTTTCGTCTTTTTCACCTGTGTCTCAATTCTCCATTAGTACACATCTCAAATTTTATATGGATCGGTGCATTCACTGTGGGCTATGCTCGTGCATATAATCCTCTCCCCGCACGGATGGTCGATCTCAGCATTGTGAATGGCTTTTTGCGTTCTTTATTCAAGTTGTCTTTGGTTCGGACCGCGCACTTTTGCCGTAATAATGTCCGAATCATCAAGCTCTCAAGGCCCTCCCATCTATACTGCTTCGCAAATAAAAACAATAATAACATTACTAAATAATTATCCTTTGAATATTATATTAATATTATTTTGTCATAATTAAAAAAAAATATACCAAATTACGCCAAACAAAGATCTTGTGGGCGATAGGTGTCTCTTCCCACGTAATCACAGTGTAGCCAATTTCAGAACACACAATGTGATATGCACTTGACGATCTTATTATCCGAAAAATCACTATAATATACAACATCAATTAGATATATTAAATGCTTAAATGCTTTTATATAAATGATATACGCGGACGACGTCTATTTTCGAGGAGGGCGAATCAATAAGAATCCGATCATCGGATTAGTAGGGCCTTGGGCACATTATTAGCCCCCCCCTACCCAAGCCGCTTTTTCTCGCTACCGCTTCGAAGCCATATCAGATATTACAAATTTCAAGATGTTATTAGAGTCATATTTGATTATATATATATACGATAATAAATACGATGTTGATATAAACATGTATATATATGAATATAAAATGACAATAAACAAAAGTTGCATTTAAATAGTTTAGTACATAAACATGATAATGATATAAAAAACATGTATTGCTTAACATACATCGCATGAGTTCAAGTGTCAATGTCTCGATTCGTAATCATCTTCAGAGCACGTGTTGCAGATTCATAACCATCATCCGCTTGATTTCGTGGTCGATTCATTCAATAACTCTTCCTCCTCGAAGATCAATGTCATCCGACACAAGTATTGACTCAGATTTAATTCATGTGGTTCATCTCCACCATCTAACCTGGATTACTTCATTGTCGTCCTCCACATTTATTATAATTCCGACTACGAAGCATCCGCTTCGTAAATCTCCCCATCAACTAATTCTACACGACTTCACGCTACGGAGTATAAATTACAACTTGCCAATCAGAAGGCCTATCCCTTTTCCTAACAGGACTAGGAGTGTAGTATACTTGTCAGATCGTTTGAGTTGGTAAAACAAACGGTTCGTTGGAGTACGCAGATTCTATGGAGGTCAATATCGACGATTCCATGTCTCGGCTAACACGATCCTTTTCCGAATCAAACCAACCAAGACTTCAACAAGTGAATACGACTTCAGACGTGCCTCAGACGACAACTCCCACGATTTCCTCCAACTCCCCATAAAAGGCACGACCAAGCTCATCAGAATAATCTCCTCGACACACACTCCGAGAGTTCGTTGTTCTTTTACCGCGTCCATATGCCTTTGTGTGAAATTCACAACCATTTATTTTGTAACCATCATACGACTTGATCCTTGTCTCGTCCCATAGCTTAGGACTTCAGACATTAAATTTAATCGTTGATCCCTCACCAAAGCCTACAAAAACTCCATCTTATTAAATGAAGTCATAGTTAATATATGAAGTATATATATATATATATATACACCACGTGCTTAAAAATTGAACTTACTTTGTCCTTTAGCCA
The DNA here is from genome assembly GCA_020205615.1 of Panax quinquefolius. Classification (NCBI taxonomy): domain Eukaryota; kingdom Viridiplantae; phylum Streptophyta; class Magnoliopsida; order Apiales; family Araliaceae; genus Panax; species Panax quinquefolius. Next base: position 15,704,827 of record CM035169.1, on the reverse strand, counting down.
AAGTGCAAAGTTTTTATCCCGATTGATTTGAATATCTTTATCGGTTATGCTTCCGACGCTTCACTTTTAACTCGTCATCGCATAATCTATACCATGTTATAAACATTAACATATTAGAATAAATTTTTAACTTAAAAGATAAAATATCAAGTTTATATGTACATTTCACAAATTCGTCAATCTCCTCACAATTGAGAAGAATGTAAGATGCATGACATGTAATTCTTGCTCGAGAGAGGAATACGCGCTTCCCTTTTCCATAAGTCATACCGAGGGACCAAATACAGAGAAAGTCACCATTTAGTTCAACATTTCCCCATCATCATGTCTCGATACTCGATTCGCTCTTTGTCAAGACTTCATCCAGGAAAATAGTCCGAGACAAACGTAGATATCTCATCAAAATCAGATGCCTCGTGATATCGACCCCTCTACATAAGCTCTATTCTTCACCTTCCTCTTAAGGTTTCCCATCACCCTCTCGAAAAGTGGTACATCCATCTATATTGAATCGACCCCAACACGAGCTTCATAGGGAAGATGGATTTGCAAATGCTCCATGGAGTCAAAAAACCTAGGTGGGAATATTTTTTCCAGTTTACACGTGATCTCTATGATGTTCTTCTCAAGTACAAACATGTCCTTCTCATTCAATGATTTTGAACACAAGTCTTTGAAGAAACGACTAAGATCAAAAGTAAAGCATCCCATATTGGTTTATCAAGTTAGATCCCGAAATGTTATAGGTACGTAGTCTCTCCATGAACACACGATAATTATGCATGACTCTTCATCCTTGCAATTTCCCACACCAGAAACACACCTTGCAATGTTTCGACGATATCCATCTGGTAGTTTCGAGAGACTTAACCCATGTGCACACATCTTCAACTTTCTTTTTGACAATGTACCTCAGATGCGGTTTGACAATCTTACCATTAGGAGATTCATAAAGTTCTAATCCAGTGACTTTACAAATATCTTTCATGTCCAAACGTGCCTTTATCGTTATCTTTTGTCTTCCCGTAACATTCATCATGTTGTTAAACACATTGTCAAACACATTCTTCTCAATACGCATCACATCTAGATTACGAATGAATCAAATTTGTAGACCAATAAGGTAATTCCCTAAAAGATGCTTCTCCGAACGCAGATTATGAGATTCACCAAACCCATTGATTATGTTTGTCGATCAACCTTACCAAATGGGATAACCGTAATCTCATCACACGATCTCGCATCTCCGTCCCGACAATCGCTGATGCAGGTATATCATTATCTACTTTTCCTTTCCGAAGTGTTCTCTATTTCTTCGAACGGTGATCTACGGTAAGAAGAAGCGATGATGACAAAATAAACCAACAAGGCTTTCGACCTTTTGATAGATTAAACGACTTTCAGATGCTCCATACAATACTGACAAGCCAACTTCCCGTGTGTACTCCATCCAAATTAACATACCATAAGTTTGGAAGTCACTTATAGTCCACATAACCGCCGCGCCTAAGGTTGAAATTTGTTTTCGTTGCAACATCCCAAGTCTCAGACTCCATCCTCCCACAATACCTTTAACTCGTCTATAAGAGGTCTCAAGTAAACATATAAGTTCTTTCCGGGACTCTTAGGACCGTGAATCACGAGTGAAAAGAAATAAGTATGGTCGTTTCATACACATCCAAGGAGGTAAGTCAGACATGAGTAACAATCACAGAGCCAACATGAGCACGAATAATTTGAGTGGCCAAACGGATTGAAACCATCGGTGGACAATCCAAGCCTCACATTTCTAGGTTCCAATGCAAATTCGTGGATGTGCTAAGTTGAAATCTTTCCAAGCCCCGCCCATCTCATGGATGATTTAGTTCTCCATCTTTAATGGAGATTTCGCATGCCAACTCATATGTTCAAATTGATCTTCAAGACATGTACAATCTTTTTAGTCGATGTGTTATTGGAAAATACCTGTAATCTTAAAGCAGTATACTTGATTTTTTTGTAGTCACACCCTCTTTATTAGGCCTAAACCGATCATGACCGCAAAAACGCACCTTATCATCTTGTCATTTTCCTTATAAAACAACAACATGCGCGTTGGGACATGCATCGATCTTTTGGTATCCAAGACCCAACTTCTTCACCATTTTCTTACAAAAGTAATAGTTACTGTGTAATTTCTCACCGTCAGCAACATACTCTTAATTGCCTTCAAGAGCGACTCAAAACACTCATGGCTCATGTTGTGATCACCTTGATGTTAAGTAATGTCGCCATCGCAGACAATGTAGTGTGTTTGGTGCAACCATGCCACAATGGCTTCATACCCTCGTCTCAACAACTTAAAGAAGTCTTTGGCATCGAATTCATAGTTGCTTTCATGCCTTGTTCCCAATCAAAATCGCCCCGCAATATCATGGACCATTTCATTCATACGATGAGTACTACTTGCCCAATTGTGTACTCTTGTGATGCCACCATCTCTTCTTTGCCCATGAACCCGTAAACAAGTAAATGATAGTTTACCATGTCTCTCGCCCATATAATTTACATTTTTACACTTTAAACATGGACATCAGATTCATGCGACTTACCATTCATACATTCTCGGTGACTATACGCGATACTCCAAAAAACACTTGGCAACCAAATTCTAAATTCAATCAGAAGACCTATCTCGGGTACTCGACTTTGTCAGTAATCCAACTACGGAATCTGAATAGAGGTCCATGATTCCACCAGTACTCTATACTACGATAACATTATAAATGTTAACATACGACTCGAGCATACTTATAACCATATAACTTCGAGCAGCATACAGAAGCACGCATATGATTAACATTTAAGCATACTTCTAAGAATATGACTTAAGCATACTTGTAACTATACGATGACTCGAGCATACTTGTAAGCATACGATTAACAACCAAGCTCGCTCTGGCTCCCCGTGAGGCAGCTAAGCTTGGCGTAGCCTCGCAGGCCTCATGCCCCAAGCCCAAATTTCATCCGCCTAACATCCCCTTAATAGGCTCTAGTGGATCACCAATAGGCTCAAGTATAATAGTATAAATGTTCGCAAATAACCCGACCAATAAAAAAATTTCGCCGTAGAGTCTCCCCGTAATATGGATTCAACCACACGCACGACGCACATGTATATAAGGTCATTTCTAGAACACAAGACATAAACCAACAATCCATATGAGATACCAACAACATGTGAGGATCAAACTTGTAAACTTTGAAACCCAATCATTTTTCGTGGGAGCAATTATTCACTTTTGATTCACATTATGATGTCAATGTCAAGTTCTCTACCTACAAATGATTTTTTCACAACGACCAATATAATTGGTTAAACTATTAAACATAAACATGGGATTCACGAGTCTATATCACGTGTACGACTTCCTATAATAACCAAACCGTTATTACCTCTATCAGCACAAAAAGAATCCCAAAATATAAATTTTATACTAACTACAATCTAATACATTCATCCTATTACCCAAATCAATTTACCCAAAATATAAATTTTATACTAACTCCATCCTATCACTAATCAAGTTACCCAAATCGACATAAATTAACAAAATCAAATTACCCAAGTAATGCAGATACCCAAATAAATTTTACTCTAATCAAAACTTATAAACCAATCATAATCATATTACCCAAAATATATAATTTAAGCATGATAGCCATATTCATTCATTCAACTCTTTGCAATAAATTAACTCTTAAAACACAAATTCAGAAGAAACATACCGATTTGGAGAAGAATCTAACAAAATAACAAACAACAAAAAAAATTAATGAAGAAGAACTTAAAAAGTAGCTCTTACCTCTACAATTAGTCTCTAATTTGAAGAATAATGAACGAAAAACCGCTTCTCCTTCTTCTTCTCTCTCCCCTTTCTCCCTCTCTCTATTTCTGGCCACCTTCTTTTTTTTTTTCTTCCGTGTTCTCAGGTCGAGTTTAATCGTTATCAATTCATTTAGTTTGATCAATGATTATTATCTGCGATCGTGACGCGCCGACTTTTTAATGACATGGACTTATCAAAGAATCGCACGCGGTCGCCGATTGTAAGTGGTCGCACAAAAAAATTGGCGCCTAACATTTCCAAACCAAAATTTTGGAGGCAAATTTATACTTATTGATCGATCAATGAATCGGATGCGGTCACGATAAAGAATTAATGACTAGATTACGCTTTGGTCGCAGATATTGATTCGGTATGACTAATATCGCCGATCGATGGTGCGGTCGCCGATAGACCTTTTTCTCAGAGTGAAGAGATGTCTCACGTCGATGAGCCATGGAGTGTATCTCTTAATAGTCACCATGAGACTCTCGAAAAAGAGAGGTCGCACGAAAGTGACAATCATGTATGCAATGAAATGTACGAGACCCGATGTTGATCGGTCATATTATGGAGAAGTTCACTATGAGTCGTTGAAAAATATCTTAAAGTGCTTAACTTAAGACACTAAGGATGTGATCATATTCATGGTGGGTCTAAATTAAAACTAGAGGGCTTAATATGCACTCAAGTTTTTCAGACGCACCAAGATTTATGTAAACATCCACTTTAAGGTAAAGGCTACCTCGAAAGTGGTGCGTTGAATTGGAAAGGTTCCAAACAAAGAAAGAGTTCTCGATTTAGTGATAAAGACAAAGTATATAGCTATAAATGAAGTCGCAAGTTGATTGTTTGGATTAAAAGTTCATTACGAACTAGAATAGTTCCTAAATCTCATCTTGGATCTAAACATGTGTTGTGGCACTTTCATTTGATTATTAGAATCATTGAAAGATGGGAAATTACTATAGAGATAGTGGACTCTCAAGAACAACATTACATATCCATTAACTAAAGCTTATCCAACAAACAGGATAATCGTACTTAGAGAAGAAGAGTATAAGATACCATGACGATTGGGTTTTAAAGTGCAAGTGGGAGATTGAAAGTAGTAGTATGCACACAAGCCAATCATGTTTGATGATAAAGCATATACTTTGTAACAATCTTATTCATTTATTAATAAAAGTATTAATTTATTAAAGGCTTTTAATTATCTACACGATGCTATTTTATAATATGTGATAAACCCATAGTTTTAAGCAATGCTTTTAGAATAATGATGATGATCATTCTAATGAGATCTAAATTCTTAGAAAGCTTAAAACTAAAATAGTTCCCAATCGTTGGATTACTAAATTGGGGATTAGTGAATCCGGATAGATTGAAGTACATACGTCGTTGTCTTGCTTTCATTGGATGAGAATGATTGATCTCACGATCATTTGTGTGGAGACACTAAAGCAAGTATGTAGGTGCTTATTAGAGAATAAGTTCAATTGAACGTGGCTCGCTAAGGAATACCTAATGGAGTTTTATTTTCTCGTCAATAGAATTCTGTAGTGATAGTAAGACAAGTGATCCTTGGACTTGAGATCATCATAAGATCTTGTGTATGATGAGTTATACTTTGACTTATTCCTTAAGACCCTTAGGGTATATCAAAGGGTATGCTTGGGTATAATAAGTTATACATGGAGATAATGTATGATCAATAAAGAATCTACCACTTCTAATAAAAGAAGAGAAATGTCCTATGTGATTCGATAAATGACAACCCAAAGAAGTCTTGGTTAAGCGCAGAATGAAATTAGAAAGGAGTTTCTAATTTGCATTATTTGGAGTTGTGCATTTAAGGATCGAAATACATATAATTAAATAAAATAAGACTTTGACAAAGAATTCCATGTCTTATATTTAATTGGGACATTGCATGGTGGAAGGATTGAATTAGACAAGAACTATTTACTCAAAGGTTCTTTAATGATTAATGTTGAAATCTATATTATCCGGAAAGTCGTTGATCATTAGGAGCTTTATCCCTATTGTAGAATAAATATTATTTAAATAAATTAATTGTTTAATTTATTTATTTAAATAAGATTAGAATTGTTCTAATTGATTTATTCAACAAGGTTTAATATGGAGAACCAAAAAGGTCACACCATAAAAGGAAGAATAATTATTTAAGAAGTTAATGGCATAATCGTAATAATATGTTAAGTATATTTAATTTAATCTATGGTGATATAATAAATTAAATAGTTTAATATTTATTATTTAATATTTTAGAAATATTAAATATAAATTAATAAGAGGAGTCTTATTAATATTATTACAATTATTATTATTTTAATTTCTAAAAGAGTTTAGGAATTAATTTAATATAAATACTCTCATTTATTCCTAATTGGATTAGGAAGGAAAATTAGTTAAAGGAGTTTAATTAATTATCCCTAATAAGATTAGGGAGCTTAATTAATTAAAAGAATTTAATTAATTAAATAAAACCCAATTCTTAATTGTTAAGATGGGTTTCACATCTATAAATAAGAGGAGTCTTATTATGGGTGGTGGGTGTTATTGACTTTTTTCAACATATCTGACATAATTCCAATTGTTGGGAGAAGACACCCTTTCTATGAGATAGAAAAATTAGGGTTTGAGCCAATACCCTTTTCTTGAATTTTTTCTTCTTCTTGGTGGATCACCTCAGAAGCCAAACATTTGGGTGGCATTAACGTTGGTCAAAAGGAAGGAACCAGACCGGTGGATTCAAGATTGAACGCGAAAGGATTTGGAGGTGAACTTGCACACGAGGAAGTTTCGATCTTTGGTATGATTTATTCTTTATCTTTTCGTTTAATTAATAATTGTCGCATAAAGGGTGATCCGGTATATGGTTTTGTAGAATTTTTTAAACTCGATTTTTACACGCTCGCACTTTTATGCAATTTGATTCAAGCGCATGAATATTATTAAACCTAACACCTAAGCAACCGTGTAGCTCCTTAAAGAAAGAGGGCTTTCCAATAAAGATTTCTCTTCTTACAAGCAATTGATTAGGTGACCAAACTTCTCCTGAGATGTAACTTTTTAGACATCGTCAATAATGTTATCTAATAATATTATTCAGATAATATGAATTATTGCTTCGATAATGAAAATCTCGTGTAGTGACAATTATTGAAATAATAAAGAATATAAAAAAAAATCAACGCAAAGAATTATTGAATCAATAAAATAAAAAATCGAACAAGAATTCATCGTGTAACAATTATCGAAAGTAGTGTCTTTCACGTAGAATCAATAATTGGTGCAATATCATGTCTTCATTGCTCAACAACGCAGACATCTTGTTTTAACCACCGGGTATTCCAACAAGATAATTGTGAATAATAATTACAAATTATTTATAAACAACTTATACTTGTCGTTTCTTTCATCCAATCGCTTTCACATAGGCCACATTAAGGTCAACAATTATTGTCATTTAATATTTAACGCAGTTAATATTCCACACCAAACGAATATTCTAAAACAACAATGAATATTTTATAACCACTGCTTATTTAAAATATTTCACAAGATTTTACCCATAACTAACAACCACATTAATCAAATCAACCCTTACTATTTCAAAATAATAAATAAAAAAAATTAAATTTCATTTATTAATAATTTGGAGTCTTACATTAGTTATAAATTATAATAAAGCAAATAAGGGTCCCCTCTAGTTGTGCGTATGGTTAATATGTTATGAATAAAAATATGAATTTATTTGATTAATTGGTGTTGGCCGACGAAAAGAGGTAGTGGTAAATTCAAAGGCTGAGCATGGACATGGTCCGCGTGGAGGGTGGAGCAAAACCCAAATGAAATTTATTTGTTACACAATACAATTCCGGTTTTCCATTTGCATCGTCTGTAAAATGTGATTGGCGGAAGTTGGTAGTTAGAATTACGATTGGATAGGATAGCAAAGTATCAAAGAAAATCGAATAGAATATGGGTAAAATAAGATTTCAGGGGTATGTTATGTTATGGTGTGAATATCTTCTATGGGGCAATTGCAAGCATAGGATGAGATGAATTTAGATATATATATATATATATATATATATATATTAATTTGCTAAACATGAAGAGTAGGGATAGGGATACCCTCCTTATCCGCGTCCCAAACTGATAAAAATATTTAATTTTGGTCCACATAATAATAATAATAATAATAATAATAATAGATGGATACAATCAAATTAATCCTTGTTGTGCCCTACCTACCTACCTACCTTATTAATGGAGCTAAATCATGATCCTGATTTGGTTTGCTTTACTGATCCAAAATTTTTCTTTTTTCTTTTTTCGCAATATCATCTTAATCTTCTCCAATCAATTTGAAAACTGAGAGTATCAAAATAAAGTTTGAAACGGATTAGTTGGCTTTCCTCTGTCTGACTTTATAGAGAAAAAATTAACAAAATTTTACAAATGTTTGGAGAGAAAGAAAAAAAAAATATCATTTTTCTATAAAAACTAATATAATATAATTTTACAAATATAAAATTTTAAATTGTAAATAGGTCGATTTGAATCATGATCCGTATTGTTTGATCATGGAACAAATCAGTTACCCATTACATGATCACATTTGGTAGAGCATATTGAGTCCGAACATGATTTGCTCTGATTTAACCCATTGACATATCCCTAGCATGCAGTGTTTTGCTCATACAAGAGTAAGAAAAATATTTGAATCTCATTTACAAGTACAGAAGATAAAGTCCATGGATATGTGTCCATTTTAGCTGCACAAACAAGACCCAAATCTGCACCACCCTCCTTGTCTCAAGAATTATTGGGGGATTAATTGGACTTGTACAATGTTCCACACCAAATTTGTTCGCTGGATTATTGTCACAAATGATAATATGGGTTATTTATCGAGTATGTAACACCACCAACCTCCTAATATACAAAATATTCTTTCGCTTCCAAAATATGATTTTACTATACAACAAGGATCAGGTCCGGGAGTCCGGACCAGATAAAATACAGACTAATTTATTATTATTTTTTTAAACAATTAAAAAAAAGTTTAATATTTTTTGATCCGGACTCCCGGACATAATCCTTGTTATATATATATATATATATATATATATATATATAATATATATATATATATATATATATATATATATATATATACTTATTGAGTTCTTAGGCTGACTCAAGCAACGGGTTTTGGGACGGATTAAAAAAAAAACATCTCTCAGTACCAATTTCCTCAAACATCTCTCAGTACCAATTCCACCCCTTCATATTTTCCTAATCCTCCTCACTCTAATTTTTCTCTCAGTACCCCTAGCAGACTTCTCATAACTCATGTACCAAAGTAGAAGAGGAGGCTTCTTTTTTGTTCTCCTTGATGCTATCGCTTCTCAACAGTAATATCTCTGGATTCTCTCCTCTTTGTTAGTTAGGCGTAGATGGTACCAATTTCCTCAAGCCCTCAAATTTTTTAGTCTCTTTTCTTTTAGCAGATTCCACCCTCACACCAAGATCATACACTGTTTTTTTCTCATCCCCTATTAAATTACCCTTCTTTCTTTTCAGCTTTTCATTCCTTCTTGCCAAATACTCTTCATAAAATCTTCCCCTTATAAAAAGAGGACTCTTATTAGCATTTCCAGCATTATTACCCATTTCATTTTCTTTGGATTCACTCTGCACCATTTTGGCCAGAGCCCTTAATTCGCAAGAAATCCTCTGGTATTCAGGGAGAGCTCTAACTCTTCTGTACCCCAAATGCGTTTTGACAACTGGGTTTTTGTTAGCGAACCTATCATATTCAATAATCCCAATAAAAATCAAGAAAATCTGGAAAAATAAAACTTCAAGTTTTATAGCTATAAAGTTTGAACTTTTCTGTTTTGAGGAAAATATGAAGGGGTGGAAATGGGTTTGTGGGTGGGGAAAATTGAAGTTGTGATTTTTGTTTTAGTATTTGTTTGGTGGTGTTTTCAGGTAGAAGTAGTTAGTTGGAGAGTCGAGGAAAACTAGTAGAAAATGGTGGGGTTTTTTTTAATGGTTGGATAATATACTAGTGTGTTCTAAATTCTGGAATGTTGCAATTAATTTGATTGTTGCAGATTTTAAGTATTTTTGGTGCTTTCATCTTCTTGCTCCTGTCTCACATTATGGTGATGATTTTCTGATTATGACATGTTAATTTAAGAGTGAGAATCGAGTAGATTGCTAGTTTTCAATGCTCTCATAAGAATTCTGAAAGATTGAAATGCTGCAACATATGAAATAAGCCATCTAAACAACAGAGATTTTTTATTTACACTTACAGAATTTCATCAAACATAGTCCTATTACAATCCAACACCATCAAACCAAGATCATACAATGCACTTGTACAAAGGTGAATAATGTTGTTATTGTACACCATAAAAAATGATGCCTCTTATGAAAGTTGAGTTACACGGAAGCCTTTCCTTCCATTTCAAGTCGTAACCAGAAGATATACAAGACCCTGTAAATACTCCACTATTTCTGATCCACCGAGCTTTGAACTCCCATACACTCTGTCCACGAAGGTGATGGGAACCTATGAACAACAATAAAATCAAAGTTGAAAATCTATGGCCAGAATAAACTAACATTAATCAAGGTGAGATTAATTTCTTTTGATAATTGCTCCACTTTTGTACAAGAAAAAGAGAGAAGTCCAAAACTTGATACATATAATAGAAAATTAGTCACAATATGCACACACATACATGGTCAACTTTTAGCCCAATGTAACTATAAATAAATAACTATTGCCATGAAGAAAATAACTATGCCAAAGAAAACATGCCACGGAATCAGCTTAGACCTTGTTCTCGATTCTGGAATATGAAGGAGAAAAAGGCCAAGAGCCATTGCAAAATAATTGCAAGATTATGTATGGTTAATATAAGATACTATTATGCTTTGATGTTTTGTACAAAAAAATTTATCAAATAAGTAACAGAAGACTCAATGTCTGACCCACTAAAAGAGCAGAGTTCATCATTCTGGCATCTAAAACTATTAGTTAATCATGCATTAATCTGGAGAAGTGGCCAAAGAGGCAAGCAATTGATTATATAACAAAGAACTAAATCAGGAAGTTACAAATGTGAAAATTTTAACAAACTTTGGCATATGCAGTTTTGTCAAGTTCATAGTTTACAGGAAACTAAGAACAAAAGATATGAGCTATTCTACTTCTAAATACTTACCTTCTCCTCCAATTAAAACAAATCCAACAGTCATGAACAATGGGTGCAAGAGGACAGAAATTTAACCAACACAATTAATTATACATATGAATAAGACTTAATAAATTTATACCAACTTCCCCACCATATAACAGGAAGCTCCATCACTGATAAACTCCAATCATCTCTGTAACTTGATGGTTTTTGAGGGAATGTTCTCCCCAATTTGATGAAAAGTTCGGATGAACTAGAATCAAATCATCATCAATTCTAATAAACCCAACAACGAAAAAAATATCAGATTAAGAGAATAAAAGAGGACGAAGAATAATTACCCAGATTCACCATAAACGAAGTCAATCACAAAAGCAAATTTTAAAAAATTAGGGTACATAATTTGAGAATTTTACTCGTGATTTCAACAGAAAAGTAAAAATCGAAAAAATTGACAGTTGAACAAGAGAATCGCAGTGAATGAAAGCAACTGCTCTCTCTCTAAATATTTCTTCTCCCTTCAACTCAAATTCGTTCTCTTTATTCTCTCTAAAGAATAGAATACCTTAACGTGGAAAGAGAGAGGAGAATGGGGGCAAATGATTTAGAAGAAAAAAAGGGCCAAAAAGACTCTTATGTTGACAAGGACAGAAGGAAGCTATCCACTGATTCAACCTGAAGCAAAGATTATTGAGATTATACACTTTCCCCAAAACAAACCCTAGATTTCTTTCAAATCAAACAGAAATTACAAAATTAATTAGGAATCTCACCTTCCGATTCTCTTTGTAGGAATCTTCCGCTTCCGATTTGCAACAGAACTTGCCTTCCGATTTGCTTCAGACTCACTTTGAGAGAGAGAGAGAGGGGGACAAGGTCGCTTTGAGAGAGAGAGAGAGTGTGAAGATAACGAGGATGGTTGAAATGATATGGCATGGGTTTTTTGACCCGCGGGTTATTTTTGTTCAGTTTGTTTTCCCTTTTTTGGCTTTGTGACCCGCGTGTCCTTTATTTGCTTGATCAAATCGTTTTAGTCCATCAAGAAAGTCGCTTTAAGAACTTTGGTCCGTATATATATATATATATATATATATATATATATATATATATATATATATATATATACTGGTCTAGGATTAAGTGTATCTCTCTTATCTTCTTCACCCGTGTTCACTTTCTCTTTAAGCTGACAGTTTGAAATATACAACCGTCGTCTATACTTTTCTTGAATTATTATACGATTTCGATCTTCGCTCTCTCTCTCTCTCTCTCTCTCTCTATATATATATATATATATATATTCCTCATTTGGTTTTTGTGATGAATGTAATGAATAGATGGGAGTTAAGAAAGCAACATACCCATTCATGAAATCAGTATGTGCTAAAGTAAGGTATCGTTCTTGAAACTGCGAGTTTTCAATCAAAAAATGTTCTTCAAGATCCATCCTCTGTTTCTCCTACATTCCTACTTATATATTGATCCACATAAATTTTAGAGTTGTTTTCCCAACAAATCTCTATGTGCCAAACAAACAATATATATAATTAAGATCGATAAACATTAGCTGTGATTGTAGAAGTATTGACAAATTTGAGGTTGATGAAAATTTTGATAAAAGGGAAAAGTAAAAGGAAAATCCGTCTATAATTTTGATAGAAGGGAAGATTTGGGGAAGATGAACATTTTGACTTTTTTAGTGTTTAGTTATTAATGTTGTGTTTTTAATAAGGAAAATATGTTTATTTTGATAGAAAGTATATTTAAAAGATGAAGATTTGATGAAGATTTTATTTTAATGTTTTGTTATTAATATTGTCTTTTTATTAAGGAGAATATGTTTGGTTATTTAATTGATTATGATTTGATTTATCTTGATAAATAAATTTGATTTAATGAATGAAAAAATGTTTTAATTTTATTAGTTTTTTGTTGTGTTTTTTTACCCTTTTAAAATATTAAATGTTAAAATGAATCAAAAATTATTATTTTTGTGTTACCTTTTATTTTTCATGTCATTTTTTTTTTATTTTTTTACACAGTCACTAAAGAATTTTCACATCAGTATATATTTTCTTTTAGCTTTATATTTTTGCTGCCACATAGGAAAAAAACGAATCAATTTAACGTTCATCCAATTTTTATAACAGAATGGTCCAATTTCACTAATTTAGTTACTTTAATGGGGTAATTTGAAAAATTAAAAGTTCAGTGGTGTAATCAGTAAAACTTGCCAACTACAATAGTTAAATAATTAGTTTTGCCAAAGAAAATTACATATTTATGTATAATTTATATAATTTGTTTAAAATTGTACCATATTGAAAAATATATTAATATACTATTTTTTATGCTATCATACCAAAGTTTTAACATACCAAACAAATATTAATGATTAATTTTTTTTTTATTATACTTTTATTTTGAATGAATTATTTTATTTTATTTATTTGATTTTGATTAATTTAGCATTAAATTTATAAAAGTTTCCATCTTGGTATGCTTCAAAGAAAAATGTTTGACATATAAATTTTCTTTCTTTCACGTGGCAACTGATGTAATTTTTCTGTCAAAAGTCGAACAAGGTGGACGGATGTTGTAACGTTTTGTGATTATTTTTCAGTTAAGTGAGTAAAATGATAAAAAATTTAGTTGAATAATATATTTGTAAATTGAGGTGTATAGTAAAAAAAATGTATATAATCCATTACAAATGAGAATACCCATCTTATATCTTAATCCAAGAATATAGAGGAGACTGCTTTGCAGAAATCAATCAAGAATGATGCCTGTTGGGAGTTGCTTGTCCCACATCCTCTATGACAAAAAAACGAGAGTGATTATTATTAAGTTAATTAGTTAATATAATGTTAACATGTAATTAAGTCAGGACGTGATTTTTTTATTTGTATATCAGTATTGTATTGGTTAATTGATCAATTTACTATAAAGTTAATTTTATGATAACTGTATCCCAAAAAAAGTACAAAGGTAATAATAGAATTTCCTCTGCATTGTTGCCGTTAAATGCAATTAATAGAATTTGTTACACAAATTACAAAGGTAACACGATCTTGAATCGAGTTCGAGTAGTTTAAACTTTTCAAACGAATATGATCCAAGTATCAAGCGAAAATTGTATTTTGAAAATGTTCGAGTAATTTATCGAACTTTAAAATTTGTTCATATTTGAATCATTTATATTTGAGTAAGTTCGAATCGAACTAGTAGAACGAGAACGAATCGAGTCCAAACTGTTTGGTTCATTTTATGACACTGAATGTACCGAAAGTTGTTTAACAAAATTTAAAAATTGACATTAGAATTAACAAGCCAAATAAAATTAAGACGATAAGCATAATAGGTTTTACATAAACTGCTATTTTATTTCAATAGTAGGAATTTGCATAAAAAATTCTTTTATGAAGCAGATATAAATTTGAAGATAGGACAATAAATTAGTAAAACAGCATTCAAGTAAATGAACAAAACACTGTCAAGAAAGGACATATAATAACCCATGGTGTATGGCAGGGAGGGAGTATTGAAATTTTTAACAATTCACTTAATAAATTACTTATTTTTTATAAATAGTCATAAGTGTAAATAAATTTGACTTTTAATAAAAAAAAATTAAATATTATTTTTATCCAATTATCTACGTGGACACGCTAAATAGTAACCAAGTAACATCTAGATCCCACAAATATGTCCATGTGGCCATCGAAACAGAAAATTTATATGTTAAAATTAATTAAAAATCTGTAAGGCAATAAAAATCTATCCAAAATATATAAATAAATTACAGAGTTAGAAAATAAAAAATAAAATAAAACGTGGGGTAAAAGAAATACAATAATAGAACAAATTAACTTAATTAAACAACTTAAGCAACTTAAACACTTTAAATTCTTTTTAATGGGTTTAATTAAATTATTAAAATTGTTTAATCAATTTGTTATATAATTACAAATTATTTGTTATATTGTTTTTTATTTATTTTAATTGATTGAGATATATTTTACTTTATAAATAAAATTTTACGTTTTTCTCAAGTTAATATATAGAATTATTAAGATATATATTTTTTCCACGGATTCATTTATTTAATTTTAATTGTTTAATTTGTTTCACCTTTCAGATTTATTTTTATTTTTCACAGATTTTTAATGTGTGGATATTGTTGGGAGAAAATTTGATGTTTTAATGTATATGCTCATGATTATTTGTAAAGTCCTTTCCAAATAAGATATGTACAAGGACTTAATAATAGATCAAATTTGTTAGGTTGATCTAAGATCTTAACGTGTATCATTTTGTAATAGAATGTATAGATAGAAAGATCAAAGCTGTTAGGTTGATCTTGAGATGTAATAGATAGGGTTCGAAGAAATCATAGTGTATCATCTGATCAACATTGCAGGCAGAAACGTAAAGCTTAAAAGATCGTAGTGTGCCTGCCTTGAAAAGACTCTTCGAAAATCGTAGAGTGGTCCCAACGTTTGCCGAGCCAACTCCACGATCGTAGTGTGCTGAAGGAAACATGGAGTTTACAAGTCAAAGATCGTAGTATGCTCTCGAGAACGTAGAGTCAATAACACGAGCAAGTAAAGATCAGAAGAGTGTCAAGGGTTTAAGAGAAATCGTAGTGTTCTCTAAATGATAGCATCGGATCAAGCACCAAGGCAACAAGTCACTCACGATCCAATCGTAGGGTATCGCGATCTGAATCATGAGAGCATCCGTCTTTATGTCGAAAACGCCGAGCCTCGTGATTTGTGTAAAGGTAGATTTCAACATACGAGGAATGGATTCTAGACGCTGCAGTACTCATCAGTCCCAGAGTATATGAAATATCCTTAGTATGCAACAAAGAAGCGTATTGAAGAAGCTAAGGATAGTACCATGGGTAAGAGGGACAAAATACCTTTTCAGGTGCTAGGTGAGAAAGCAGTCTGTTGTGTCAGTGGGCCAGAATGCAGTTTCAGAAGATGTGCAGAAATGTCTCTATCAAAGATCAGAAAAGTCAAATACATTTAATGCCTCAACGGATGAATCCAACGGATAGTTTTCAAGATCACATATATGCAGATCAGACAGAAGAGAGCGAACTAAGCAGGCATTGAAAAAACAACGTGAACATCTCTCTCAAGCTCAACTTTACGATCTGAGATATTGTAAAGCTTGCTCAGCTACTCAGTTCTTTAGAACAAGTGCTTATACAGCAACTGAGTAGCAACCATCAAGAACACAACATTATCAACCAATCGAAGAAGAGTACCAAGTCTCATTGGACTTGAAGAAGAGTTAAAAGTGAATCGTAAGAAAACCAAGTCTCTTTGGACTTGAAGAGTTCAAGAGTGAACTTAGAAGTTCCTAAGCTCACTGGCCTGAAGGAAATCGTGTGATTGAAGTAATCGACATCCTTAGTGGATATCCTACTGCGTTGGGTAAGAGTGGATTAGAGGTTTAAGTGGAACCACTTAAAACACGGTGTTATTTACATTCATATCTGCTATATCTGTTATCATCACCCTCATTCATCATTGCTTGGTAAAAAAAAAAGATTAAAACAAACATTTATTCCGCTAAGTTTTAATCATTATCAAAGAACAAATTTAAAACGAAAAGATTTTTAAATTTCTATTCAACCCCCCATTCTAGATAACTATTGTGCCAACTAGGAACTAACAGATATTATTTGACAAGCTCACATAGATAACTAGTTTATAAATATATTTTTTTTTATTTTTCCTTTAAAAGTAAAATTGTTTAAACAGAATTTGCGCGTTTGTAAAAAATATACATTATAATAAATTATCGTTAAAAATTTCAATTCAATGATTCATTTATAAACAGGAGTAGGGCACAGCTGGGAAAAATGGATTTAGGCCGCTAGTGTATATATGATAGAATTAGGCAGTTGCTAATATAGAAACAAAGCTACAAGAGTAATTTGCATATATATATATATATATATATATATAATTAGAAACAATGCTATGCAAGCACACACAAACTACTACTACATTTGACATTGGAAAATAAATAAATAAATAAAGCGCTAGTGAATTGTACTTGTAGTATTCATTGAAGCAATATTAAAATCAAAGTATAAATTATTCAATCAAATTGCGAATTAAGGAGGGTAAATCAGCCAAAAAATGAACTGACTTTAAACTGAAACATTCACCGTTTGAGCATTTTCCACCGGAAATGTTAAAAATTAGTAAAAGAGTTGATCAGATGTAGTAGCTAGTATTTGTTACATATTGTCATTAAAATTTAGTACCCAAATAGTAGTATAAGTAGGCCTCTAGTACTGTTAAAAGTGGGGATCAATGCAACTGCATTAGCTACTAATTATTTATATCATATCCACGAGTGAATAAAGTAAAAAGGACGATAGTTCTTCATGTGATCGACGACTCTCATGATTGAGAGAAGATTTGCCACCTGTTTTCTTAAAAAGCCCATGCATGCATGCATGTTCTATACACAAGAAAGACACACACATATATATATATATATATATATATATATATATAGTATATATTGTAATGTGAGTTGAAACCCATTTTTACCCAATTCTACAACCTATAGCTATATATATATAAAAAAAAAAAAAAAAAAATTGTAATGGTAGAAATGGGTTCTTCAACAATAAGAGATTGTTGTGGATGGAATCGTATATATATATATATATATATATATATATATATTCATTCGGTGGTGGTGGTGGTGGTGGTGGTGCATGAAAATTGAAAACAGCTGTGTGTTCATGTGTCCGCTACCGCTATGTGGTGTGAGTGACAGCACTCTCTCTCTCTCTCAAATTACAACTATATAGTGACTACCCAAAACCATGTCATTCATTTTTATTAGTATTAATTAATAACGCTTAAAATTCAAAAGCCATCCAGATCGAGAATTGGGGTTGAGTGGTTTCTAGGTGTTTAATTTGGGGGTTCTTGTCTTGTACTATGTACGTACGCACGTACGGTCTTCAGTCACCCTTAACTTAGACCTCTCTGTTAGACTGTTACCACCTATCCCTAACTTATTGCTATTTCATTTCATGTTGGAGTATACTCCTAACTGTTACTACTAAAAAAGAACTTCATTTTTCTTTCTTTTATTATATGACTCCATCTCACAATCTCATCTGCTTGTATTTGTTATTTGAAAAGGCGTCATGGAGAACCAGGTTAATTAAGGTTCTTCCCTCTCTTTTTCTCTTCTCTTTTTAAGCAGAAGCTATATATAATTATTTATCCTTCCACGTTCCATCATTTCATCTCAAATCTCTAGGAAAACACCCACAGAGAGAGAGAGAGAGAGATCTACTGATGATTGAGTTACGTTAAGTCAAAAAAAAAAAACTTACATAAGATAGATAGATAGATAGATAGATAGATAGATAGATAGGGTCATTCTATCAGTGACTCTTCTGCTCCCCCTTTCACATCTGATTTCCATCAGCAAGCATCCAGCACTCTATTAGTATTTGGTCTTCCTCATTAATTAATTAAAACGCCTCCATCTTTTTCTCTCAACTTCTCATTAACCTTTTCCACAAACTTTATCATCTCTTTCTTTCTTACTTTAGTTCTCTATATATAATATAATGGGTTGCACTCACAATCTTATTTATAATTATAATGCCCATCATACACTTCACCATTTTACCATTTCTTTTCTTTTTCTTCTGATTTCAACTTCAACCCAACTCAGTTTCATTGCTGCAGGTAATCATTTAAGTTCCACCAATTTAGTTTTTTACAAACATATAAAGTTCAATATTTCATTTGTCCTAGTAATGCATTATTCACTTATTTCAGTATGACAATGCAGGTAGAACTTTGGGAAATCCACTTACCCATTCTCAGGTGTGAATTACAGCTGAGACTGATCTCTCTTTTTATTTCCCTGTCTCTCTGTTTCTCTCTCTCTCTGTCATATATATATATATATATATATATATATATATATATATATATATATACACACACACATAAACAGACGGTAATTGCTGAAGCTAATAATATTTTCATGTTTTGGGTTTTCATAATCAAAATGTAGGAAGAGAAGATGATTTTGAGAGGACAGATCGGTTCGAGGCCACCACGATGCGAGAGGAGGTGCAGTTCTTGCGGGCAGTGCGAGGCCATTCAAGTCCCAACCAACCCCCAAATAAAAGGTGGAAGCAAGATTAAGTCTACGAATACATTGTTCACAATTGAATATTCAAGAAGTGATGACAACTCCAATTACAAGCCCATGAGTTGGAAGTGCAAATGTGGGAACTTCATCTTCAATCCCTGATCATATTATATATATGTACCATCAATACTAGTATATTAATTTCAAACAATTCAAGTTCGGAGAATATATACTACTTATTTTGTTTAATTTATGTATATGAACGACACTGTCGAGCTAGAGTGAAGTGAAGTACAGTCTTTCTCTTTTTGGTTCTCTGTTTTTGTTCTTAAGCACCCGCCTTTATTCAGTACTGCAGCACCAGATGAACAAGCTAGGTTTTTTTTCTCTTTCTTGGAGTCGAGCCTTTGTCTTTGTTTCGATGCTGTAATATCATCTGTTTTACAACAGTAATTGTTACTATATCATTACATAAATGTCCAACAAATATTTGCTTTCTTACTTTGTTTGATTTTGCTGTATATATATGGCATCTAAGATTCCTCTTCAACAACCTGTATTGTGAGCTTTTTATGTCAAATTATAATTGCAATGGATAACATTATACGAGATTGTATAAAATTATAAAATTAATTCACTATATATATATTAAATACATCATTAAAATACTAGCAACTATATTTATACACGTAACTTAAGACTAAAAATAATCAGCAAAATATTTTTGAAATAAGTATTTACAAAATTTCTACTCAATAAAACCTTGGCCCCACCCAACTACTCTCCCTATTTCAAAATAAAATGTCATATTTCACTTTCAATCATATTTTGCTCGATTAGTAATATAGTATCACAAAGCTGTAAAACAAAATTATATCAAAAAATTTAATATTTATAGAAAAAAGTTTAGTAAACTCCCATTTGGAGCAAATTAAGCAAATATTTCTATTTCTTTACATACTGCATTTTAGTATAATGCTCAAACATACAAATACTAAGAAGACATTGTTACATAGTATTAAAGAGAAAAGATTGGGTAAAATACAATTAATTGATCCCGATACAAGTTTTTGTGTGGTAATTAATATAGAGTAATGGTACTATCTCATAAAAACCGCTCACATACGATTTACATATACTCACATGCATTAGGTATAGCCCATAGTTTATATATAATTCAAATACACTCGCATGCATATTGATATGACCCACACTTCACCAAAATACGTGTAAGTGTATATATGTATGCGAGTGATATCGGATAGTAAATTTATTGATTAATATACTAGTACTATTAGTCTATTACTAAAAGTTAAGTAGTCCGTAAGTTGTTAAGCAGAGTCAGTGGCAATCTGAGACTAGTCATGAATGCTTAGATCACACTCTTGGTGGAGTATTTACTACAGTGGAGTACTGCATTGATCGAACATTATTGAACAGACTAGCTAGCTAGCTAGCAACTAGGCTGCATAGGAGTTATAGCTATAGCTATAGCTATTCCTAAACCAGCCAACCAACCTACCTACCAAACTTATGCCATTTTTCTGGTTATATTTTGCAGCTTTTCTTGATTCGTAATAAAACAGTTTTGCAGCTTCCTTCAAAGCGGTGCTGGGCGAGGGATTCTCTGAGTCCTTTTCCTTCCTTCTGAACACACATAAATAATATTTTGTTGGTTCATCTGCTTCCTAAATCAATCTGTCGTCAGCACATTTGAAGTGAAGGTCCTTTTGCTTTTTTCAGGCTAATGCATTTTTAGCCTAAAACAGAAAAAAAGAGCTTTGATTTTATTTATTACTCCCTCCATTGTCACATTTTAAGAGAATTTCACATTTATTATTTCAATTCTGTGATTAAGATTGATATATATTATCATAATTATCCTTGTATTAATTAAAGAAATATGTATATAGTTGCCCTAATTTATAAATGAGATAGAAAGATACTTGAGGACAATAGAGGAAAAAATTATAATTAATATTTCCTAAAAATTTGTCAACGTCAAATATATTAAAAAAATTCTTAAAACGTCATTTATTTAAGAATAGAGGGAGTGTTTATTACTCCCTCCGTCCCCCCGTCCCATGATAAAGGTCCTTATTACTATTTTGAATAGTTCCATATTAAATGTACATTTTTTTAATAACTAAACTTTTACACATATTTTCCTATTATACTCGTTGCATTAAATATCTTATACTTTTCTTATTATAATTTTCTCTCCATATTTAATGACATTATTATGGACAATTTTATCATTTCATTCATCTTCTTAATATGCATGAAAAATCAACCATAATTTTTATCATGGAACGAAGGGAGTACTATTTTTAGGTCGTAACTTCAGTTACGGGGTTAGAAGTTTGTTTATCCTGCTTAAATCTACTAATCTTCTAGTATTTACGTAGTAATTCCACAGTTGTAGTGCTACACGTACGATATTAAAAAGGAAAAAGATTTATATATCTTTTCAAATACTTGATGGAGAAGAAGATATGCTTCAAAGGATCTGCCTGCTGCCTGCCTGAATAGTTAAAGAAGCAGAAGCTAATGTACTGAGTAAATAGTAGTAATGATGATGGGATATTTCATAAAATAATAAACCAAAAATATTCAAAATACAAAAGGAAGGGGAACTATTCTTCTTTTATTAGTTGTTTGATACAAAAGTTCCATAATCTCATGCTCTGACAAGACTAAGTCAAAGCAAGGCCACGGAGAGTAACCAAGAATCCCCTGCCTAAACCATCATATTCAATCGCTCCTAAAGGTTATTTTCAAGTCTAAGCTAAATGAATTTTAATCAAATTTTATTTTATAGTCGATAAATATTATAAATCAAATCTTACTAATTTAATATTCAATTGACTTAGGTTTATTTACACCTGGTGAGGAGTATTTTTGATATGGAGGAGACACGTGGCAAGTACAAGCTATCTGTACCAAGTTGAATTCCTACAGGCTGAACGACGTCGTTTGCTTTGATCACGTCACGCCCATACAATTCATATACACGCGTACAGTATACACACATGAACTGTTATTGATCCCATGAACCATCCTCTCCTGCAACATCCAACATCATATTGCATCTCCTATATAGCTAATTCGCACGCAGCACCCATTCCAACAACCAAAGGAGTAGGAACAGTCCCGCTTTGAATTCTCTCTCCTGTCCACCTCCATTCATTTGTGGTTCAACTCTAATCCTTGGCCTACGCCTCATATACAAAGCACCTATTCCCTTGGGCCGTAAATTTTATGCCCGCTCAATATCATTAAACTTACATTCCATTTCTCCACATCAACCGGAATTTTCCCCAACGCCAGAGCGGCATCAGTATGAAACGAAATTTTAAACTCTTTACAAATTTGCCATGTTTCCTCTATTGGTTGTATAACACCAATTTCGTTATTAACTGCCATGACTGAAATAAGCCCCTTATCAGGTTGAATCGCAGCTTTAAGCTTTTCAAGGTCGACTAGACCGTCGGTTTTACCGGGAGGTAAGTTACATCAAAAGCCCTCTTGTTGGAGATGGCGGCAGAAATCGAGGACACACTTGTTAAAACGTGTGACTCTATAACTTTCGTTTTTGGAAGAATATTAATTTGAATTAGGGTTGGAATGATTAGAAGCTATAAATACAATAAAATAAAACAAAACAAGGTGGAAGACCACGTAAATCTCTGTGTCTTAATTCGTGTGTGTAATTCTAATTCTAATAACACTTGTGCTCGGTTTGACATACATTACATAGAGGTGGGTCCGGAATGGGGTTGCCATTCGTTTGTCCTCAATTCAGAATATAAATAATTTAAATATTAATAAATTTTAAAATTCAATAATTTCTGATATTCAAATTGTTGGCGGTGGCCCTTAAGAATTGAACTCCTGCTCTTCGTAGATAAGAAATCCGATCCAATCTACAAGGAGAAAGGAAAAGAAAAAGCACAGCTTACCTTTCTTGATAAATTCGTTTAAACTTTTAAAAAAGCTTCTGAATCACTTATTAGAAACCTAACTTGATTTTCAACTACTCAAAGGCAGCACCCTCTCCCTCTCTATCTCTCATTCTCTCTCTCTCTCTCTCTCTCTCTCTCTCTCTATATATATATATATATATATAACCAATTAACTACATTGTGATTTGTGATATTATTTTGGTGGAGCGACGAAAAGATTTTGCTAGTTTTTTGTTGTTATCATATAACAGGGTCGGGATCCGCGCGCGCTGGCTGGCTTCTGATACTAGTAAGTCTCCCCACAATTTGCTGATTTTTTTTTTTTTTTGTAATTCGGAAGTAATATTGTTAATTTGTGTTTATTATATATGTATCAAAATATTGAAGCAACCATTGATGTCATTCTGTTTGAATGGTTTTTTTTTCCTGCTCCTATGGATTATAAAATTCTGTTTTGTTTTGTATTGATATTCATTAATTTTCGGTGGTGGGCTGGCTACAGACTGATAAAAATATATGGATTTTGTTAATAAGATAAAGAAAGGAGCTTTTACAATTTTTGAGTTGACGTAGCTTTAGAGACATTACCTCTTTCATGGTGATATATTTTTAAATTCAGATTCCCAATTGACAATGCATATCACCTTTCTCCATCAGTTTTTTTTTATTTGTCTCAATTAAGCTTTTTTGATAGAATTATACTGGCTGATTATGTAATTGCAATACTCTTATGGGAATATATATATTGACAATATAAGTTTTTGGGTAAGTTCGTAAGTGTAGCCTTCCTACTTTTCTTTATGTGACCCCGGAAAAAAAATTCATACTTTTACCTCTATTCTATTGAAGATTCAGTTAACACATAAAATAGAAAATCTATGAATATCTTCTAGGAAACAAAATTTAGATCTAGATGATATGAATGTCTAACAAATTATATATCTAAGACCTGTAGTCTAACCGTTTACAGTGCTTGGAAGTAGGCCAAGAGGTTTCTTTTCAGTTACCTCCAATAAAATGGGTTATTTCAGTGCAGAACTTATCTTTGATTTACCATATGGGATATATAGACACCAGTACGTTTGTCTTTGTCAAGTAGTTTTTGGGTTTTATTTAATTAAGTTTACTTGGTGATTTTTTATAAAAGCCCAGGTGTTTTGTGTTAAACATTGAGGAAAGTATGTTGCCAAATTGCATTTTAATATAATCTACTACCTGAAACTCATTTCATTTGGACGACAATTTCTCATAATTGAAATTCAACTTATATTTATTATTATTTTTAAATATTTCTTGAATTAGAAATTACGAGTTTAATAAGTTGAGGGCCTTGAGGATTTAGGAGGGCCATCATGTTCAGGCAATCACCTCGAAGGAACCAGAGAAATAAAGGATTTAAGGTAAAGCATGCTCTCCAGATTTGTCTATTGCTAGCTGTTTCAATCTGGTTGCTTTACCAAGTCCAACACTCGCGCAATAAGAAGGCTGCAATTGGAGAAAGCACAAAAATCTCAACGGGGATACTGAATGGGAGTGATATTATTAAGTTAGGGAGAAAGGATCTCCAACCTCATGTGGAGGGATCTACAGTTGAGGATGTGAGGCTGAAGGAGGATCGAGAAGAAGAAAGTCGAGAGAGAGTAAGAGAGGAAGGCGAGCATAAAAAAGATTTTATTGATGAAGAAAGAGAGACTGAAGCACAAAAGGAGGAGACAGATGAGAGAAAAGATACATATGTAAAAGAAGAGGAGAGAGATGAAGACAAAGAGGAGGCTAAAGATGGAAACAAGGAAAGTGCAAAGGAGAGTAATGATATTGGAAAGGCGGAAGTTGAAAGAGAAGAAATTGAGAGAGAAGAAAGCAAAGAAGAGGACACGAAAGAGAATGGAAGTGAAGGGACCGAAGAAAAGAGCAGTGAAGAAAATCTTACCACAGAAATTGGAGACGGCCAAGATAATGGAAGTATAGAGACCCAAGAAAAGAGCAGTACTGAAGAAATTGTCACTACAGAAAATGGAGATAGCAAAGAAAATGGAAATGAAGAGACCCAAGGAACGAGCAGTGAAGAAAATAATTCCAGAGAAAATGGAGAGAGCAAGGAGAACAAAGAAGAGGAAGGCAAAAGTAAGGAGATTGAGGATAAGAAACTTAGGAATGAGAAGATGATTGAGAGCAAAGCAACAGGAAGTGAAGAGAGCGGAGAGACTAACACTGATGACAAGACTGAGGACACTAGAGAAGAGAAGGAAGGTACAGTTGAGGATTCAGATACGCCAGAAAATCAGTTTCCTGATGATGAGGCTGCAAGAGAGGAAAATCGTGAGGGAGAGAATAATGTATCCAGTGGAGTAGACCGGGGGACTCGGAATATTTCTGAAACTGAGGGAGGAATTACGGAAAAATCTGTTGCAGGAGAGCAGATAGAAAACACTGAAGGGCATCAATTTGAGGAGAAAGAAACCAAGAACACAGACGCGACCAGTTTAAATCAGAATAACGCAGGCTCGGACGTGACAGAAAATGCAATTATGGAAAACAATGATTCTGCAATTGATAGTTTAGGAAATAAGAATGGGGCCAGTCTGTTGGAGACGGAGGATAGTTCCAATCAGACAACAACAACAACAACTGAAACTGGTGAACAGCTAAAAGTGAATGACAACCCTACATATTATGATGGAGGCAAACCAGCTTCAGATCCAACTTCTGACACAAGCCTAAATCAAAACAAAATGGTAGATAGCATTATACCCTTTGAGGATAGCACGCAGACATTATTAAAGGAGCAAACTGAGAAACCTGAAGAAATGACTGCTGGCAAAAATTCAGATTTGAATTCAGCTCCTCCTGCAACAACTGGGAAAAAGGACTTGGTAAATGGAGATTCCATCAAGTCTTTCGACAATATTGAGACTCTTGTTTTGGATGAACAGAGTACCAACCCTAGTACATCTAACAAAACACAAAACAGTTATGAAAATTCAACTTGGAATGAAGATAATGATACCCTTCAGTCTCGTACCAATTCTGAAATACCAGGAACAGAAGAACACCGTGAATTATCAAATGGAAATGCTATTGCAGATTCAGGACAAAACAAAACAGGTGAGTTTTCTACTTCCAGCACCATAACTGAGAAAGAAGCGTCTTCAAGTCCCAATGACAATGCTGATGCCAGCAAGCATGATGAAGTTAATTCAGACACTTCTTCAATCCCACAAGATGAGAAAGAGAGGCTCAGAGATCCCGCCACTCTGCCCGAGAGAGTGGAACTGAAGGAAACAACCATGAAGTTGCAGCTGAAAAGTGATCTTCCAAGTTGGTTTCTTTCATTAAATATAGATGTTAAGATTTTATTTTTAGTCTTTGTTTTCTTTCTTAAATTGCAAAGGTGACTGAAAATGTTTAAACATTTTCTACATGGTTGTTGATGCAATTCCACTGTACAAGAAGTATAATCTCAACTTTTCACAAAAATTTACAAAGGTTACCTGAATAATAGCTAAGATAGTGCTCTGCTAATTTTGGGTTTGGGCAAGATTTTTTGATGGGCATATCAACATTAGATGCTTATATCTATTCCTTCATCTAATGCTTGTTGTTGGATTGCACCCCACAGCATTATATACCCAAGGTAGTCCCTATTGTTATTTTTCTATTTATATTTTAGTCTGCTTGAATTGTGTCCTATTTTCCCCAAATTTTATCTCTTACCTCCTATAAAAGTTAAAATTATATATGTACACATAAAATGAAGAAATTTCTCACGAGAGGGAGCAGAATATCTTCCCCTCAATGATCAGGTAGAGAATGAAGAGACATATTATCAGGTCAATCGTCTGTCTGCCACATTTCTTTACACTTGAAAGAAGCATGTTGGAGTGTGGAAGAACGTAGCTAGATAACAAAGGACCGACTTAAATACATGCCTTGTCATCTGCCCCCGTGTAGAATTAAACCAAAAAAGAAAAGAAAAGAAAAGAAGGGCCGACTTAAACAAATAACACGTGGCCTTATGGGAGTGATAAATGCATTTGGCTAAATGTAGATTACATTAGTAATTCGGTCTGTTAACAAAAATAAACACTGCAGAGAGGGAGAGGGAGAGGGAGTCCACCAAACTTAGAGAATTACTGTGTGAATGTTGTGGAGAGATCTGAGTACCCAAATGATGTTCCGTGCGTTTGAGGGGTAAAATTGATGAAGGGATGCCCATACACAAGCTGACTCTACGAGGATTCAGTAGGGGTGTAAACGGTATTAAACGGACAGGTATATCCGTATCCGTATCCGAAAAATCAATTCGCTATCCGTATCCGTATCCGGCGGATTTTAAAAATATTATCCGTATTCAGTATTCGAAAAAATATTCGAATACGGATAATATCCGTTACCGTTTATTTTATCCGAATAGACAAATTATTCGGATATCCGAATTCGTTTATCAGTAACCTAATATAAAATTCATTCAAAATATTTACAAAAAAAAAAATTTAAAGTTTAAATCATACATATTAATTAAACACAATTTAATATTTAAACCATACATATTAATTAAACATCCTAATCATAAGGGAGGAAAATATCAAACACATCATCATAAATGAATGCTAGTGATTAATTAATGAATGTAAGTTATTAATACACACACACACATATATATATATATATATATATATATATATATATATATATATATGATATATATATATAAGATCATATCTTTATGGGATGAAAAAAAGGCATATATCATCTTTACCGTCCGTTTCACAAATCAGTGGCTGAGATTAGATCTGGGGACACGACGTAGCGGACGTCGTAAGTATGATTTTTGGACGTTTATGCCCCTGTGTAGCCAAGACAAATTGAAAAAGTGGCAGAAAGCCCATGGTCCGCTAGCTAGTAATACTAGCGGATGGATAATATAGAAACACACGAATTCCATAGAAACAAGAACTCTCCCTGTATTCCTCAAATCCGTCATTGTTAAGTCCTGTGCAACAACAAGTCTTCTACAACAAAAACTCTGCCTATTCTAAATAACAGTAATAAAATTCGCAATTACATATCACGAACTGTATTCCAAACAAACAATAATACAATGCACTACTGCTACTTGTTTCACTTCAATAGTAATACAATTCATGAGTTGCAAACCCAATTCGCCAATAATAAAAATCATTACAACACAGTAACTTCCCAATACATCAATTCAATAAGTACACCATAAAATATGATTACAACACCCAAAATCAAAACAAGATAAAAATTTTAAATTAAAACAACTCACCATTGTTCGTGTACATTACCCCAATACATCAAAATTTTCAAAGATTTCCAAATCTGTCTTAATCCAAATAAAAACTTCCAAATCATTCCAAATCTGTCTTAATCCAAATCAAAACACAGGGGCATCAAATTCAAAATTCTATACAATCAAATAAATCCAATTCCAAATCAAATACAACACATCCTATTCCAAATCAACAATAAAAATATATCCATAGCATAATTCCATATAAAATACATGTTAATACCAAATCTAAAATTTCAAATCAAATTAACTCCTCTACATAATTATAGTTCCTATTCTAATTCAAATTATTGTTATTCCAAATAAACATAATTAAATTTATTCAAGTACATAACAAAATTAAATTATACAAACCTACTATATTGGGAGATAGATGGGATATCATAGTTAATAATTTTTTTGCCCTACCAAGGTTACAAAATATTATAGTCACCTTCAATTGACATCAAGGAAGAAAACAACACAATTAATCAAGCAAGTCTTTGCACAAGAAATCATCGTGGTAAGTTTAGAATTATGGCGGAAGATATGTTTAATTTTAGTTCATCAAATTCTTCTCGTGATAATATTGACATGGATAATATTGGTGCTCATAACATGAACCAATCGCATATTACCGATTCAAAAAGTCCATACGAGGGTCAAATTTTTTCTACCATCCAAGAGGCGGAAGATTTTTATAGAAACTATAACGCAGTAGTGGGTTTGAAATAAAAATTGGGGCAAGTCATAAACATGTTTCGCTCAAACAATTTGTCCAACAAACTTTTTACGTGTACCAAAGCAAGAAAACCGATTGAAAGAAAGAAACAGGACGTTGATGAAGCTGAGGGTAGCAAGGTCAAAAGAAAAAGGGATTCAATAGGTTGCAAGATGTGCAAAGCTAGAATGTCTGTTGTTCATCTACAAAAAGAAGATACATGGAAAGTTTCAAAATTTGAGTTGAGCCACAATCATGATTTGGTTACTCCGAGCAAGAAAATTTTCATTCAAACGCGGAAAAATATAACTCATGTTGCTTGAACTTTAATCAAAACTTTAAACAGCACTGGAGTTGGGCCAAGTAAAATGATGAATGTTTTTAGTGAAATAGGAGAAGGGAAGGAAAATGTTGGTTTCAGTGATAAGGATATTCGGAATGTTGTGCGAGATTTAAGACGTGACACGATAGATTCAAACAATGCCCAAGCAGCACTGTAGTATCTGAAAAAACTTTCAGCGGAAAATCCTCTATTTTTTTATGATATCAAACGAGATGAAGATCATCGTATCGCATGCATTTTGTGACGCCCCCAAAATAGGTATACATCACCCATTCTGAGTTGTCAATACATGGTACAGAAACAACTACAACTTTATTATTACAACGATGAAAAGCGTGAGTTTGAATACAAATATTATCTTCAGACAATATCTATACTCAAATAAATCCTCATCACATTTATTGATACATTATTTTACAAAAATGGTGAGGACTACTAAACAATCCTTTCTAAAACCTTCATTCCATACCCAGGCTTCGTACTCATTTATATTCTCGCCTCCACGAGAAAAATGGAACAAAAAGGAAAAGGGTGAGCTCAACTAGCTCGATAAAGAATATTATGACTAAGATAATATCTGACAAATTATCGTTAGTCTTCAACGAGGGGAAAAATATAATAGAATCTGATAGACAACAAATTTTAAATCAATATTCGCAGTGAAATAATAATTCATTAGAAGAGTTAAGTAGAGAATGCAAACTACTATCTTCTATGTATGAATTTAAAAGTTCATCGTCTATCTTTATATCCTGTAACATCAATCGATATACATCCGGAATCAAATATTCATCTTTGCACTCTGGGCAAAAGATATTCATCGATTAGTCATATTCATTTAAACACTGTTCATCTTTTTACTACGGGCCAAAGATATTCTTAAGAAATCATTCATCTTTGCACTCTGGGCCAAAGATATTCAATAATATCATCATTTTTAAGGCGAGGATGATGAAAAATATTTTTTTAAAGCGAATCCGGTGAAACAAAATGATGAGGATTAAGGATTAAGGATTCGTACTTGGTTTTATCCACGTCAAAAATACCTCAAGAATAATCATAGTGGTGTAAAATTCAAGAATGATCAAAACATGGATCTGATCGAGTTAGTATCCGGAATAGATGTTTTAGACGAAAAGAAGAAATTTTATTTTTGATTGAATAGTCTCAGTATCGTGAATAGTGCCGTATATCGTGAATAAGTAACTCAAACACCAAAAGATAGAAATTCCACAAAAACATCTTCACTCTTCATGAATAATCTACTCGTGAATAGTAACTTCGTGAATAGTAACTCATGAATAGTAACTTCGTGAATAGTAACTCATGAATAGTAACCCATGAATAGTAACCCAGACATGAAAAAGTTCCAAATTTGATAAAAACTTGGATCAACATTTCGATTATAATGATATTGAAGAAATAATATCATTACTGAAAAAAATAATATCCACTTACCTCGAAAGATTAGTATTTCTAAATTTGGAATCTGGATATAGTCTTTGAAGGAACTTACACCGCTTAACAATACTCAAAGTATACTCAAAATACTCACAAGAATAATTTCGATAATATAGAGAGAAAACTTGATTTACGGTGTGATTTTCAATTCTAACCTAAGCACCTATTTATAGGAAAATCTTAGAACAAAACAAAAGTAGAAAATTTATTAAAATATTAATATATATATAAAATCTTCACGCATACCTTTGAATCTGAATTTCAGCAATTGAACACATGCCTCACACATGCAAAAAACGTTTTTTGTAAAAAAAATATTTAAAACTTCAAAAATTAATTATTTTGGAGCTTCAGAACTTCAATAATTCATAATAAATAGCTCTTTTATCAGAAAATTCAAATCTCGCGAGTTTTTATAGGAAATTCAATTCTCTACAACTTTGCGAGAAGAAAGTTTTCCAAATTCCAAATGGAAATTGGCCGAAATCCCAAGCAGTTGATTTTTACAATTTATAATCAAATTCGATCGATAAATGGGGTCCACAGAGCATGTTTAACATGTTTTAAACATTTATTGCAACAAAAATACTCTTCCTCCTCGTATACTCATATATCCCACATTCGTTGTAAAAATATCACCATTATTAAAATATAATAATATATTTAAATGAATTATTTTATCAGAAAAAGATAAAATTTCAATTTTCAACAATTGTCACATTAAACTTTTCTCCATCTATATCCACATAAAATCAATATTTTCTCATCATATAAATCAATAATTAATTATTCACAAATAATATTACAGAATCCTGATATTGACAACTGAGGCAGGTTCGAGGAAAGAGGGGCTTTCAATAAGAATTTCTTCTTCTTGGTAGCGCAATTAGGTGACCAAACCTCTCCTTAGGCAGAACTTTCTAGACATTGCCAATAATGTTATCTAATAATATTATTGAGGATAATATGAATTATTGCTTCGATAATGAAAAATTGTGTAATGACAATTATTGAAACAACAATGATATAAAATATCAATATGACAATTATTAACTCGATAAAATCTTGAGCGGTAATTACTGTAACCATTATTGAGTAGTGCCTTCTTACGTAAGAATCAATAATTGGTGCAATCTGGTAATGCTCTTGCTTTCAACAACGCGTATTAGTGTGTTTTAACCACCGGATATTCCAACGAGATTAGCTGTAACAACTTCTACCAGATTATTTAAAAACAACTTATATTTGTCGTTTTCTTCATCCAATCGCTTTCAAGTTATGGGGCCCACACATGGGTACCGTAAATACGAATATTCCCAAAAGCGATCTGAATATTCCACGACCAAACGAATATTTCGAAAATAATGAATATTTTATAACCACTTGCTTATTTTGAAATATTTGCGTATTTAACCCTTAACTATCCACATTAATCAAATCAACCCTTACTATTTCAAAATAATAAATAAAGGAAATTCCTTTTTATTTAAAAAATTTTGGGGTCTTACAACCTCCCTCCTTATGAAATTTTCGTCCTCGAAATTGGCGTGCGATACACAGTGTTTGAAAAGGTGAGGATACCTCGCTTTCATTTAGTTTCAATTCCGGTCATTTCCTCTATAGCATGATTCCTCCACAAAACTTTAACTTGTGGTATAACCTTTCTTGGCGTAGGACATGCTCCTTCCTATCCAAGATCTTGGCAATTGCCTCCTCATACGTTAAGTCTTGATTTATCTCGTCAGGTTTAACTTCAATAACGTGGTTGGTCTTTCACATATTTCTGAAATACGGATATGAAACACATTATGAACACGAGACATACTCGGAGGTAACTTTGAAGTCTATAGGCTACATTTCCTACTCGGTCGAGAATTTGAAATGGACCGATAAATCGTGGATTGAGCTTTCCTCTCTTCCCAAATCTTGTAACTCCCTTCCATGGAGCAAACTCATGACAATACATGATCCCTACATTAAATTCCACGTCCTTTCGATGAAGATCCGCATAACTCTTTTGTCGATCTTGTGCCGTTTTGTATCGTTGTCGAATCATTTGGATCTTTTCGGTGAGTCATACGTCTTAACTCGGGTCCCAACAATGTTGCTTCACCCACCTCATCCCAACATATTGGAAGCGACATTTTCGTCCATATAATGCTTGAATGGAGCCACACCTATACTTGCACGATAAGCTGTTGTTGTAGGAGAATTCCACTGATGGTAAATACTTATCCAACCGCCTTGAAGTCACAGGACACTGAGTCTTAATAAATCTTCAAGAGTTTGAATAGTCCTCTCGATTGTCCGTGGTTTGGGGATGGTATGCGAACTAAATCGCAAATCCGTGCCCATAGCTTTTTGCAAAGCTAACCCAAAATCTTGAAGTGAATCTTGGGTCGCGATCCAAAACTATGGATCTGGGCATGTCATGCAACCTCACAATCTCATTCACGTCATACTAGCAAGGCGTTCGAGGGAATAAGTCTCCGTATTGGCAAGAAATGAAGCGGACTTGGTTAATCTATCAATGATAACCCAAATAGCATTGATGCCTTGAGAAGCCGTAGGAAGACCCGTAATGAAATCCATAGTAATGTGTTCCCACTTCCATTCCGGAATCTCGAGTGGTTGCAGACGGACCCTTAGGTACAAGATGCTCGCCTTTTACGTTAGCAAGTTAAACACATCGAGATAAACTTTGCAATCTCTCTCTTCGTATTGTTCCACCAAAATGTATGTGAAGATCACGATACATTTTAGTACTTCGAGGATGGATTGCAAATGGCGTATTGTGTGCCTCCATCATAATCTTGTACTTCAAATCAGTCGTTAGGAACACAAAGTCTAGAGTGGACTAAAGTATTCCTTCTTCATCGATTCTCGCTTAGGAATAGCTCCTTCTTGTACTTTCTTCTTCCCATACGCATCATTTCAAGATTCGGTGGCTTGAAAGCGACCTTAACTTTTTCTATTAAAGTTGGCTCTGTCGTATACTTGACATCATCGCACTTTTCGTTCGTATATACGATCTTTACTCAATGCGTCGGCTACCACGTTAAACTTTACCGGGATGGTATTGAATAGTGTGGTCGTAGTCTTTCAATAGCTCGAGCCAGCGTCATTTGCCAGCGTGTTGAGTTCTTTTGAGTGAAGAAATATTTAAGGCTTTTATGGTGCGAATATATCTCCACTTTCTCCCCATATAGATAGTGCCTCCATATTTTTTTAGCAGCAGCTTATTGCTGCTAACTCTAGATCATGAGTAGGATAATTCCTCTCATACTCTTTAAGTTGTCATGAGGCATAAGCTATGACTTTCCCACGTTGCATAGCAAGAACACATCTAACCCTTTGCACGAAGCATCGTTTGTAGATAACAAATCCATCCGAACGGATGGTATTGTTAGAGCAGTGCGAAATAAGTCTCCTCTTAAGCTCTTGGAAACTTTTCTCGCATTCTTCGCTCCAAGCGAATTTTGTATCCTTAGGAGTTAAATTTGAGTTAATGGAGTAGTGATTAGAAAACCCTTCCACGAATCTCCGATAATAACCAAATAAGCCCAAAAAACTACGTTATACATCACCGAGGCTTTGGTTGCTCTGACTTTGTATTGCTTGATCTTGGCGGATCAGCGGATACTCCATGTTTCGACACCACGTGCCCAAGGAATGCTACTTCTCAAGCGAACTTCGCATTTCTTCAATTTAGCATATAGTTGGTTTTCACGAAGCCTTTGGAGTACCGACGAAAATGGTGCTCATGATCTTCACGGCTTTTGGAATATATAAGGATGTCATCAATAAAAAAACAACGAATTGATCAAATATTCCTTGAATACTCGGTTCATCATATCCATGAAAGCCGCAGGAGCATTAGTTAGTCCGAAAGACATGACTAAGAATTCATAATGCCCATCTGGAGTTTAAGGCGGTCTTTGGAATATCCTCGATTCTAATCTTGGTGATGATATCGAGCGAAGATCGATTTTTGAAAGAATTGTGCCCCTTACGATTTGGTCAAACAAGTCATCAATACGAGGTGAGGATACCTATTCTTGATGGTGACATGGTTCGATTCCAGATAGTCAATCTGAAGTCGCATACTCCCGTCTTTCTTCTTTACAAATAAAGCAGAGCACCCGAGGAGATGTCTTAGGGCCGAATGAAACCGATGTCCAACAATTTCACGTAGTTGGACCTTTAACTCCCGAAGTTCAATAGGAGCCATTCGATATGGGGTTTTAGAAATGGGTTTTGTACCGGGTTCAAGATCAATAAAGAATTCAACTTCACGTTACGGGGTAGACCGGGAAGTTCTTGGGAAATACATCGGGAAAGTCAATAACAACGGGAATATTATTCAAATTTGGCGTGTCTTTATTCAAATCCATAACATGGGCTAAGAAAGCTTGACATCCGTTTTTTAATAAGCGAATAGCTTTATGATTAGATATGCGATGATCGATTTTAATGGTTTAGTTGCTTGAATTTGTACAACAGGTTGGTTAGGAATATGAAAACTAACAACCTTACGAAAACAATCAATTTTGGCATGATGAGTAGTTAACAATCAATCCCTAAAATCACATCAAAAGCAAGTATCTTTAAAGAGATAAAGGTAATGGGTAAGGTAATGGTGCCAACTTGAATCAAACAAGATTTATAAGCAGTGGATGTGATGAAAGTTTCTCTAACGGAGTTTCCACAGATAGGTCAAAGTCTAATTTCTCGAGTCAAGTTTAAGCGTTGAGCACATGCGGGAGAGATAAATGAATGGGTATGCCGGTATCAAGTAAGGTATAAACTTCATGAGAATTTATAAATAGCTTACCCGTGATCACCTCGTTTGGGTTCCTCATTATGATGACGATCCACAACAAACGCTTCTTCGGAATCGTTGACTTTGACTTTTACAGGGGACGATCTTTTGAGTCACCAAATCCCCATTGAACTAGGTTTCGCTACCGTACTGATCTCGGCGATATGTCCTTCCTTTCCACAACTATAGCATACCTTGAGCTGTTGTCAGGCGGTTTGGACCGATATCCCTCTTTTCCGCATTTGTAGCATATGGCCGGGTGGTCGTTCTCCTCCCTTAGAACCGATTCTTTTCAAGCGCTTGCTATCATCTTCACATGGTCGTTGTTAAATCTCCTCTTTTAAAATCTCCTCTGACTCGCTTCTTCTATTTTTCATGGCCGTGATTACCACCAGAGTGGTAACCATTTTTGTCCGTCATTTCTTTCTCCATGAGTTATCATTATTACATTGATTGCTATCTACGAAAATACGATCACTGGTTGTGGTCCTCGGTTGGCCGTACTCGTTATCTCGCTCTAATAATTGAGCCCACATTTACAACATCCGAATAGAGAAAGTTTATGAGAAATGAGATCTTGGCGTATCTTGGGTTTCAAACCTCTAAGAAACATCCAGCGTCATCGTTCCTCATTCTCCACCAAATGAGGTCTGCAAACACGGATAACTCTGCAAACTTTGCCTCGTCTTGAGACACCGTCGTGTTGTTTTGTTCAATCGATGAACTCCACTTCCTTCATATAGCGAACACTTTCGGAAAAGTATTTGTCATTAAATAGCTTGAAAACGTCTCCCGAGACATCTTTGAGTGCGGTGGATGGAGTGCGCTTCTGACTCCCACCGATGATACACTTCGCCACGGAACATAAAAGGTGGCGAATGGAACCTCTGTTCCTCCGTGCATCCAAAGACATCGAATATCTTGGTAATTTGTTTGACCCGTGTTTCCGCCGTGATCGGATCTGGCTTTCCCTTAAATTCTGGTGGTCCTGACTCTTTGAAGCTTGCTTGGTTGTGACAACTTTGTGAATTGCTATCATTTCTCCACTGTATTTTGAACACGAAGTTTCCTCGTCGATTTTGCATGAAGCGCAAAAACTTCTAAACATCCTCGTTCATCATCGCTTTCGATGGTGTTGTTCACGGGAGGAACATTGCCACCTGTTACGTTCTCCTCGTTGGTGAGTACAGGCATCTCCACGGTCTCATTTCCATTGTTAATATTCTCGATTCGACATTCTCAAATCATCACTAAGCCATAAAACAAGGGTTAATTAAGGAAATCAATATATCACATAATATCCCCATATCTTGACCAACTAACAAATAAGCTTAGGTAGGACATCTTAGCGAAGGATTTTCGTCTCGCCCTCTAGTTACATTCCCCGATCTCCGCAGAGATCATATCCTAAGCTCGATACCAAGTTGTGGCGCCCCCAAAATAGGTATACATCACCCATTACGAGTTGTCAATACGTAGTGCGTAAACAACTACAACTTTATTATTACAACAAGAAAGCCGTGAGTTTGAATACAAATATTATCTTCTACAGAACGATATCTATACTCAAATAAATCCTCATCACATTTATTGATACATTATTTTACAAAAATGGTGAGGACTACTAAACAATCCTTTCTAAAACCTTCATTCCATACCCAGGCTCGTACTCGCATTTATATTCTCGCCTCACGAGAAAAATGGAACAAAAAGGAAAAGGGTGAGCTCAACTAGCTCGATAAAGAATATTATGACTAAGATAATATACAACAAATTATCGTTAGTCTTCAACGAGGAAAAATATAATAGAATCTGATAGGCAACAAATTTTAAATCAATATTCGCAATGAAATAATAATTCATTAGAAGAGTTAAGTAGAGAATGCAAACTACTATCTTCATGTATGAATTTAAAAGTTCATCGTCTATCTTTTATCCTGTAACATCAATCGATATACATCTGGAATCAAATATTCATCTTTTTTCTGAGCCGAAGATATTCATCGATTGGTCATATTCATTTAAACACTGTTCATCTTTTACTACTGAGCCAAAGATATTCTTAAGAAATCATTCATCTTTACTTCTGGGCCAAAGATATTCAATAATATCATCATTTAAGACCGAGGATGATGAAAAATATTTTTTTAAAAAAGCGAATCCGGTGAAACAAAATGACAAGGATTAAGGATTAAGGATTCGTACTTGGTTTTATCACGTCAAAAATACCTCAAGAATAATCATAGTGGTGTAAAATTCAAGAATGATCAAAACATGGATACAATCGAGTTAGTATCCGAATAGATGTTTTAGACGAAAAGAAGAAATTTTATTTTTTGATTGAATAATACAGAGTATCGTGAATAGTCTGTCAGTATCGTGAATAGTCTTAGATATCGTGAATAAAAGTAACTCAGACACCAAAAGATAGAAATTCCACAAAAACATCTTCACTCTTCATGAATAGTACTTCGTGAATAGTAACTTTCGTGAATAATAACTCATGAATAGTAACTTCGTGAATAGTAACTCATGAATAGTAACCCATGAATAGTAAACCCGGAGCATGAAAAAGTTCCAAATTTGATAAAAACTTCGATCAACATTTCAATTATAATGATATTGAAGAAATAATATCATTCTGAAAAAAATAATATCCCTTACCTCGAAAGATTAGTACTTTAAATTTGGAATACTAGGGTATAGTCTTTGAAGGGAACTTACTTCGATTTAACAATACTCAAAGTATACTCAAAATACTCACAAGAATACGCTCGATAATATAGAGAGAAAACTTGATTTACGGTGTGATTTTCAATTCTAACCTAAGACCTATTTATAGGAAAATCTTAGAACAGCGAAAGTAGAAAATTTATTAAAATATTAATATATATATAAAATCTTCACGCATACCTTTGAATCTGAATTTCAGCAATTGAACACATGCCTCACACATGCAAAAA